>PVIA01002892.1:0-189753 GCA_004024845.1 Tonatia bakeri | reverse complement strand
GAAGAGAGAGGGAGAGAGAAAAAAGAATCAGAAGGGGGAAGAGAGGGGAGGGGGGTGGAGAAGGGAGGAAAGAGGAGAAGGAGGGAGGAGAGAAAAAAAGGAGAAACCTAGAGAGATAGATGAAGCCAGGAAGAAAGGAGAGGAGGAGGGAGAGAAATGTTAAGAGGTTTGACAGAGGGATCCAGAGAAAAGAAAGAAATGCGCGGAAAGAGCAGGATCGTGCTAGAAGGGGAAAGAGAAAGGGAGGGGTCCACGGAGAAATAGAGAAGTTCAGAAAAAAGAGAGTAATTCAGAGAAATAATAAGGAAGAAATAAATATTATATGTATTTGCCAGAAGACAAAAAAATAGACTGAGGAAGAAAGAAAAATGACAAAGAGAAAGAGGAAACCTGACCGAGGAATAGAAAAATGTTTAAAAGGAAGATGAGGCAATGAATGAAATACCCAGAATACAGGGAGAGACAGAAAACTGGAGAACTAGGGAGGGATAAGTGGAGGCAAAATCAGGCAGAAGGCGCAGCATGCGGGGCTGGGGGCGGGGGCGGGGCGCGGGCAGCAGCCTTTGACCACCCTGACGCCCACCCACTCTCTGTCTCTTCCCCTCCCCTCCGTTTTCCCTCGTAGGAGTCGTCCGGGCCTCCAGCATCTTCCCCATCCTCAGCGCCATCCTGCTGCTGCTTGGGGGCGTGTGCGTGGCGGCCTCTCGGGTCTACAAGTCCAAGAGGAACATCATTCTGGGCGCAGGAATCCTGTTCGTGGCAGCAGGTGAGAGGCAGAGGGAGGGGGCAGCTGTCGGGGCGGCCCACTACGTCACTAAGAGTGTGTGTGTGTGTGTGTGCATGAGTGTGTGTGCGCGCGCAAAGCCACCCTGCCCCGGGCGCCCCCTGGGGCCCGGAGCCTGCCTAGGCTCTTCCCAAACTCCATCGCCACCCGCTGGGCAAGGTAGGTGTCGCCTTTGCGCCATTTACGGGGGAGCAAACTCAGCACAGACAGGGGTCTAGCTCGTAATCTTCGATGCGGGGAAGGTCTAGGGTCCAAAGCTCGCGGTTCTGGTGACGGAAGGGGAGGAGCTTGAGCGTTGAGACAGAATTAGGGTCTTGAAAATAGAGGGGCGTGATTTGGTACAGAAGGGGAGGAGCCTGCTTTAGGGGGCGGGGCCTTGTGGTCTCTGGCGCATCCAGGCAGGGGCTGGTTGTGGAAGACCGTCCAGACCAACTCCAAGTGAGACACCTCATTAAGGGGTTAGACCCCCTTTCTACTGGAAGTGAGTAGTGACCCAGAGAAGGCGCATTAAGAGATGGGGGTGTTTTGGGGGATGGGTCAAGATCTGAAGGGGGCGGGGCTTGCTCGACCTGGAAGAAGCGGGATCTAGAGCCACGAGGGGAGCGCGCTGTGTGCGGCATGGAGGCTGGATATGAGTAGAAATGGGACCTGCTCTAAGTAAGGGGGAATTTTAGACCAGCAGTGGGAGGGCCTAGAAGAAACAATCAGACTGGAATGATAATCATGAAAGGAAAAGTTTGAATCAACTAGGGTCAGGGCCTAGAGTCAGAGAGGGATTATATCATTAAGAGTTTAAACTAGCAGAAGGTGGGGCCTAGGGGAAACCCAGGTGTATAAGGTAATGGTGATGTTAGACCAATCAGAGTATGGCCTGGGCCGCCCAGCGGGGTGTCTGGACCAAGTGAGGTGTGGCTAAGGCTATCTGAGGGCGGGGCCGGGGCGGAGTTTAGACAACCCAGCACAGGACTTGGATCATCCGGGATAGAGTCTGAACCATTAAGGGCATAGCCTCTAGACCCTCTCGGGTTAGAGTTTAGACCAGTTGGGTTATCTGAGGGTGGGACGGAGGCTATGTAGGGGTGGGATTAGACCTGATGGGTTGAGGTCTGGACCTTTTGGGGTGTGTACCCGGGGGGCGAGGACCGACCAGCTGGGGCGCTTAGCCCACCTGGGACCTATACCTTTGGGGGTGGAGCTTAGGCCCGCGGGGGCGGGACTTCAGGGAGGGGCGGGCCCGGGTGGCCTAGAGGCTCCCATCTGACCGTCCCTGCCCAGGCCTGAGCAACATCATCGGCGTCATCGTGTACATCTCGGCCAACGCGGGCGAGCCGGGCCCGAAGCGGGACGAGGAGAAAAAGAACCACTACTCGTACGGCTGGTCCTTCTACTTCGGCGGGCTGTCCTTCATCCTGGCCGAGGTGATCGGCGTGCTGGCCGTCAACATCTACATCGAGCGCAGCCGCGAGGCGCACTGCCAGTCTCGCTCGGACCTACTCAAGGCCGGCGGGGGCGCGGGCGGCAGTGGCGGGAGCGGCCCCTCGGCCATCCTCCGTCTGCCCAGTTACCGCTTCCGCTACCGCCGCCGCTCCCGCTCTAGCTCCCGTTCCAGCGAGCCGTCGCCGTCGCGGGACGCGTCTCCCGGCGGCGCCGGGGGCCCGGGCTTCGCCTCCACGGACATCTCCATGTACACCCTCAGCCGCGACCCATCCAAGGGTAGCGTGGCGGGGCTGGCGGGGGCCGGCGGCGGAGGGGCTTTCGGCGGGGCGGCTGGGGGCGCGGGCGGCAGCGGCGGCGGGGCGGGTGCCGAGCGGGACCGCGGGGGGGCGCCCGGCTTCCTCACTCTGCATAACGCCTTCCCCAAGGAGGCCGGTGGCAGCGTCACGGTCACGGTCACCGGGCCGCCCGCTGCCCCCGCGCCCGCCCCGCCCGCGCCAGCCGCGCCTGCCCCCGGGACCCTGGCCAAGGAGGCCGCCGCCTCCAACACCAACACGCTCAACAGGAAAACCACGCCGGTGTAGGGGCGCGCGGGGGGCGCCGGGGCGCGTGCGCGGGCGCGCGTGCAACAAGGCTGCCGGGGGTCGGGGGCGCCCCCTCCTTCCCGTGAGCGCGCTGGGACTGCTTGGCCTTCCCCCCGCGTCCCCTTCCCCTCCCCCCCTAGGCGTGGAGGAGTGCCCCCCACCCTCGAATCAGGGACCCCAAGGGGGGGGAAGGAAGGCAAGGGAGTGGGCCGCGTGAGGGAGCGTCATGTTCTATTTTATTTTTTGTGGGATTGGGTGGGGGAGGGCCTTGGTGTTTTTTTGCAGTTTTGAGATATTTTCTTTTTAATGTTTTGCTGTGTGCATGTGGTGGCGGGGCGGTGGGGAGGGAGGGACTCCCAGCCCAGCCCAGCCCAGCCCAGCCCAACTCCTGGAGAGGGGCCAGTAACACACAAATATAGAGTTACACCTACCAACTATATATATGCTCTCTATAAGGAGACAGGTAAAGAGAAGGGATGTGGAGAGGCTGAGGGACAAGGCGTGGACGTGGACGTTCATTCACTTTTCCGTTTGTTATTCCACAAGGGTTTACTGAGCACCTGCTGTGTACCCGGACAGCGCCTCGAAGGACATAAACGGGCGCAGAAAGGGACTTGTTCAGTCGTAACCAGCAATTTATTTGTGTGCTGAAGTGCTAGGCATTGTTCTGAGCACTGAGCCTGCAGAAGGCAGGAAAACAGACAGGGCCCCCATCATCCTCAGAGAGTTTACATCTTGTGCATTTAATCAAGTAGACATTGTGTGGACACAATGTCCACAAACAGTAAATTACAGTTAGGACATAGGAAAAACCCAACAGGCTGCAAAATGCTCTGTCTGGGGGCATTTTAACCCAGTTTAAAAGGAAAAGATAGTTTAGTTTACATGAAATAGGATGACAAACAGCATCCAGGTGAAGCTGGGGGGAGCTGTTTCAGCCAGAGAACAGCATATGCGAAGGTCCTGGGCAGGAGGAGCTTCCAGGGAAGGCTTTCCCGTAGTGAGTGAACCAGGTGCAGATGGAACAGGATGAGGCTGGAGTGAGTGAACCAGGTGCAGATGAAACAGGATGAGGCTGGAGTGAGTGAGCCAGGTGCAGATGGAACAGGATGAGGCTGGAGTAAATGAGCCAGGTGCAGATGGAACGAGATGAAGCTGGAGACATAGACAGGGCCAGACTTCCCGGGGACTTAGAGGTTAGGCCGGGAGTTCAGATTCTGTTCTGAGGCCAGTGGGGAGCCATGGAATGAATGGCTGTCAGCAGGAATGCAATGTGAACGGTGTACAAAGGGGAGGTGGGAACTCAGAGATGAGAGAGGCAGACACGCTGGGGTTCAGCATCAGACACAGACACTGGCTCTTGAAACTCACACTCGTGGGAGAAAGCAGATAATGACACAAGTACTGAAGCACAGGCACTGTGTCTTCACCATGCCGGAGATTCGTGTGTCATTCATTCATCCAGCCATCCACTTGTTGACATTTGTGTGCCTCTGCTGACGTACCAGGCAGTGTGCTGCAGCATCAGGATCCCTGGAGGTAAGAGGTTTAAGCAGACCTTATAGGAACCAACAAAAACCACAATCCAGGCAGGGCGATGGGTGCTGTAACAGGGACCACATTGGGTACCTTGACTGAGAAGGGAGTGACCAGCCACCTGGACTGGGCAGCATGTAGGGGAGTTTCCTGGGGAACTTCATGCCCACACCAGCTTAGGTTTCAAATGGCTGAGTAGGAGTCTGCCAGGTGAGGAAGGCTTTTGGACAAAGCCCTGGAGGAGTGAAACAGCATTCTGCAAGGGGACAGTAGTCAGTTTGGGGATGCTGAAGGACAAGGTAAAAGTGGGAGGTAAGCCCAGAGAAGCAGCCAGAAGGCAGAGTCTTAGGTGCTGGAGTTCCAGGCTGAGGGAAATATGGGAGACCTTTGAACAGGGGACTGGCAGGATCAGTTATGGGTGTTGGGAGAAGCCCTTGGGACATGGCTGGTGCTGTTGGGTAGTGAGAGAGGATGGCAGTTGAGCTGGGCAAGGGCTGTGGGGGTGGAGGGGGGTGGGTTTGAAGATCAGTGAGGACAAAGAAGGAACAGTGCTTGGTGGTTTCCCTTCATTGAGTCAGCAAATATTTTCTGAGATCTCCCAGGTGCCAGGCCCAGTGCTCTGAGATGCCAGGTGTATGGAGATAATCAAGCCCTGCCCTGCCCTCAGGGGGCTGCTAGTCTGGTGAGAGAACAGACAGGGAGGAGTGGGCATTGAGGGCCCTATGACGCCAGGGGCTCTGCCAGCCTGTGTGGTGACAACAGGGAGCAGCAGCAGCAGGAGAAAACGGTGGGACAGAGGAGGATGGGACTTCCCCCTGGGAGGATGGGTTTGGGGACTTCCCCCAGAGGCCCCTGTGGAAGGACTGGAAAGGGGGAGAGAGATTGGAGGGTGGGGACCAGTGAGGAATGACATGGTGACAGTGTCAGAGATACCAGACAATGTGGGGGAAAGGAATATGCATTATCGAGAGGGGAGAACTTGGTATAGGGTGATCTATGGAAGGGGGACGACGGAGAGGTGGGGTTAGAAACCAGTTTGATGGGAGATGGGGCTCTGGTGGAGGGGGCGCAGAACTGGCTAAGGGTAGTGGAGTCTAGGGGCCAGAGGTCAGAGAACAAGAAAGAGGTAGGGGGTGGGTGTAGGGAGGGACACAGGGGAAGGGAAATGGGAAGAAGGATGGGGACAATAGAGATCCAAACCAGGTGAGTCACAGAGACCAAGAAAAAGGAGGGGCATCCAGAGAGGAGAGACAGAGGGACTGGAAAAACTGACACAAAGAAGTGAGACATTGTGGAGACATAAAAAAATTTGCAGAGAGGCAGAACCATGGAGAAAGATTCCAAGATCTGCCTAGAAAGAAATACAGAGACCCAGGAGAAAGTGTGCTATGTAGGAATGAGCCATTTCTGTTGCTTGGTTTCTTGTGTTCAGCATTCGAGAAATAGTCACTGAACACCATCCTGTTCTAGACTCTGACAAGGCCCAAGGCGTTGGCTGAGTGGATAGCCAAAGTCCTGCTCTCCTGGAACTCACAGGAGAGGCAAAGGAGAGAATTTGGGTTACAGGAGATGGCTTTAAAAACCTAGTAGAATGTACGGACCCCCTTGGGGGCAGGGCTCTGGAGGAGACCTCCTGGCAGAGGTAACCTTTAAACAGAGACTGGGGTTGTGAGTAGAAAAGGGACAGGGAAAGTGTTCTGGCCACCAAAGGCACCGCAGAAACCCAGAGGAGTCCCAGGGTGGCCAGGATGCACGAAGGCGGTGGGCAGGCTACCAGAGAGGCAAGCCGGCAATGAGGGCCAGCAGATCAGGGTGAGGTCAGAGCAGGCTGGGGGGCCATCACAGAGGACCTTTTAGCCCTGGGAATTAACTTGAATTTCTAGTTTCCGTGGGGATCGAGCACAGGCCCGATGACATGATTATAGTTTCATTGAAAACCAAAATAACAGCACCACACAGCTGTACTGAGAATCGATTTTGGAGTGAGAACGTCAGTAAGGAGTTAGGGAGCTGTTGTCCTTGGTGGCCTGGCCCCATGGGACGTCAGTGAGGGTGGAAAGAAGTGAGATTCTGGAGGCAGAACCTACAGTGATGAACTGGATGCTGCAGGAGACAGGAGTGAGGAAGCGAAGTGAGGGAAAGAGGGAACCCTTAATTGGGAACAGACCCGGGGGCCCCAGGGGAAGGAGTCAGGATTCTGGTGGCCCAATCCAGACCCCTCTGTAGAGGCCTGTGAGAAACGGAAGTGGGAGTATCAGGTCGCCAGTCAGAAATGTGAGACTGGAGCCGAGGGAGAGAGGTCATAGCTGGAAATACAAATTTTGGAAAGGTCAGCATATAGGAGATGTTTAAAGCCAGAGGACTGGATGAGGTGACCTAGGAGGTGAGTGTGGACAGAGAAGCGGACACAGCCAGAAGGGTGGGGGTGAGGGGAGCCTCTGCATGGGGCAGAAGGGGATGTAGCAGAGGGTGGGGGAGGGGTGGCTGCGAGGTAGGCGGAGACCAGGAGGAAACCCTGAAATGCTGCTGAGAACAAGGAAGATCCCGAAAACAACCAGTGAGTTCGGTTTGATAACCTGGCCCTGCTGAGAGGCCATCGCAATGCAAGGCTGGGGACTGGGGCCCTGCTGGAGTGGAAGAAAGAATGGGGGAGGGCGGAGACCAGGCCTTCCTTTCGGTGTGCAAGTGACAAGGATTTCCATGCCAAAGAATGTTCGTACCCTTTCTGTGAAAGGAGAGACAGGGAAACTGGCAGACAGGGAGGTGGGGGACAGAAAAATGTACCCTGGAACGAGAGAGCTGTTACAGAAGATGGATTGAGAAAGACGGGGGATCCCGGGCCTAGAGGGGCCGTGGATTCAGGGGGCAGGTGACTGTCCCCAGGGTTGCCCTGTCCTGCTCCACACCTAGGCTCCCCCCCCCCACTCCCCGCTGTCCTCTGTCGAGGTCTGGTAGGACCCTGTGATGTGAAGAAAGAAACAGGTTTTACTCATATATTTAAGACACTTCTGAGTGGCCTGGAGGCACACAGGACAGCCAATTAGAAAGCAGAGGGGGTGTGGCCGGAGGGGGCGCTTTCCCTAGTTTGGGAGGGGATGTCTGTGTTCCCATCTCCATCCATCCATTTGCTCGCTCATTCATTCATTCATTCACTTGCCTAACGCACGTTTCCTAAGGCCTCGGGTGTGGTCCTGGGGTGGGCGGTGCTGAGGCAGAAGAGGTGAGTGCCTGCTGCACCTGACCCAGACCCCAGGCCAAAGGGAGAGCCCACAGATGCGCACAGTCACGTCCCAGGGCAGGTGATGTGTGCTCCCTCCCGTGGTAGTGACACAGGGCACCGCGGTGTGCAGAGCAGGGTGCGCAGAAAAGGCCAGGGCGCACCAGCTGGCTGGAGCAGTCAACTCTGGGCAGAAGAGTTGGTGACGGTGGGTCCCGCCTGGGCCGTTGCCGCAGGGGCTGAGAGCAGCGGGGGGAAGGGGTGAAGACGAGGCCCTGCCACCATTCCACACGGCTGTCCTGTCCCTGCCCCTGGGGGAGCAAAACTGCATGGAAAGTCCTCCGGGGCGCCCCGTCTAATAAACTCGATGAAGAGGACTGCGGCTCTGATTCCTGTGCCTCGCCCAGCCACCAGCCTCTCCCTGGGCGTGACCTTTCACCCTCCGTTGGAGCTCAGGCCCCCAGCGCCTCCTCCCTCAGACCTGGGAGAATGAGCTTTCGGTCCCCAGTCCCCTTCTGACCCAGCACTCAAGAGTTGAAGTGACCTGGTTGCTTCTCCTCCTTCTGGGACCTGAGGCTCCCGGCTCAGCCCCTCCTCCCTCGGAACCTGCAGGTCGCGTTCCCAGCTGGGCCTAGGAGGGACCAAAAATCGTGGCGCCCCGTTCTCCTCCCTCTCTCGCCACATGGGAGGACGGACCCTCAGCTCCCAGGCTTGCCCCTTAAGGAAATAGATGTCCCTTCAGGCTCCAGCCGGGTCAGGACCCAGCCCAACCCCCTCCCCCGCCCCTTGTCCCCTTAAAATACCCGGGATCCCTATGGCAACTAGCGCGGGGCGACAGGTGCTGGTGTTATTTACGGGTCGAGCCCGAAATAGCCGGGAGGGTGGGGGTGGGCACCCGGGGGCGAGGCCGCCTTGAGCGCAGCGCAGGTCCGGCGGCTCGGCAGCAGGCGGTGCGGAGCCCACGGTTCGGAGGATTGCGGAGCTGGGGCCGACGCGGCGCCCAGGCAGGAGGGAGAAAGGGGTCCCTGCCCAGGAGCCTGGGGTGGGAGGCCTGTGGGAGGCGCCTGGCCTGGTGCTGAGCCTGGAGCGGTCCCGGCCGGGCAGGCCCTGGGAGCCCGGGGGAGGGAGAGCCCGGTGATCCCGAGGGATCACAGAGTCCCTTCAGGGTCCCTGCTGTCATTGGAACGGCGGGAGGTCTCCGTCTCCATTTCCTGAGCCGCAGAGCAGAGCGCAGCCTATCTGAGCCCTCGTGGGGACCCCAGGTCCCCCCCCCAGCCCTGGGGGAGCCCTCAGCCCCGGTCTCTGGACTCTGCCTTGTCCCTCAGCCATCGGACCCCCGTCTCAGGCCCAGTGCAGACCTCTCTGATCTCTGCTCTCTGAATTCCAGCAGGTCCCCAGCCCCCCCTTTTCTGAACCCCAGCCAAGACTCGGCTATTTCCTTCTGTGAATGTTGGGGGTGGCCTACTGCCTGTGTGAGACCCAGAAGTTCAGATCTCCCTCCTAAACCCCTGAGGGGACCCAACTCCTACCTCCTTAGACTCTGAGCCCCAAAGAAGCCAGAGGTGCCTCCTTTCAAACGCACAGAGGACCTCAGCTTCCTCTCCTGGGCACCACGAACTCTGAGCCTAGTGGGGACCCGGAGCCGCCCCTCAGAGCTTCCGGGTGACACTCACCGCCCCACCTGTGGAGCCCTCAGGCCCCCTCCTTGGCACCCAAGTTGTAGCTCGGACCTCAGGGGACCTTGATTTTCCCCTGGGTTCCCTCCTCTTTGCTGAGTTTCTGTGGATACCTCAGGCCCTTTGCTGAACCTCGGCAGGTTCCCCAGCGCCCGGGGGCGGCCGGATCTCATTTCCCCCACCCTCTTTTGAGATCCAGAGGCACCCTCGGCTTTTGCGTGTGAGGTTCCAGGGAGATTCAGAATTTCTTTTTTTTATAGTCCAGTGGAAGCAGCTCCTCACCCGCTTCAAGCCCCCAGGCCTCCCCCGCCCCCGCCCCCTCCCAGCCCTCTCGGTTCAGCTTTCTCCACATCGTATGATGATGTGGTCCAACTTCCTAATGCAAGAGGAGAACCGGCGGCGGGCTGAGGCCGGGCGGCGGGGGCGCGGGCAGGGCCTTCCGGGGCTGTCGCCGGAGCAGGAGGGGAAGGTGAAGCTGGTGCTGCTGCTGACCGCGGTGGGCGCCACGCTGGCCGTGCTGGCCGTGGGCACCGAGTTCTGGGTGGAGCTCAACACCTTCAAGGCCAACGGCAGCGCCGTGTGCGACGCCGCGCACCTGGGGCTGTGGAAGATGTGCACCAAGCGACTGTGGCAGGCGGACGTACCCGCGGGCAGGGAGACGTGCGGCCCTGCGGAGCTGCCCGGAGGTGAGGCCGCCCCCAGGCGCGGACCCCAGACAGCGAGAGAGCCCCGGTGGGAGAAAACAGTGCCCCAGAGACAGCCTGAGCCCCAGGGAGGGAGCTTGCGCCCTGGCGATCAGCCGGAAACCACATCGCCCTGTGCTCCCCAGTGGCCTCTGCCCAAGGCACAGACTCTGTAGGGAGAGAAAGTCTAGACCTCAAACTAGTGTGTGCTCCAAGACCAGCATGCACCCCCAGACTAGCTTGTTCCCCAGGCCAGCTTCTTCCCCTAGACCAGCCTGTTGCCTATGCCCCAGACCAGCCTATGACCTCCAAAGCTCCGGCACCCTAAGTGTAGCCTGTGAACCCAGACATTTCTGTGTCCCCAGGCCAGCCTGCATCCCCTGAGAGCGCTCAGACACAACTTGTGCCCCCACACATGGCCCAGGTCCTGACACCCAGCCTGTGACTCTAGGCACAGCTGGTGTCCTCAGACAGCCTGGGTCCCCCTGGAATGCCCACACCCCTCTCCCCTCAGACAGCCTGTGCCCCTAGAGAGAAAGTCGGGGTTCTAGGTGTCAGCTTGCTCTTCCCACTCCTGAGACAGCCTGTGCCCCTATCCCTGGGAGACAGACTGCCTTGACCCCCATCCCCAAGTAGAATCCATGCCTGTTCCCACTGGCTGATTCCACCGAAATGGAGTCCTCACCACACACCTCCCAACACCCCGGGGCAGCCCCCCAGCTTCCAGGGGAATGATCTCCTTCGTGTCCCACCCTCTCAAATGCCTCCAAATGCCCAGACGGTGCACGCCACCCTGCTCATTTTCTTACAGACACCCCGCACCCTCACTTCCCCACAGAGTGGCTCTTCGCCCCTAACTATGCCAGGGAGCCACCCCTGCCTCTCACTCTTCCCGACAGGGCACACACACCATGCCCTTTGCTTCTATCCGGGGGACGCCCTGCCTGCCTTGGGCACCAGATCTCATGCCACCTCTGCTGACTGGAGGAGGCTACCTGACTCCCCTCATCACCCATATGGATCTCCATCACTCTTTACTCTCCTAAGGCCATTCTATGACTTCCATACCCCCTGAAAGATCTCCAATCCCTCTGGGCTCTGATGGGAACTCCTTCCTTCCTTCCTCCTTTACTTTCCCAGGTGTGGAATCCTACATCCATGGGATCCCAAATAGGATGAGCTGAGGCCTGGGTAGCAAAGAGGGATGTGAAGCTCCCCTGTTGTCTGAGGTACCCACCCACTCAGCATCCAGATTAAACACTTCACTTCTGCAGGTGGGCTACTCCCCGCCCTTCAGATCCTCAGGCGGGAACTTCCCAAACTTTTACCAAATGGGATGCCCCAGGAATGTAAATATTAGATGTCTATGTAGGGCCTGGCTCTGTTGTGGGTACCTGACATGCGGTGGCTCTGTAGATGCATCCAGCTTTCTCATACAGGGTTCGAGCCCTGGTCATCTCTGTTCTTAGCTACTACACTATGTTGTATTTCACTGGGCAGCAAAAATGTCCCAAAGGTTCTCATGGCACTGGAGGCAATGTCCTGACTACTGCATTGCATACGATGGGGTCCCTCACAGCTCTTGCTGTCCTTTGATTGGTCAGAAAGGACTTCAACTTCGTTACAAGACCATTACCATCCTCTCATTCAGAGGATATCTCACCTCTTTCATTGTTTCAGAAATACCCCACACATCCTGTTGCCTGTCAAAGGGCATTCCAAGGGGCTGCAGAGGGGTGACCTGTAAACTACTCTTTTCCAAATGGGATGTGCCATATCCTTTGGGGTCAGAGACAAGATATCTTAGATTATTAGCAGCCAAAATAGGATGTCAGACATCTCACACTGCCCCGGAATGATGCACCACACGCACTAGAGGGGACTTCCCAGCTCCCTCGTGTCTGTAGGTCACGTTCCCCCATTAACTGCTACAATAGGGTCTTCTCCGCTCTGCTACATGAAGTGTAAGGCCTGTCCCTGCTTCTGAAGAGACATCTCATGCCCTCCTCCTTCCCTCAGGCAACCAGGTGGAGCGTCCTGCCTCACTTGACTCAGTTTATCTCTTGTCATTTTTCTCTTCTGTAGAATGGGGCAATGAGAACTACTCATGGGACTGTTATGTGGATGAATGAGTTAATGAATGCCAAGTGCCTGGAACAGAGCTGGGCACTACCTAAGCATCCAATATATATAACACCTGCACATTCTCCTTCAGTTTGGAAAGTTCCTTCCCATTCCCCAGACTGCCTAGCCCCTCTTCTATTTCTTTCGCCCCCTTTTATTCTCTATCTCTCTCCTCCCTTCCCATGCATAACTCTATGTAGAATAAGGAAGTTGAAAGAAGTGAATTCTGCAGGAAGTTCTGGCTTTAAAATGCAGCTTGGAAGGTGTACTTTTTTTAAGTTCAGGGTTTCTTGGACTCATCTAAGAAAAAGTTGGGTGAATCATACTCTTCAGTATATGTCACCAAGTCATTAACAGCTTTTGCAAGATCCTTCTTCTGCTCTATTTAACATTGTTATTCTTCTGTTTCATCTCTTTCCAACTCATCTCTTTAATGGGTTTGTTTTGTCTTTCCACTTGGAAAATATGTGGTGTTATTTTACACCTGTGGGTGTTTTAATTTACATAGATTATATCAAGGTATAGATTTTTCCTGTTTTTTTTTTTATTTTATTTTTTCTTAATACTGTGTTTCTCAAATATCTCTAGGCTGCTTTCTGTTAGTCTTCTGGCTCCCTGTTATTGTAAATATATATGTTCCTGCATATAGTTTTTGTCTGTATGTATCCCCAGAAGTAAACTGACTGGTTGTAGGGTATAAATGTACTACACTTCATAAAGTCTGTCAACGTGACTTCCAAAAAGGCTAGTGCAGGCATGCCTTGAAGATATCACAGGTTCTGTTCCAGACCACTGCAATAAAGCCAGTCACACAAAATGATTGGTTTCACATACACATAAAATGTATGTTTACACTATACTGTAGTCTATAAGTGTGCAATAGCATTATGTCTAAAACAATGTACATATCTTAATTTAAAAAGACTCTATTGCTAAAAAATTAGCCATCATCTGAGACTTCAGTGAGTTGTAATTTTTTTTTTCCCTGTGGAGAGTCTCACCTTGATGTTGGTGAAAACACAGTATCTTCAAAGCATAATAAAACAAAGTATGCCTGTACCAGTTCACACTCCCAGCTGTTTCCTCTTATCCTTCCAATGCTTGATGTTATCCTTTTAATATTTGCCAATCTAATTGCTCTTAAGTGACATTCCCCTGCTGACTTGAGTTGCATTTCAGTGATCCCTGGCGAGGTGGATCCTCTCTTCACATACTTGTGAGTCATCCAGGCTTCCTCTTCTATCAATTGACTATTCATGTCCTTTGCCCATTTTCGACTGGGTTACCTCTTTTTTCTGGCCTATCTGAGGGATTTCTTTGTGTATTCTAGCCAGGAATCTTTTCTGTGATAAGAATTTCTTCTGTTAACCTTCCGTTGCCTGGATCTTGGCGTCCTTTGCTGAATACAGTGATTATCCATTTCTAACCCCACTTGACTCTCAACAAATTCCTATGATGAAGCCAAGAAAGAGACTATTATCTCATTTCATAGAGGAAGATTCAGAGGTCCCCAAGAGGTCAATAGCCCACTCAAAGCCACAGATCTGGACCTCAAATCTTTGCATTGGAATCCAAAGCTCCTGGGTAGCCTGTGACAGCAGGTGGCTTCACTAAGCATCATTTTTCTCTTCTGTCTATCAGGGATGCTAATGTCATATGTTTAGGTTACTGTGAGCTATGTTTCATGCCCAGTCCTGACCTTATATGAGGGACCTCGATGTCCTCACTTCCATTTCTCTCTCTCCTGCTCCCACAGAAGCCAACTGCACCTATTTTAAATTCTTCACCACTGGGGAGAATGCACGCATCTTCCAGAGAACCACAAAGAAAGGTGAGAACTTTTTCCCCTGCGGTGGACTGGTGATGGGAATATGCTATGTTAGAGGAATTCTTGGTAGCCTTGTGCTCTCCCCTGCTTTGGTGCAGGATGGTCTCAGCTCCTATGTCCTTGGGAGGTCCCATCTTTGGGAGGATGGTGGCAGTAAAGTCTTGGTTCCCCAGAGCCCAACACTCCTATCCCAGCTCTGCCTTTGCCATATGCTGTGCAACTTCAGGCAAGTCACAGCCCCTCTCTGTGGATGGTACCTTAACATCTCATGAACATGTGTCTACCACATGCTAAGCATGGCACTCGATGTTCCATTTATAAGATCTCCATCCTTGTCACACCCTGCAAGCAGTGGCTTTATCTTAAGCCTCCTGATGAGAAAACAGATGTTCCTACAGAATCTTCTGTGAAAATGAAAATGTTCTGTACCTGTGCTGACTAATATGGTAGCCACTGGCCCCATGTGGCTGCTGAGCACTTGGAGTGTGGCAAGTGCAACTGAGAAACAATTTTAAATTTTATTTAATTTCAACCCATTTAAAATGAAAAGGCCACAGGGAGCTAGTGGCAACCATACTAGACAAGTCAGCTCTTAAGACTTTTCCCTTTCTCTTCTAACTATAGCTTCTCCATCACCCCAGAACCTCCATAGCTCACCTGTAAGAGGATTGGGATCCTGTCATAAATTGTATCTGATTTAGTCAGTTGATGCAGCTAAAATACACAGTGTGGTGTCCAGCACACAGTAGGTGATCAGTAAACACTGGCTCCTTACTCCTTTCTCTCTTGTCTTGATGTTCAGTGAGTTTGCACAAGTCACCATGCCCCTCTGAGATGGTAAAATAATCATAGTGCACATGTATGAAGTGACTGCTGGGTGCCAGGTGCTGCCCTGGGCACTGTACACCTGTGGTTTCTAGTTCTTGCAACAGCCTGATCCAATAGGATTTTTTTTTCCCAGTAGGGATTTTGATCCTGATTTTCTGGAGGAGAAAACTGAGGCTCAGAGAGGTTCTGTGACTTTACCAGAATCTTCCAGCTGGGAAGTGGCCAGGGAGAATTCGGACTTGGATCATACTATTGTATCATACCTTCTTCATCATCACGCACACCCCCACTGCCTCAGTTTCCTCATCTGTCAACAGACAGTGACCAGATCATAAGTAACCATTGGTAGTTCCCATCTCCTTCTGGTTCTGGCTCTGTTCTCTCTTTGCTCTGTCTTAGTTTCTTCAACAGTCTGGATGATTTATTAGCCTGGATGATTTTCTACTTGAAAATTCTTCTCTAGTCTTGAATCTCCCATTTTTTCTGGTTCTGGGTCTCTATCAGGGAGTTCTTCCCACTTCCTCCATCCCATGTTCTTTACTTCTTCCCCTTCCTTCCTTGCAGAGGTGAACCTGGCAGCTGCAGTGATAGCAGTGGTAGGCCTGGCAGTCATGGCGCTGGGGTGCCTCTGCATCATCATGGTGCTCAGCAAAGGCGCAGAGTTCCTGCTCCGAGTTGGAGCTGTCTGCTTTGGCCTCTCAGGTGAGGGTTGAGAGCCTGGAGACTGAGGAAATTGCATGCGGGTAGGTGGGATCCCCAAGCACTGTTGCATGCTGGGAGGTGGGATCTCCAGGCACTGTTGTATTCTGGGCTGTATGGTCTCCAAGAACTGTTGCATGCTGGCAAGTTGGGTATCCAAGTACTATTACATGCTACGATGCGGGATCTCTAAGTGTAGTTGCTCAGTGGGAGGTAAGGTCTCCAAGCACTGTTGCATTCTGGGTGGTTAAGACATCTCCAAACACTGTTGCATGCTGGGAGGTGGAGATGGCTCCAAACACTGTTGCATGCTGGGGGGCACAAGGGCTATAGTAGGCTCAAATATGAGAGTTCTAAGCTCTGTTGTTGGCTGGGAATTGGAGGGTCTCCAAACTCTGTTTTAGATTTGGACCTGGGGTGTGTAAGGACTGATGCATTCTTAGAGTTGAGGGTCCAAAAGAAGTGCTACATCTTGTGGAATATAGTTCCCTTGGGTCGAATGTTTCCTAATGTGCACAGAAAGGTTATTAATTATATAAGCAGTTGTTTGTTATGGCTGCCATAACAAGGCACCACAGACTGGGCAATGTAAACAACAGAAATGTATTTTTGCGCAGTCTTGGAGGCTGAAATTCCAAGTTCAAGGTGTCAGCAGGGCTGGTTCCTCCCGAGGCCTCTCTCCTTGGCTTGTAGATGGCCCTTTTCTGCATGTCCTCACGTGGTCATCCCTCTGTGTGTGTCTGTGTCCTCATCTCTTCTTATACAGGCAGCAGCCATATTGGCTAGAGCACACCCTGATGACTTTATTTTAATTCATTTCTTTGAAGACACCATCTCCAAATACAGACACATTCCAAGGCACTAGACCCCAACACATGAACTTTGGGGAGGATGCAAGTCAGCCCACAACAATACATCTACCTGATTATTGTCCATCTTTCCGTCTGGGATGAGGCCCCAGGAGCACAGGACCTTTGGGGTGTGTGTGTGTGTGTGTGTGTGTGTGTGTGTGTGATATAAAAGTCATGTATGTATTTTATAATGAGAGCTTAATTAAGATCTGTTAAATGGCCCAGCTGGGTGGCTCAGTTGGTTAGAGCATCAACCTGATACACCAATGTTGCAGGTGCATTCCCTGTCAGGGCACATACAAAAATCAACCAATGAGTACATAAATAAGTGGAACAACAAAATTGATTTCTCTTTCTCTCTCTCAAAAAAAAAAAATGAAAAGAGCCTTGGCTAGTGTGGCTCAGTGGTTGAGTGCTGGCCTGCAAATCAAGGGGTCACCAGTTCAATTCCCGCTTAGACCATATGCTTGGGTTGCGGGCCAGGTTCCCAGTAGGGGGCGCATGAGAGGCACAACAACCACACATTGTTGTTTCTTTCCCTATCTTTCTCCCTCTCTTACCCTCTGTAAAAATAAATAAAAATCTTTTTTAAAAATTAAAAAAAAAAAGGAAAAAAGAAAGGTCTGGTAAAAGAATGCATGAACTAGCAAGAGAGTGAAGGAGACTGGACAGTGTCTCCTCCTCATCCAGCTGTTTTTTCCACATTCAGTGTCCTAATGCTGAGCTGCATTGGGCCATGAAAGGCTGGAGAGAGGCACTGAACCACAGTACACAGACCCCTGAATAAAAACCAATGGGGAATCATAGGGCAAAGAGGAAGGAGGGGCAGGACCTGAGGTGGGGGCCAGCCTCCAGCATCTGAGAGAGGAGGCAGCCAAGATCCATGACCATGGATGACCATCAGATGGTCCTACGTGGTCTGACCTCTGAACTTCCATTGCCCACCAGTTTACTCCTCCCCACTCTCTGCTCTGGCCACATTGACATTTCCTTCCCTCAAACACACTACACTCCATCCCACCACGGGCCTTCTCACTAGTCATTCCTTCTGCTCGGAATAGCCGTCGCTTAATTTTGTTCGTGGCCGGCTTCTTTTTGGTCTTCGTTTGGGTCTCAGCTGAAATGGCTTTTCCTGGTAATACTATTTAAAGTCCTCGCTCCACCCCTGGACGCCACTCCCCTTCCCATCACCCTGTTTTTATCTCCTTCCACCCTGTCTCACTCTCTGAAATTATCTCGTCTTCTCACATGTTTACTTTGGAGGTTGCAACCTGGCAGCTGGCAGGCGAGCGATGGACCTTAATGGGCTTTGCTTGGCGGGCGGTGTGTGGAGATTTCTCTGAGTCAGTGTGGAAAGTTTGGGTGAATTCCCATAAAAGTCATAATCATTGAGAAATTTTAGCTCTTCTTGAAAAATCAGAAGGTCTGGCAAATAAAGTCGCCATTTCTGAAGGGCCACAGTTGGCGGAAGCTGAGTTTCGGTCCTCTGTCACTGTTCCCATCACACCCTCCTGCTTCACTCTTGACACTATCTCATTGTCTCGGCAGGCATTGTTTACCTCCTGTCTCCTCCAAGTAGAACATGAGCTCCACAAAGTCAGGGTCTTTGTCTTGTTCCTTATTTTTTCTCTTTTAAAAATCAAATTGCATTACAGCTTGATTGCCTTTCTTTTCTTTTTAAACTTAAAAAAAGTTACTGATTTTAGAGAGAGAGGGGAAGGGAGAGAGAGAGGGACATCAATTTGTTCTGCTTATTTATGCATTCAGTGTTTCTTTTATGTGCCCTGACTGGGGATCAATCCCACAACCATGGTATATCAGGGTGATGTTCTAACCAACTGAGGTACCTGGCCAGGACCTTGACTGCCTCTCTTTTCATTTTGTGATCCACCATCACTATTTTTTCAGCTTTAGTAGGATGTGATTGACAAGTAGAAATTGTGTATATGTAAGGTGTACAATGTGATATTTTGATATACATATATGCATCATGAAATGAGCACCACGGTTAAGCTAGTAAACACATCCATGACCTCACCTGGTTACCTTTTTTTTTTTTTTTTAGTATGGTGAGGACATTAAGACCTATATATTTTCTTAGCAAATTGAAATAGACAACACAGTATCATTGTCTATAGTCCCCATGATGTACATTAAATCTCCAGCGCTTACTCACCCTGTATAACTGAAACATTGACTATTTTAACCAATGTTTCCTTATTTCCCCCACCCTTAGCCCCTTGGCAATGATCATTTGAGTCTGCGCTTCTTCAAGTTGACTATTTTAGATTCCACGATCACTTTACAAAAGCCTTGATGGAGTCTTAAATTGACTTTTGTGATTCTGGATTCCTGGGCTTGCTTTTTTTCTTTTTTTAAAGCAGCAAAATATACATAACATAAAATTGACTATTTCTGCTATTTTTAAGTGTCCAGTTCTGTGTCATTACTTACATTCACACTGTTGTGAGGTCATCACCACCATCTATCTCCAGAACCTTTTCATCTTCCCCAGCTGAAACTCTGTCCCCATTAAACACCCACTCCCACTCCCAGCCCTGGCGCCCACCACTCTACTTTCTGTCTCTAACAGTTATTGTTTCTTCTTTCTCTCCAGCTTCCAAAATTGCATCTGCTATGTAATAGGTGTTCAGGAAGTGATAGTTGTTGAATGAATGAATGAATGAATGAATGCGTGCTTGGGAGTCCCCCAGCTTTCTTGTTTGAGAAGCATGTGGTGAGGTGCATTGGAGGAGATACTGAGACCCAAGCTGGGTGTCTCCAGGGACCTGAGCACCATGTCTGTCCTTTCCCCACAGGCCTGCTGCTCCTGGTCAGCCTGGAGGTGTTCCGGCATTCCGTGCGAGCCCTTCTGCAGAGTGTCAGCCCAGAGCCTCCCCCAGCCCCGGCACTGGCCTATGAGTACTCCTGGTCTCTGGGCTGTGGAGTGGGGGCCAGCCTAGTCCTGCTGCTGGGGGGCCTCTGCTTTCTCCTGCTCACCCTGCCACCCTGGCCCTGGAGCTCACTCTGTCCCAAGCAGGGACACAGGGCCACCTAGGGCCTCCCGTGTGCTTTCTCAAGCTCCTTCTAAAACCCTTCTTTTTTAACCCTTATCCCATCAAAATCTTTTGCCCCACATCTTGGAGAAACTGTTTTCCTTGAGCTGGGGCCCAAATTGTTTGCACAGACCCATCTCTCATGCCCTCATCTTTTCCCTCTGTAAATACGTTTTCCTCGGTGGCTGAATTTGGGTCGCTTAGGGGTGGGGTGGGGAGAGGCATTTTGCAAACGAGGGTCCCCAGGGAAGGTTGCTGGGGACCTGATGGGGTAACTAGATATGGGGGGGGATGAAGTCAGGGAGTGTTGGGAGGGAATTGGACCTATTCATTTTTCAGACTGTGAGAGAGCCTTCTTCTGGCTAATTTGAAATGTGTAGAAATGGGGGTGGGGGGTGGGAGGGAATGTCTGGGTCTGACCACAGTGAGGCCTGATTTGGGAATTAAAGGTTTGGAAATGTAACAGCTTTGCTTTGGAGTCCCTTTGTACTGTGATTGTGTGTTCTGGGGTAGAGCAAAGTTACCCCTCTGCTCCCCAGAAACACTGGCCCCTCAGCCACATGTCAATGAACCCACAGAGAGTGGTGGGAATCCTAAAATCTAGAACACACACATGTTGTTATGGGTTGAGTGGGTCCTTTCCCAAAGTACCATATTTTGCTGTGTATAATGCACACCCATGTTTTTGGCCCAAATTTTCAGGAAAAAAATTTTCATTTTAATTTTTTAATTCAATTTCTTATTTGTTTATACTTAGAAACAAAACTGATGATCCTACTCCAGGGTATTATTTTGCAGACAGATATCATGATTACTTTTTAGAGTTACAATTTTAATGTAGTACACATCCTTATTTTCCCTCAAAAATTTGGGGAAAAAACTGCACATTATATATGGCAAAATATGGTGTACGCTGGAGTCCTCACCCCTGGACCTCAGAATGTGACCTTATTTGGAGATGCAGGTCTTTACTGAGGCAATCAAACTAAAATGAGGTCATGTGTGTGGGCCCTGACCCAGTGTGACTGGTGTCCTTACAAGAAAATGAGATGAGGACACAGACACGCACAGAGGGAAGATGAGGCGAAGAGACACAGGCCCTCACAGCCTCAGAAGAAACCAACCCCGTGACACCCTGATCTGGAACTTCAGCTTCCGGAACTGAGAGACAATGCATTTCTGTCGTTTCAGTAACCCGGTCTGTCATATCTTGTTATGGCCGCTGGAGCAGGCTGATGCAGATTTTAGTGCCTGGAAACGGGGCACTGCTGGAACAAGCACCTAAGAGTGAGGACACAGCTTTGGGATTGGGGAGCAGGTAGGGGCTGGAGGAGTTTTGAGGCACATGATAGGAAAAGCCCACATTGCCTTGAGACTGTTGGTAGAAATGGGAACATGAAAGTCTGGGGAGGGCTCAGAAAGAAGCGCAAAGAGCTATACAGAGCTTCTGTCGCCTTAGAGAACACACTGATTGTTGTGACGGGATGTTGTAGAAGCAGGAATGACAATGGCACTAGCAGTCACTGGGGAGTGAAGACCTGGGTCAGACATTTGAGTTCCTCTAGGCCAAAGGGTCAGCCTCCTCCCTCATGAAGACCAACCAACGATTTTAGCTCCGAAGTCATGGCTTGGGTTGTTCCACTAGACCGGGGTTGCTGATGATGGTCTCTTAGCTCTCAGAGGCCGAAGTCTCTTAAACACTGAAAAGTATTTAAAATATAGACTATGTGCTGGCTTGTGACTACAAATGTATTCACAGTCTCAGTTTGATTCTCTTAAATATTTCTATAATTATAAAGTATAAGTTTAATTATATAGGATATTATATAGAATATATATTATATTATTATACCACTATTACACATAGTACATAATGGTTATATTCAACCTATTCTCATATTAATATTATGAATATTATATTATATATTAATATATTCTCTCAAATATTCTTATATTTAATTATAAATTATAAATACAATTATATATTATATAATTATATGTACTTTTAACATCATTATAATAATCTTTATCTAAGATATTCTGTTAATATCCTATCATATTATGTAAATGTTATTTATAATATTGCATATACATAGTCATGTTTATGCAACAGGACATCACATTATATAAATGTTATATTTATAATACAACATATGTAACATAACATTTCTGTATTACAATATGTTCTAACATATTACATAAATATAACATACCGTATAGATATCACATATTATATTACACAGATATTACCACATATTATATTACATAGATATTATCACGTTTATAATTATACACTGTCCCATGGTTGAAAGCTCCTTCTTCCAGATGAGAGCACTTGTCCAGGAAACGTGGGGCAGCCTGTTTTTGATTGGCAGCCATCGCCTGTCTCATTCAGCGCCCGCACTCTTCTTCCTCATTGAGCTTCTCTGCATTGAGCTCAGCATGGTGCTGAGGATACTGTGGGGAGAGAGTTACTCACACGATTCACTTACCTGATCTGGCAGAAGCTGCATCGGGCAGGGGTTGAGGTGTGAGCTATGAACGCCACTGTCTGGTCCGAAACCTGGCTCTGCCTTTCCCACCTGAGCAACTTGCTCGCCCTCTCTGTGACTCCCTTTCTTTCTGCCTTAACCTCCTGGAATCCTCCTGAGGAGCAAACGTCCCAATAATCCTCACAAAGCTGCAGAAGGCTCTCAGGCCCCTGGTCACAGCGCCATCACTCTGGCTGTTAGTATTTACCAAGTGGCACTTCAGGCTCAGCATACAGTAGAGAGTCCAAAGGGACCCCCGATGAGCTGACAGCCTGGTGCTGAAAACATAGTAATCACACAATCACACTAATGAATGTGTAATTATAAACTGAGATAAGTAGTAAGATCAGGGATCATCAACAATTTTTTTTTCTATTTAATTTTGTTGCCAGTCAGCTCAGGGAAACCACAAGAAATGTTTGCTGCTGGGGAGGGACCACTGGTCATGGGGAAGTGGCTCTATATCCAGTGGGGTCTTCACTCTGCACTGCCTTTCCTACTGGGGGTCTTTCTGCACTCTCAGAAGTGGGAGAAGGGAATCGAGGCCCCTCAGAAACATCGTATTACAGGATAACTTACTAAAGCATTAACTTACATATCTTCGCCTTATTTTTTTCTGTAGTAAAGCAAACCAAAAACATCTTTTTAAAATAACTTGTAAAAACTATCACTTGTAGTTGGCATTTAACATTATTAGTATTAGTTCAAGTGTACAGCACAGCAGTCAGACCATTATATACTTTACGAAGTGATCACCCCGATAATTCTAGTCCCCACCTGGCACCATCCATGGTTATTACATTATTGACTGCATTCCCTGAGCTGTAGGTTACACCCCCATGACTATTTTGTAGCTGCCAAATTGTACTAAAATAGAAGCTTCTTGAAATCTACCACCCTCCTGTCCCTTTCATACACATTTTAAAACTTTTTGGAACACAATTTCAAACTTGCAGAGAACTTGCAAAAATCAAAAGAGTGCCCTGAAGACCCACATGCTCTTCACTCGGACTCACCAACGTAGGGGTGAGGATGACGGTGTCTCACTTCCAGCTTCAAGAGGGGGGAAGCCTCAGATGGACCACTCAGTACTTAATATCGGCTGAGGTGTAGGGCCCTCTAGAGAACCAGGGGGTCTGGTTCATGTTTGAAAGGTCTCAGGGAATCAAGATTTTGGCGAATAGCCCTGAAGACATTTAGGGACTGTTGAGGAGAGGGAGAGAGGAGAGGAGGAATGAATCCGTCGTCTTACATCCTTTCAACGAGCGCCACCTGGAGGGCGCAGTCGAACCCTTCAGCGAAAAGCCGGAACGCCCCGTGGAGGCCCCAAGATTGACGCAGTCCCCGTCGGTGACCGAGTGGAGGAGTCGCATTTACAGGCACAGAGAACTAATTGCAGGTGAGAAGATTGCAGCCTTGTGGAGGGGGGTGGGGCGGGAGGAAGGGTAGAAGCTCTAGATGGGGAGATAAAGAAAAAGCTGACCAAGCCCAGTGCAGCCAAAAGCAGTTCAATTTCTGAACTGGCGCTATTTTTTTTTCCTTGCCATGTGACTACAGAAAAAAACAAAAACAAAAAGCCAACATCACAAAACAGTGACTGTAAGTCATTATACCTAAAATGACTGTAAAGGTCATAGGACTTGCCTTAGGTGTCTCCTGAAGGCGCAGGTAGAGTGAAGCAGGTAAAGGTGGGTATGATGGGGGTGGGGGTGGGAAAGGAAAAAGTTGTTCTCTGAATCACTCTGATGGTCATACCTACATCTTTACAATGGATGTACTTGCAACTAGGATGACCGGCTCATTCCGATTTGCCTGGAACATCCTCAGTTTTAGCCCTGAGTTACCATGTCCTGGGAAATTCCTTGGTCCCCTATCCTGGGAATCCCCCAGTCCTGTGGAAAACTGGGATGGTTGGTCGTACTGCTCACAAAAACCCTATTAGCTTTCCATCTGCGATGAGAATGTGGACTTCCAGAGATGTTCAGAAATCTTCCCAAGTTCACAGTACCCAGAACTGACATTGAATACTGTGTGAACACTGAGGACCCTCCTCTTCTCGTGGTTTTTGGCTTCTTCTCAGCAATGTCCCACGTGGTAAGAAAACAAACCTGGACTCCACTTGCTACTGTATTCGTGACTGCAGAAAACAAACGGTCAGAAATTGTTTTATTAAAACGAAAGTCATGCGCCCTGGCCCAGTGGCTCAGTTGGTTGGACTGTTGTTCCACGCACCAAAGGTCACAGGTTTGATCCCGGGTCTGGTTTCATCCTGGGTTTCAACCAATCAATGTTTCTCTCTCTCCCTCTCCCCCACCTCCTTTCCTCTCTCTCTACATCAGTGGACATGTCCTTGAGTGAGGATTAAAAAGTAATAATAAAGACTTACTATCCTAATTTAAAGAGGGTAAATTCTAGAATGGATATCTGTAAATGATTTCTTTTAGAGTCATCCATTTTTGTTCTCAAATATTTGTCAAGATGGTTTGATCAAAACAAAATCTCTTCTGAGACTAGCGTAGACTCAAAGGATTTTTTGGGTTTTGTTTTCTTTTGTTTCTGGCACAGAGGGTGCCAAGAATGATCGAAGAAGAAAGCTGCAAGGAGGGAAGGGAGGCTGAGTTTTGGAAGCAATTAGAAGGGAAAAAAATGTAGGCATCATCACTGGTCTCCTTTTCTGGATGCTGTCTGAGTCATCTTCGTGTTTCTCAGGAAAGACCAGCTTCCTCCACATGGTGAGACAGATGGTCACCAAGAGCTCCCAAGAGTTAGAGTGAATGACTTCTGTGGCAAGAGGAACAGAGGGATACTCCATCCCTCCTTGCTACTCCACCCCCACTTGCTACTCCACCTCCCCCTGTTGCTCCCCATGTAACCTTGGCCACCTGTGGCTGGTGAGGAGGGAAGAAAGGGGATACTCTTTCAGAGGAACCATTTCTGGGAGCTTCTGGGTGAAATGGAATGCCCCCACACTCACTCCATGGCACACGCCCAATGCAAACAGACCTCCCGCTCAGAAGGGGACCCTGTGTTTGGGCTTAAATGCTCTGAGGTCATTCATCTTTGCATCTGTGTTTTGTTAATGAATTCCGGTGGCACCCTAGACCCAGGGGCTTGGAGCTGGGTTTCTGCATGGCCTTGGTCCTTGCTGCCTCCCCCACTTCTGCTCTGTGCCTCTGTTGGCTTGGGGTTGGGGGAGGGACAAAGGAGATGAAACAGTCAGGGGCCCTCACTCAGGAGGCCTCCTGGCTCTTGCTCCCTTTCTCAGCCCACTGTCCCTCACTGAACTTGTGATGTGACTCAGGCTGTAAAAGCAAAGCCATGAGGTGCAAAGCTTCCTACAAGATGGGCACCATCAGAGTAGCAGGATCAGCTGGGTCTCCTTCCAAAGCAATGTCGTTGGGGCCCCTCCCTGGGCAAAACCACACCCACTCTAGGATGGATGGCAACTGAGGCTTAGCGGGTCAGACAGAAAGGACCCCAGAAACCACCCAGTCCTGTTCTTTTCTTGCTGTTTACAGATCCAGAAACTGAGAAGAAACAAAACAAAATAAGATAAAATAAAAAAGCCTTTCCCTGCACCCTAGCATATGTATTTCCTGCTTTGGTTCAATTCTTATTCTGGCAATTGGTTCAGATTTCAAAAATCACTGTTCTAGGGCAGGGGTGGGCCAATCTAGCCCACCACTTGTGTTTGTAAGTAAAGTCTTATTAGAACACAGCTATACCTACTTGTTCACATATCAGCCTTTGTGCTGCAACAGCAGAGTCGAGTAGTCTCAACAGAGATGCTACAGTTGACAGAAGCTGAAAACACTACTCTCTGCTCCTTTTCAGAGAACATTTGTTAAGCTCTGGTTCTAGGAGTCAGCATGAGCCTGGGTTTTAGGGCAGTTTGGAAACTTATTGGTAACACTAGAAAAATAATGTGTTTGATTCTAACCACCTGATTTCCCTTCTTTTTTATTTTTACATTTTTTATTTATTGATTTGAGAGAGAGAGGAAAAGGGAGAGAGAGAGAGATCAATGTGTTGTTCCACTTGTTTATGCATTCATCGATTGCTTCTTGTATGTTCCCTGACCAGGAATGTGCCCTGTCTGGGAATTTATCCTGCATCCTTGTTGTATCTGGACAATGCTCTAACCAACTGAGCTACCAGCCAGAGCTACCAGCCAGAGCTACCAGCCAGAGCTACCCTTTTGCTTTTTCTCTGGATGTTTTCTCTGTCATGTGTTAATAGTTTCTGCGTGGACAGACACTTATCACTCCTGATAAGGCAGATGTGCTTTAGCTAAAGCCTGGAGGTTTCTTCTCTATGTATTAGTTGTAGTAATTGTATGAGTAGGAACTTAGCCTCCTCAACTATTCAGTAGTCTGACTGGTTATAAATGAAAGGCAGGATAAACACTGGATTTTTGTTTGTTCTGTGTTTAAAACTTTTGTGGGTTGACTTCCTAGCATCTTCCAAAGGTAGCCACTAACATCTTTTTCTAGATGGACTCAGTAAGTAAAAGTCCTCCTTACCTCTTTGGCTAAAAGTCTGTAAGACTGTAAGCCTGCAATTTGTCACAATCAGTCTCAGGCTCAGAAGCACGGCTGGTTTCCATAATAATGATAACACAGCCCTGGCTGGTGTGGCTCAGTGGATTGAGTGCTGGCCTGTAAACCAAAGGGTTGCAGGTTCAATTCCCAGTCAGGACACAATCCTGGGTTGCGGGCCAGGTCCCCAGTAGGGGGCAGGTGCGAGGCAACCACACATTGATGTTTCTCTCCCTCTCTTTCTCCCTCCCTTCCCCTCTCTAAAAATAAATAAATAGCCCTGGCTGGTGTGGCTCAGTGGATTGAGCACGGGCCTGTGAACCACAGTGTCACCGGTTTGATTCCTAGTCAGGGCACAATCCTGGGTTGCAGGCCAGGTCCCCTGTAGGGGGCATATGGCAGGCAACCACACACTGATGTTTCCCACTCTTTCTCCTTCCCTTCCTCTCTCTATAAAAATAAATAAGTTCTTTAAAAAAATAAAACCTTAAAAAATGATAACACAAATAAATAGAGATAAGAGACAGAAGAAAAGTCTAAACAGCTTTCAAGTACAGGAGGCAGCTGTCTGAAGGGGTCTCTAGCTTGGTCTTTTCATCAGTTTGGTTACCTGATTCAATTCCTTCCCTCCCTTCCTTCCTTCCTTCCTTCCTTCCTTCCTTCCTTCCTTCCTTCCTTCCTTCTTCCCTTCCTCCCTCCCTCCCTTCCTTCCTTCCACACTTTTTGTGTGTATTATCCCATGTATATATATTTCAAAACTAGGCAAAATCAACCCATAGGGTTAGAGGGTACAATAATAGTTACCTCTGCCGGGATGTAGCACCTACCTGCAAGATAGCGAGGAGGTCTTCTGGAATGCTTGGTGAGGTTTGACTTCTTAATCAGGGTGCTGGTTTCAAGGGTGCATCACCTTGTGAAAATTAATTGAACTGTTCTTTATGATTTGCACATTTTTATGTACATACATTATTCTGGATAGAAAGTTTCCTTTGGGAAACACTTACATCCAAAATACCATATGGTAATATTGTTTTGCAACTTGAATGGAAAAAAATAACATTATGCTTTTAATATGTATCTACCTCAGTCCACTTGATCTAGTTCAGTTTAATTCCTTTTAAGGTAAGCTTTTCCTAACTTTGCCATTTCCAGTCAAGTGTCTGAACAACTTTCATGATGGAAGGTGGGGTAGATGACATAGATGTCATATTTTAGTAAATTGAAGACACAATTTAAATGAAAAAGAGCTTTTCAATAGAGGGCACTAGGGCAATTGGTCTAAATGGGAAAATGAGATCTCTACCTCACACTGTAGACAAGAATTGAATTCAGCCTTGCCTGGGTGGCTCAGTTGGTTGTTGGTTGGAGTGTCGTCCCGTACACCAAAAGGTTGCAGGTTCAATCTCTGGTTGGGGCATGTACGGAAGGTAACCAATGGGTGTTTGTCACAGTGATGTGTCTCTGTCTCTCTTCCTTCCTCTAAAATCAATAAACATATCCTCAGGTGAGGATTGATAAAAAAAAATTCACTTCAGAAAAATTAAAGATAAAAACAATACTTTTTTAAAAAGGCTTTATTTATTTCCAGAGAGAGGGGAAAAGAGGAAGAGAGGGAGAGAAACATCAATGTGTGGCTGCCTCTTGCACGCCCCCTACTGGGGGCCTGACCTGGCCTGTAACCCAGGCATGTGTCCTGACTGGGAACCAAATCCACAACCCTTTGGTTTGCAGGTTGGCACTCAATCCACTGAGCCACACCAGCCAGGGCTAAAAGCAACACTTTTAAAATACGTTTTAAATCTAAAATTTAGAAGAACATTATGGGAAAGTATATTTCTCATGCAAAGCTAGTTGAGACACAAAGAACTCCCTCAGTGGGGGAGTGTGTGTGTGGGGGGGAAGGTACAGAGAATAAGTAGCATAGATGGTAGGTTAAAAAATAGACAGGGGGAGGGCAAGAATGGTATGGGAAATGTAGAAGCTAAAGAAGTTATGACACATGGACATGGACTAAAGGGGGGAATGTGGGTGGGAGAGGGTATGCAGGGTGGAGGGGAGTGAAATGGGGAAAATGGGACAACTGTAATAGCATAATCAATAAAATATATTTAAAAAGAACACCCTCAAATATAAATTAAAAGATGAATTACTCTGAGTAGCTAAAATTAAAAGGTACAAAAACAAAGAAAATACAAGGTATTTGCAACATAAAGCTTACCGAGGAAAAGTGTGTAAATATACCCTTCAAATTAATAAGGAATAGACTAACAATTCAACAGAAAAAGGAAGAATAGATAGAAACCTTCAACTCACAGAAGAGGAACCCTGAATGGTCAATAAACCTCACTCACCTCAGGAAAATGTGGAAATAAAGCACCAATGAGATGTCTTTATATAGGCAGCTTAAAATGGGGTATGAGTTCCCTTCTTCCTTTTTTAAAGATTTCATTTATCCACTTCTAGAGTGAGGGGAAGGGAGAGAGAAAGAGAGGGAGAGAAACATTGACATGCAAGAGAAACATCAATTGGCTGCCTCTCACGTGCCCCCAACCAGGGACCTGGCACGCAACCCAGGCATGTGCCCTGGTAGGGAATCAAACCAGCCACCCTTTGGTTCACAGGCTGGCACTCAACCCACTGAGCCACACCAGCCAGGGCTGACTTCCCTTTTTTTATCAGCAAAAATGGAGAAGTTTAATACATTTATGCAGTGACAAGGATGTGGGGGAATTGGAAATTCCCTCCTTACTTATCAATTTCCCTCTCCTAGTAGGATGAAAGGTATGGGCAGAAGACAGATTTTCCTTCTAAATACCTACCCTAGGGAGGTCACACACTTGTGAACAAGAAGCCAGGGACAGGGTGTTTATTGCAGCAATTTGCTGATGGCAAAGCACTGGAAACACCCAAAATATCTAACATTTGGAGAAAGAATGAAGAGAAATCGTGGTTTGAGTTCTTTTCAAATGTTCATTTTATTGACACATAATTAACATATCATAAAACCCACACTCCTAAAGTGTACAATTCAAAGCTTTTTTTAGTATACTCACAAGGTTGTGCAACCAACAGCACTATCTAATTCCACATTTCCTCATTCTTCCCAAAGGAAACTCTATACCTTTTTGCAGTCTCTCCTCATTCCCCTTCCCCCAAGCATCTGCAAGCTATTAACCTGCATGCTGTTTCTAAGGACTTATTCATAAATGGGATGCTACAATATGCAGCTTTTTGTGTTTGACTCCTTGCACTTATAATAATAATGTTTTCAAGGTCCATATATGTTGTGGCTCATAAGAGTGCCTCATGCCTTCTTTATGGGTGTGCAATATTCCATGGTAGGGTTAACAACTGAGTTCTACACAGTGAACAGTCAGCCTGACCCGCAAAAACCACCTGGGAAAATTTCAAAAGCATGACGGGGAAGGCAATAAAAAAAGGTCCCATAATTGTAATATGAAGTATGATTGCATACATATGTATGTATTTATTTCTTCCCCATAGGTTTAGTTTTTAATTTTAATTTTTTAGTTACTGTTATCATTTAATATTATTTTTGTTATTTTCAGATGTGCAATATAGTGATTAGACTTATGAAGTGATTCCTCCTGATAATTATAATACCCACCTGGCACCGCATGTAGTTACTAGACTATTATTGTCTATATTCCCTGTGCTATAATTTACATCCCCATGACTATTTCACAACTACTATCTGTACTTCTCAGTTTCTTCATCTTTTTCACCGAGTGTCCCGACCCCTTTTCCCTCTGGCAGCCATCAGTCTGTTCTCCATATCTATAAGTCTGTTTCTGTTGTGTTTGTTCATTTATTTTTAAAAGATTTTTATTTATTTATTTTTAGAGAGAGAGAGAAAGAGAGGGAGAGAAACATCAATGTGTGGTTGCCTCTTGGGTGCCCCCTACTGGGGACCTGGCTCTCAACCCAGGCATGTGCTCTAGGCTGGGAATCCAACCCACGACCCTTTGGTTCACAGGCTGGCACTCAATCCACTGAGCCACACCAGCCTGGGCTTATTTTGGTTCTTTAGATTTCACAGATAAGTGAAACCATATGGTATCTATCTTTCTGTGACTTATTTCACTGAGCATAATATCCTCTAGGTGCATCCCTGCTCTTGCAAATGGTAAGATTTCATTCTTTTTACGGTTGAATAATATTTCCTTGTATATATGTCCCACATCTTTTATATCCACTTGTCTGTTGATGGACACTTGGGTTGCTTCCATATTCTGGCTGTAGTAAATAATGCTTCACTGAACACAGTGGTGCATATATTCTTTTAAATTAGTGTTTCATATGTATATCCATTAATAACATAAAACAGTGCCATGTGTGGACTATTAATAGATGTCTGGGTTGTGAAAGTATGAAAAATGCCTAGGAATAATATGCGCAACCTTGGAAAATGTTTACTTCTGGTGAGGAGAGGGAGCAAAGAGATTGGGAAGCAAAATACTAGTGTCAAGAAAATAAGGTTGGTGTGGATATTTCCATTCATGTTATTCAGTGACTTTCTCTTTTAAAAAGAGAAAAGCTATTCAGCATATGTTTATGCATTAAGAGTGTTTATACACAGCCCTGGCCAGGTAGCTCAGTTAGTTAGAACACTGTCCTGATATGCCAAGGTTTCGGGTTTGATCCCCGGTCAGGGCACATACGAGAACTAACTAATTAATGCATAAATAAGTGGAACAACAGATCAATGTTTCTCTCTCTCTTTCTCTCATTCTCCCTTCCTCTCTCTCTAAAATCAATAAGTTAAACAGTTTAAAAACATTGAGGAAATAACACAAACAGAAATATGGTAGCAGTCACGTCAGAGAGGAAACTGGTCTGGACTTGAGAGGAAACTAGTCTGGACTACGTGGCTGCCCAGCACAGCATGAGAAAACCATGACACAAATACATTTAGCTGCTGGCGGGGCTGCATGCTACATAGGGATGCTATCGTTAGCTCATCACTGAGTGTCCACATCATTTTGTGGCTCATGTTTTGTGCTCCTTTTCCAAAGCCCTGTGTCTAGGGAATGCCTCACCTGACCGCAGCCACACAGCTCCCTAGAGAAGCCATTTTCCATTCGTGGGGTGCTGTCCACAACTCCGCAAGTGAATATTATGAGTACCGCCAGTCCATGTATGTAGGACATAATCTTAGCCTGTGTAATAAGTCAAACCATACTAAAGCCAGACTCCAGAATTTAGAAAAACCCATCCAGTAGTTTTTGAGAGGAGTGGAAGCAAGAAGAAAAGCATTAATTTAAAAAAAAGATTTTATTTATTATTTATTTTTAGAGAGAGAGGAAGGGAGGGAGAAAAAGAGGGAGAGAAACGTCACCGTGTGGTTGCCTCTTATGTGCCCCCTACTGGGGACCGGGCTGGCAATCCAGGCATGTGTCCTAACTGGGGATCAAACCAGCCACCCTTTGATTTGCAGGTCAGCACACAGTCCACTGAGCCACATCAGCCAGGGCAGAAAAACCTTAATTTTATTAGCATGGATGATGAGCTGAGGACACAACATGATGTGGATTTCCACACGTCCAGTCACCTCAGCCACCTGAATCCAAACTCTCCTCCCCAGGGGAGAAGTCTTCCTCCAGCGGTGAAGTCTTCCTCCAGCGGTTCATTCACAAGATCCTGGGGGCTCCTCCTCAGATGCTGCCTCGTTGTTTACATCAGCAGGAGTGTCTTCCTGGGGGTCTTCAGTCTTTGGGGAAAAGAGATGGGTACATGCTGGCATTTAGAGCTGACATGTCCAATGTGGTGGCCTTGAACCACATCCAGTTACTTAAATTTAAATGAACTTAAATTAAATGAACTTAAATTAAATGAACTTAAATTAAATGAACTTAAATTAAATTAAATTAAATTAAATTAAATTAAATTAAGTTAAATTAAGTTAAATGTAAAAATACACCCAGTGAGCAGTAATTTCAAATGTGTGGAAGCCACGTGCAACTGAGGGCTGTGGCATCAGACGGCCCAGATGCATGACATCCCATACTGGCTGTGCCTCACAGAGAATGAGGGCTTTGCCTCTGGTACTAGCGAAAGGATTCTGACAACCAGTGGTACCTGGTGTGGATAAAAGTCACTGCACAGGTGCCTTGGAGAAGAGCTACCATCCCATGAGAACACCTGCTGGCACTGTGTACTATTATATTCTCATTTTAAACAATGTTATGGAGGTGTAATTTATAAATAAATAATGTATCATGTCCCTAGTAAATTCCCCTATGATAAGTGTACAGTTAGATGACCTTTAGTGAATGTGTACAATGATGCAGCCAACACCACAGTCTACTTTGAGGACATGCATCACCCACTCCTCGCAATTCCCTTGTGCCTGTCTGCAGGTAAACCTTGCTCCCCTGCTTCCCACCCCACCTCTACCCCTACTCCAGCCACAGACAACTACTAATTTGCCTTTTCTGGAGACTTTTATATCAATGGAGCAATGCTATACATAGTCTTTCATTTCTGGCTTCTTTCACTCAGCAAATGTTTTCGAAGTACACCTGCTCACCGCATGTATCAGTAGTTTCTTCCTTTTCATGGCTGAATAGTACTTCAGAGTGTGAAGGTACCACACATCTTAATATTATATTGTTATAACATTATCAATAATTTATGAAATAATGGCATTAATTCAGCATGTGAAATGGACCAGATTTGTTAACTTATGCTTAATTTGTGAACCATGCTTTTTTTTAAAGATTTTTAAAAATCTACTTTTAGACAGAGGAGAAGGGAGGGAGAAAGAGAGGGAGAGAAACATTAATGTGTGGTTGCCTCTCGAGATCCCCCTATTGGGGACCTGGACCACAACCCAGGCATGTGCCCTGACTGGGAATTGAACCAAAGACCCTTTGGTTCGCAGGCTGGCACTCAATCCACTGAGTCACACCAGCCAGGGCATTATGCTTCTTTTATAACTTCATTTACATATATCTATCTACATCTATAGATATAGATTTATGTCTAAATGAAGGCAATGTGCATGAGTATTTTTCAACATGATAGTGAACTCCTTGCACCTTTTGGTGACCCTCTATTTGCTTTGCTGTAAAGAATGAGCTAATGAACCTCTGTGTCCTGTGGGAAACCATATAAATGTTATCTGCTGTTGCTCTTAGATGGAATGCTAATCAATGTGTAATCACAAATCAGCAGTATTTTAAATAGTGAAACAACCGATTGATGTAAATGGATTAACATTTGTTCATTGACACTTTCACACCATCCACCCAACATTTAAAATTTGCCAGAAACTCCAGGAAGCCTTTTATGTTTATGACCTTGCTCGATTTACTCAAGCCTTTTCCACGGGGAGTTTGCTTCCCAGTAGATACGGGAGGAAACACAGGTTCAAATCACAGGGAGTCCATGATTCGTCTCAGACCACACTGGGGGTCAATAGGAGACACTGGGAGCTAAGATTCAGCTACTTTGTCTTTCGAAGGACACGGCTTTTTTGTTTGTTTGTTTGTGTGTTTGGTTGTTTGTTGAGATATAATTGACATATAGCATTGTATACGTTTAAGGTATACAACCTATTGATTTGATACATTTATACTCTGCAATTCATGATGTTAGCTAGCACCTCCAAAGGGCGTGCCATTACTTTAATTACCTTCTGTGCGTGTGTGGTGAGAACAAGTTTGATCTATCCTCTTAGCAACTTTGAAGTTTATAACACATATTGTGGGCTATCATGTGTTAGCTCTTTAGGACATTTATTTATGAATTACAAGTCTGTACCCTTAAACATTATCTCCCCAGTTGCTCCAACCCTGAGCCCCTGGTAACCACCATTCCACTCTCTGTTTTTATGAGTTTGGCCAAAGTGCCTGTTTTCAGACACGGTATTCACTGGCCTCCTGACGGTGTGAGTTTGGGTATCCATGTAACCAGACTGTGGGCTGAACTGGGAAGCAGGCAGGACCAGCCTGGCTGCTAATATAGCTGTTGGGGGAATTCCAAGGCAGGAGAACTCACCGAGAGAGACTCTGTTTCCAGCTTGGGTAAACCTGCATGTGAGTGAGGGGGAAAAAAACACCTCAGTTCTCAGTCCGCAGGACTCCAACTGCCCTCTGTTCTCTCTTGGGTTCTTATCACTTACCTGAAGCCTCCTGCTTGGGGAATTTGGAATGGCTCATTCTGAGAGAGAGAGAAACACAGAGTCAAGTGTGGGGCATGAAGATTCTGGAAGGATGTTAAGGGCTTTGGAGAGGAGAGGAGGAAGGTCACACCTTAGACTGAGAGAGGGGCATGGTCAAGGAACAGGGTGTGGTTGGCCCTGAAAAGTGGGGTCTGGGAAAATGGGGTCTCTGCAGGATGGAGTGAGACACCTGCCAAATATATCTATCTACCTCTTGGTGCCTCCTTTATGTGATGAACCTGTAAAAAAACACAGGGAGAATTTATCAAATGAGAGAATCCTTCTCTTTATTTCTGTTCCCCTGTGGGCTTTGGGGGGTTATTTTCAAGGTTTTATTTATTTGCTTTTAGAGAGAGGAGAAGGGAGGGAGAAAGGAAGAGAAACATGAATGTACAAAAGATACATTGATCAGTTGCCCCTCACATGTCCCCAACCGGCGACCTGTCTTGAAACCCAGGAATATGCCCTGACCGGGAATCGAACCAGCAACCCTTCCGTTCACAGGCTGGCGCCCAATCCACTGAGCCATACCAGCTAGGGCTCTCCTGTGGTTTTGATGGGGGTTGCTATCTACTCACCATGCTGGCTGCATCTGTAGATGAGGAAGATAGAGGGAAAGAGGAGGAAGATGATGAGGCAGCTGAAGGTGGTGACGAAGATGACTCTGGTGTCTGGAAGGACAGGAGCAGGTCAGAGAATCGGTTTGGCTTCTGGAACATGCTGATGGAATTTAGAACAGGTAAGAGGAGCCAGACAACCTGGCTTCAAAACATGAAGCTGCCTTATTTCTTGCAGCATAAGGTTCATCTATGCTGTCACAAGTGGCAATAGTTCATTCTTTTCATGGCTGTGTAATATTTCATTGTGTAAATGTACCACAGCTTTTTAAATCCACTCATCTACTGATAGGCGATTAGGTTGGCCATTGTAAATAACACTGCAGTGAACATAGTGGTTCATGTATCTTTTTGAATTAGTGGTTTGGGTTTCTTTAGGTAAATATCCAGAAGTGGAATTGCTGGGTCATGCAGAGGAAGATAAGTACTATATGATTTTTCTAATATCTGGAGTGTAAAAAACAAAACAAATGAAGAAACACAACAGGAACAGACTCGTAGACACAGGGAACAGACTGGTGGTTACCAGATGGGAGGGGGCTTGGGGGGACTGGGTGAAAAAGGGGAAGGGGTTAAGAAATACAAATTGGCAGTTACAAAATAGTCACAGGGATGTAAAGTTCAGCACAGGGAACACAGTCAATAATATTGTAATAACTATGTATGGTGCCAGGTGGGTACAAGACTTATTAGGGCGACCAATTTGTAAGGTATATAAATGTCCAACCTACTATACTGTGTACCTGAAAGTAGTATAATATTGAATGTCAACTGTAATTGAAAAATAAAATAAAATAATTAAAGAGTTTATTTATTTATTTTTTGAAAGATGGGAAGGGAGGGAGAAATTGAGGGAGAGAAACATCAATATGTGGTTGCCTCTGGAGCACCCCCAACTGGGGACCTGGCTCTCAATCCAGGCATGTGCCCTGCCTGGGAATTGAACTGCCAACCCTTTGGTCCACAGGCCAGTGCTCAATCCACTGAGCCACACCAGCCAGGGCAGGTTTCTTTTTTCTTCTTTCTTTTTTTTAAAGTGGAACTGTCACTTCAGAGCAGGGACGTCCCATTGCTTGAAGCATTTTGTTTCATCTTCTCCATTCAAAGTGAGGGCAATGACAGTAGTTACTTGACCAGACAACATTAAATGGGCCAGCCCTTATCGACCATGCCTCGCACATGGGAAATTTCCCATAGATGTTTCACTGACCGCAGGAGTATTGGTTGTTTATTGTGAGCTGCTGTGTCAGGTGCTTCATGGGCACTCTTTCTCACCCTGATGATACACACGCAAGATAGGTTCACTGTCCCCGTTTCATTCATAAGTAGACCAAGTATCAGGGAGTCCATTGAGTCCTCCAAGATCACATGGGAAGGATGGACTGGGATTCTGCTGTGTCTAACCCATCAGGCCAGTTGGCCACAAGGTCAGGGGGGGCCACTGGGTGCCCAATTTGGAAAGATGTGACATTCTGCACCTTTGCCAGGGAACTGATGATCTGGGGAGATAACATGTACCCCACCAGCTGTAATGCTGCAGAGGTAGTGGCAGGTCCAATCATGGGGGGGTGGTGAAAGCCCACGCTGTCCCCAAGCTCAGGAATCATTGTCTTTGTGGCATGTGTACAACATGAACTACAACCTGAACAAGAAGGACAGCCTGCCACTTACAACAACGCGGAGGGCATTATGCTAAGTCAAAAAAGTCAGACAAAGACAAATACTGCATGGTATTACTTATATGTGGAATCTAAATACTACTACTACTACTACTACTGCTACTACTACTACTACAAGCCATAGAAGTAGAGAGTAGAATGGTTGTTGCCAGGAGCTGAGGGATGGGGGAAATAAGGAGAGGTGGTAAAAAAGATACTTGTGTGGCTCAGCTGGTTGGAGGATCACCCATATATCAAAAGGACTTGGGTTCAATTCCCAGTGAGGGCATATACCTAGGTTGCAGGTTTGGTCCCCACTGGGGGCACATACAGGAGGCAACCAATCATATTTCTCTCTCCATTGATGTCTCTCCCCGCAACCCCACTGCCTTCCTCTCTCTCTAAAATCAATAAGTGTATCCTTGCGTGAGGGTTTAAAAAAATTAAAAATTTGCCAGGACAGTAGGTCTTAAGCATTCTCATTAAAGAAAAGGGAAGAGGTAAGTATGAGGTGAGGGATGTGTTCATGAACTCAACGGGGGGAAGCCTTCCACGATGTATACTTATATCAGATCATCACATTAAATATCTCCCCATTTTACCCAGCAGTTGTAGCTCAGTCAAGCTGAAGGGAGATAAGATAACATAACATGAAGAGTGAGGTAATGGCTTGAGCCCCCGTTGTAGAATCTGCCTCACTGTGCAGGGTAATGAAGCAGTGAGAATGGTGGTTTTCTCACCCAGCATCCCACCCACACCCAGGTCCCTCTGTACCAGGTGCTGCAAGTGCTCCCACACCCAGGTTCCCCCAGACCTTAGCCATTTTTAAAAAATATTTTATTTATTTATTTTTAGAGAGAGAGGAAGGGAGGGAGAAAGAAAGAAAGGGAGGGAAACATCAATGTGTGATTGCCTCTCACATGCCCCCACTGGGGACCTGGCCCACAACCCAGGCATGTACCCTGACTGGGAATCAAACCGGCAACCCTTTGGTTCACAGGCTGACACTCAATCCACTGAGCCACACCAGACAGTGCAAAATTGTTGCCTTTTTTATGCACTCTAGATCCTGTCTTCTTCCCCTTTCCTACATGAACATTTGCATCTGGAAGGATCCCAAATGCCTTGGAATTTATGGGCCTCAGGGTCACCCCTTTACCATGACTGTTATTTGTGGGTACATGAATGCCCTAGCTCCCTAGCCTCCCATATTTGTGCCCTTTTCTGTCACCTGTGCTTCCCCACAGGATTGAGTGGAGGGACTGGAATATCCCACCGTTGTTTAGTCTCTTCCTTGAAGTCCTTCCCCATTCCCCTACAATGTCTTTTTTGCACTAATATTCAAGAGCCTGCTTCTGGCGGCATCGGATCTAAGAGACCCTCAGAAGCAACAATTCTATCAAGGCATCTGCATGGACATATGAACACAGGGCAGGAACAGTTGTTCCCGGACCCTTGATGGAAGCAGAGAAACATCAGTCCTGCCTTAACCATTTACTTCTCCCTCTGTCCAACCTACAGCTTTTCCTCACATAGTGATTCACTGGAAATGAGAAGTAAGTTCTTGCAAAATTCTCTTCCTGTGGCCCCACAACCCGATGAACTGGGTTTACCCTGAGATGTTTACATGTCCTGGTGAAATTTCACATGCCTCTTTGCAAGTAGCCAAAATAAATTACAGAGAGTGTATGATATTTGTCTGGAGGAGTCTCCCTAGGCAATGGGATACAGCTCAACACAGGCACCAGAAAGCAAGCTTGCCCTTGAGTCAAAGTTAGGTGGTGAAATTCACTATTGGTCTGCACAGAACAGGAGTGTAGGGTCCCTTCCAGGCAGCTTTGGGGCATGCCTATACAGGGTACGGACACCTTATCAGTGCTTAAAGATTCGTTATTCTGTTTAGAATTGTGGTGGCATCAGTGTGAACTCAGAAAGTACATTTTAAGAAATGATATGCACACCCACTTGGGTGGCTATAATAAAATGAAAGGAAATTAACAAGAGTTGGCAAGGATGTGGAGATATTGGAACCCACATATATGGCTGGTGGGAAGGTAAAATCGTGTAGCCACATTGGAAAACTGTCTGGCAGGTCCTCAAAAAGTTAAACATAGAGTTACCATATGTCCCAGCAAGCCTACTCGTAGGTAGAACCCAGCTGAAAGCAAGAACTCAGTCACTTGTATATCTCTGTTCATAGGAGCACTCTTCAGAGTAACCAGAAAGTGCTAACAACCCAAACGTCCATCAATGAATGAATGGAGAAATAAGAGATGGTCTATCCACACGGTGGAATATTATTCAGCCATGAAAAGGAACAAAGCCCTGACACCTTCTACAACATGGGTGAACCTTGAAAACAGGACGCTGAAAGAAGCCAGACACAAAAGACCACAGGTTGTGTGATTCCACTGATAGAAAATATCCAGAATAAGCACATTCATGGTTTGCAGGGCCTGGTGGGAGCGGAGAGTGAGGACTGACTGCTCAGTGGGTATGAGATTTCATTTTGGGAGTTACATTAGTGGTGAAGGTTGCACAGCCTTGCAAACTGTACACTTTAAAAGGGTGCAGTTATGGAATGTGAATTATATATCAATAGAAATGAAAGAAAATAAGTTCCACATGAGCTAAAAATATTAAAGCTTTTCTACCTCTTCCCTCTCACATGTTGCAAGACTTCCCACCTCATCTCTGATACTTCCATGCTCCTCCACTCTATCAGATTTCAGATCTGTCCAAGGAAACGCTCCTGGCCTGAATTATGTTCCTACAGCTGGAGTAGCAACCATGCCCCAAATCAGCTAATATGGAATAAGAACATTTTCAAAGGTTTTGCAAAGACATCTCAGAGGATATCTTCTATGAAAAAATGAATTAGCCCTGGCCAGATAGCTCAGTTGGTTAGAGCACTGTCCCCATGTGCCAGGGTTGTGGGTTTGATCCCTGGTTGGGGCACGTGCAAGAACCAGCCATTGAATGTATAATGGTTGCAAATGGAATGCAAATGGGTGGGGCATCAGGTTGATGTTTCTCTCTTTATTTCTCTCTCAAAAAAATCAATCAATAAAAAAATTCATTGAAAAAAGAAATTATACCAGCATAGACTCTAGTGACAACATTTTTAAAAAAGATTTTTTAAATTTATTTTTAGAGGGGAAGAGAAGGAGAAAAAGAGAAACATCAATGTGTGGCTGCCTATCATGTGCCCCCTGCTGGGGACCTGGCCTGCAACCCAGGCATATGCCCTGACTGGGAATCAAACCAGCGACCCTTTGGTTCCCACATCTGTGCTCAACCCTCCAGGGCTCTAGTGACAAGCCTTAACAATCTTGGCTCCTTGGAGTCCATGGCAGGGAGGCTATGAGTTGTTGAAAGAAAGGATAAGTATGTATTTAGATGCCGTTAAAGTTTGGATGAGTTCCTGTTTCAGTCTAAAGCTATCAAAAGCCCTAAATTTTTACAAGAATCTCTGAGGACAGAGCCTTAGTCAACTCTTCATGGGAAAGCAACATCAGAGAAAAAGAATTTGATAGTCACCGATTTTTGAAAAACTTAAAGTTTGCCAAGTCCTTGATCACACATATCCCCAAAGTAACCTGAATGCCACGGGTCCCAGTCCCCTTCCCCAAGCTAGTCACACAAATTCACCCCCATGCTTCACATAACTCTAGCGTAGTTTTTCATTATGCAAGATGTCAGACAATGCACTTCAGGATGTTTTACCCACCAGGATTTATAGGAGTGGCTTAGAGGTCATCTCCCCCAAAAGGCAGTGGTTCCTCTCAAGGCATTGAGAAAGTGGGTGTTAAGATTCTTCCCATGCCTTTTAATACAAAGGGATACCCTGCCTCAAGGTGGATACAATTGGTCAAAACACCTCTTCTCTAATTATCTTACCTGTTTTTACTGAGGAAGCTCCAGATCCGTCATGGGTATCTAGAAAACAGGATGCAAGATAAATAGTCAGTCCTGACTGGTGTGGCTCAGTGGGCAGGACATCATACTGCAAACCGAAAATTTTGCTAGCTTGATTCCCAGTCAGGGCACATGACTGGGTTACAGGCCAGGTCCCCAGTTGGCAGCATTGTGACAGGCAACTGATTAATGTTTCTCTCCCTCTCTTTCTCCCTCCTTTCCCCTCTCTCTAAAAGTATAGAAATAAAATCTTTTTAAAAATAGTAAAGAAAAGTAGTCATAATGGGAATCTCAGGGGCATAAGTGTTCATGTTTTACTTATAGACTTTTTGGGAAGTAAAGAAGAGAATGTCTCATTGGGTCTCCAAATGAGGGCCAGAATGTTACATTGTGCTTCTTAATACTCCCGGAGCTTGATTTTTTTATTAACAAAAATATGTATGAGTGACACCTCTAATTTCCCCCCTTCCAATCCTATTCCTTGCCAGTTTCCCCTGTCCTAGATAGAACACCATCATTTTGTTTTGTTTGTATTTATTTTATTTTAAAAAGTATTTATTATTATTATTAGTAGTAGTAGTAGTAGTAGTGGTAGTAGTCGTAGTAATCTTTACCTGAGAATATGTTAATTAATTTTAGAGATAGAAGAAGGGAGGGAGGAAGGTAAGGAGGAAGGGGGAGAGAGACAGAGAGAGAGACATAGATGTGAGAGAGAAACATTGATTGGCTATCTCCCAAATGCACCCTGACCAAGGATCAAACCCACAACTGAGGTATGTGGCCCGACCAGGATAGAACCCACAACCTTTTGGCATATGAGATGATGCTCCAACTAACTGAGCCACCCAACCAGGGCTAATTATTGTTTTATTATCTACTGGTTTCTGCTGTACAGCTTAGTGGTTGGACAGTCATATAATTTACATAGTGTTCCTCTCAATATTTCCAGTACCCCAACTGGCACCATACAGAGTTATTCCAATATTACTAAATATATTTCTTATGCTTTAATTACTTCCCCATGACTATTTTGTAGCTACCTGTTTGTGCTTCTTAGTCCCTTCACCTCTTTCACCCAGGAGCACTACCATTTTGCAAATATTTTTTGGTAGGTTGCCCTTTCATTTTGTTGACAGTTTCCTTTGCTGTGTGCATGCTTTTTAGTTTGGTGTAGTCCTATTTATTTATTTTTGTTTTTGTTTCTTGTGCTTTAATGTAATATCCAAAACATTGTTGCCAAGACCAATGTCAAAGGGATTTTCCCCTGTTTTCTTATAGAAATTTTATGGTTTGGAAGTCTTATGTTTAAATTTTAATCCATTTAGAGTTCATTTTTGTGAGTGTTGTAAGATAGGGGACCAAATTCATTTTTCCGTATGTGGTTATCCAGTTTTCCCAACACCATTTGTTGAAGGGACTATCCTTTTCCCATTGAGCATTCATGGCACCCTTGTCAAATATTAGCTGATTGTACATGCAAGGGTTTATTTCTAGGTTCTCTATTCTGTTCCATTGATCTACATGTCTGTTTTTATGCAGCTACCATGCTGGTTTGATTACTACAGCCTTGTAGTATAGTTTAAGACCATGGAGTATGATACCTCCAATTTTGTTCTTTCTCAGGATGCTTTGGCTATTCAAGGTCTTCTGTCTGTTTGTCTTCATACACATTTTAGGATTGTTTTATTTCTGTGAAAAATATCATTGGCATTTTGATAGAGATTGCATTGAATCTATAGGTGGCTTGGGTAATATGGACATTTTAGCAACATTAATTCTTCTGATTCATGAGCATGGGATATCTTTCCATTTCTCTGCGTCTTCAATTTCTTTCATCATTCTTGTAGTTTTCAGTGTAGAGATATTTCACCTCCTTGGTTAAATTTATTTCTAAATATCTTATTGTTTTTCATGCTATTGTGACGGGGATTGTTTTCTTTAATTCTTTTCAGATATTTTGTAGTTAGTGTATAGGAATGAAACTGGTTTCTGTATGCCAATTTTATATCTAGCAATTTTGCTGAATTTGATGATTAGTTTGAACAGTTTTTGGTTGAGTCTGTAGGATTTTCTATATATAAGAGCACATCATTACTAAATAAAGACAAATCTACTTTTGTTGTAATTTGTAATCAGCAATAGGCTTCATAGATTATATAACTTATAACTGAGATGACTTCCAAGACTAAAGAAAATTGTAATGAAAACTATTAATATGCAAAGGTAACATAGTAGATGTAGAAAATAAAGGAAATTATGAAGAAGCACCATCCTAGGATTTAAATATACTCTAAAAGGCAATAAATCTGAATTATAATAGTGGTCCTTGGAGAAATCACTGAATTCAATGGCTACCTATTAGTTTACTTCTTTAAAATATTTATAACATTACCCACTCTGTGGGCGACCATTTAACTTGTTCCTTTCCAGTTCGGATTTGGATTCCTTTTATTTCTTTGTCTTTCCTGATTGCTCTGGCTAGTATTTCTGGTACCATGTTGAATAGGAGTGGTGAGAGTGGGCACCTGATCTAAGAGGAAAAGATTTCAACCTTTTATCATTGAGTATGATGTTAGCTCTTAGCTTGTTGTATAGGGTCTTTCTGCTGTTGAGGCACATCCCCTCTATACCCACTTTGTTGAGAGTTTTTACCTCAGAAAGATGTATTTTGTTCAATGCTTTGTCTGCATCTATTGAAATGATCATATGATTTTTATTCTTTATCTTACAAATGTGGTTATCACAGTTATTGATTTATATATGTCGATCCATCCTTGCATCCCAGGGATAAATTCCACTTGATCATGGTGTATGATCCTTCTAATGTGCTGGTGAATTCAGTTGCTAACATCGTGTTGAGAATTTTTGCATCTATAGTCATTGGGGATATTGGTCTGTAGTTTACTTTCCTTGGAGTGTCCTCATCCGGCTTTAGTATCAGGGTAAAATGAGTGTGGTAGTGTTTCCTCTTTTTCAGTATTTGTTAAGAGTTTGAGTAAGATTGGCATTATTTTGTCTTTAAATATCTGGTAGAATTAACCAGTAAAACCATGTTATCTTAGGCTTTTTTGTTGTTATTATGGTTGGGAGATTTTGTATTTTTTTTTTCTTTACTGATTCATTCTTTTCACCCATTACTTTCTGTTCAGATTTTCTGTTTCATCATGACTCAGTCTTGGTTTGTAGACTCACAGAAAGGCTTTCTCACTGATAGGTGTTGTCCAAGTCCATCAGCTGCTTCCAGACCACAGCTAAGAGGGGCTGGAACCAGCACACTGTCTCCTGAATGTTCCACAGCTGATACTGAGGTCTGTCTACCTATGACCTGATGCATGGGCAGGTGAGGCTCCTCCCAGGTCCCTTGGCATATGGTGCTGGATCCCATGATTCTCACTGAGACACTTTTGTTTGTAGATGGATGCTGAATTTTCGTTGTTGAAGGGAGCAACAAAAAGAAGGGATGTTTTATGCCACCATGATGCTCAGGTTTTGTATTACTTTCTCAATTTGTAATGGTTCTGGATTCCCATTTTCAGCAGAGCAATAATGATACACTCAGTTCTCTTGTATGGAATCAGACCTCAGTGTCACACTGTGACTTGGAGTTATCCCAGCTTTGTGCTGACTGAGAGGGAAGGTTTTAGGAGTGATCCTGAATAGGACAAGGCAGTCGGGGTGAAAGGAAGGACCAGGGCTTCCCATTTATGCCTGCACTGGGGACATGCTCACCCATCTCTCTGTATTAACCATGTCTTTATTTTCTACATCAGATGCTTTAACATTTGAGGACCTTCAGAGGGACTCTCCTCCCAGGGTTAGCAGTTCCTAGAGACAGGTAACATCTCTCTTGGGAGCATACCTCTCAAATGCAAACCAACCAATCCGGAGCCCACACTCCCAACGACCTCCTTCATTGGTCTCTCACACTCAGGGCCACTATTTCCCTGCCCTCATCATCCCAGGTCAGGTCCCAGATAACCTGGGCAACCTCTGCCCCAATCCTAAGCCTGTTGATTCTCATAGAAGCAAAAATAAAGGCTCATTCCCCGGGCTGCTTCCTCGCCCTGGTCCTTCCCCATGTGGCTCTGCATGACACAGTGTGCCCCCACCTCTTGAGAACTGTACCAAACTATCTCTTCAGTGACAGCTGTCTCTTGATCCTATGGCCTTGCTGCCCCTCAAATTTTCTATCAATACCTCTATTCTAAAACACCGTTGCCCATCCACATCATTGAGACCCTCTCAGAAGCCCTGATGAGAGTCTTGTTCTCATTTCCCCATTTCCCTATACTGGAAGTGTCACATCTGTCTTTTGTTTCCTGCATTCCTTCTTTCTCTGCCAGGTCCCATCACAGGACAAGGAATGTGCACACCAAGGAGGAAACCTGAGGCTTCCCTGCTCACCTGTGATCACAAGCTGCAGGGGTTCACTCTTCTCAGACCACTCATGGGAGCCCATTGTCTTGTAGGCACAAAAGTATATGCCAGCAGTTTTAGGCTCCAGGTCCACAAGGAGGAATTCAGCATCATATCCTGCTGAGCTCTGCTCCTGCTTGTACCCAGGGTCCTGCAACTTCCCCAGCATGACTGTCACATTCTGGAAGTGACAGTGGCACTTCAGGGTCACATTAGCTCTGTGCTTAACCACCGGTCCAGGCAAGGCATTAAGGGAGGGTTTGGGAAGTTTCTCTGGAAAGAATTCACAATCAGTTGGACTCTTTATTTTTTTTAAACATTTTTCTTTTTAAAAAAAATCCTAACCTGAGTACATGTTTATTGATTTTAGAGAGAAAGGAAGGGGTGGGGGGAGAGAGAGAGAGAGGAAAGTCAATATGAGGGAGAAACATCAATTGGTTGCCTTTTGTACATACCCCAAGTGGGGACCAAACCTGCAACCTAGGCATTTGCTCTGACCAGGAATCAAACCTGTAACCTTTTGGTGGACTGGATAATGCTCCAACTAACTAAGCTACCTGACCAGAGCTAAAATTTTATTTTTCAATTACAGTTTACATTCAATATTTTATATTAGTTTCATGTGTACAGCATGTGGTTAGGCAATCATATCCTTTACTTGACCCTTTATCTTAATGTCCACAAACACTCTCCTAGAATTCAGAGAACTAAAGGTAAAAGGTTATATGACTCAGCCATTAAAAAAAATGAAATCTTGCCATTTGCAGCAATGTGGATGGACCTAGAGGGTATTATGCTAAGTGAAACTAAGTAACACAGAGAAAGACAAGTACCATGTGATTTCACGTACATGTGGAATCTAAAAACAAAATAAATGAACAAACAAAACAGAAGCAAACTTGGAGATACAGTGAACAGACTGAAAGCTGCCAGAGGAGAGGGATGAAGAGATTACCAAGTACAAATTGGCAGTTACAAAACAGTCACAGGGATGTAAAGTATGCACAGGAAATATATTCAATACTATTGTAATAACTATGTATGGCTCCAGGTGGGCACTGGATTCATTGGGGGATCAATTTGTAAGTAAGGTATATATATATTTAATGACTATATTGTACACTTAAAACTAATATAATATTATATGTCAACTGTAAATGAAAATAATTTTTTTAAAGTCACGAAACTTGGGGTGAAGAAACAGAGTTTATGTGGAAGACAACTCACCATTCTTGTGTTCACCTTCAAAGCCCAGACAGAGCCCTGGAATAGAAAGTCTCATGAGAGATAAGTGATGTGCTTGTCTTTTAGTAGTAATGAGGCAGAGAACGCATGGCCAATTTGTTCAAGATCTGCTGTGTTCCTTGCAGGTATTTCCCTGGGCTTATTTTTTACCTTTTACTTTTGTCCCATTGTTTGTCCTTTAGAAGTTATGTTGATGGAGAGCCTTCCAGCAACCCTTTCTGATTTATTGTGTTGGTAACTGTAACTACACTTTTAAGATTAGTCAGTCCTTTCGCTGTCTGTAAGTTGAACATTTACCTCCATTTTTCTCTCATATTTTCTTGGATTGCCATATTTATCCTTACTACTTCCATGATCAATAGTTATTTTACTGTAGAGTGTTGGGAGGGGGTTCTCCCTCAATCACATGGAAAGAGTTTGTGATGCAGGAAATGCATATGGGAGACTGAGGTCAGTCTGACTGCTCAGAGTTGTCTGCCCTGCAGCTGGAGGTCTGGGATATGTTCACAACAGCTTAAAGTTCAAGTGTGTGTGTGTGTGTGTGTGTGTGTGTGTGTGGGAGGAGCATTACCCCAAAGGGAACAGCTGTGCCCAAAGGAGGAAGGAACTGAAGCAGATAAGTCCTGATAGCCCCTCCACACACCCGACTCACAGAGGAGGAGCTACGGGCTGAGGGAGGTGGAGTTGTTGGTTCAGAGTCGAGAGAGCTCCTGTGAGCCCAACCCAAGATTATAATTCAGGTATTTTGTTTTTTGTTTTGTTTTGTTTTTTAACTGGCTGAGGGCTGTTTGATTGCATTATATTCAAGTTGAGGACAGTTAAAATGAGGCTGAGGATAGGGTTGCTCAGAAAATTTTCTTCTTAGCTGCCATCCCTAGTTATTGTTTTTCTTGGTATTCCTGGTTTGTACCCAAACCCATAGCTTTTCACACCCTGTAGACCCTGCCCTTCTATATGCCAATACAACATTCATGCCAGGACTGTGGTGTTTGGAGGATAGATTTGGAGATCCCATCTGCGCTCTGAATGTCTCAGCTGAGTAAACCCAGGGTGTTACCACAGCCTCTGAATCTTACATTCCTCATTTTTTTGTGTGGACATCAGAGTGAAGACATGGGGATATCACAGCCCACAAAATCCTGACAGGGGCCACGTATCCAATACACAGATGTTATTGTTTCTGTACTTGCCATGTTTCCTATGATATCCCCCACTCCACTGTGAATATTCTTACCTACCCAAGCCCATCCCTCCCAGTCCTGGAGACTCACCGAGGCAAAGCAAGGACAGGAATCCAGTGATCATTGCGTCACTTCCACCCAGACAAAGATCTCGTCTTCAGTTTTATAGTTAAAGAAGGGGGACTGGGGCAATGGAAGCTCTCCAACTGCCCACTTTGTCCCCAGGATGTGTGGGGAGACGTTTTGCTCTGACACTCTGGTTCTCCACACCACCTGGCATACAGTTTCCTTCTTGCAATCAACTCAGGAAACCAGAAGCCATCAATGACAACATCTTCCCCATAATCCAGTGTGTGTGGCTATGGCTCCGCCCACCCCAAAACCTCATCTCATCTGAATTTGTGCCCAAGACATGTCCTTTCTCTTTTTATTTTTATTTATTGATTTTTAGAGAGATGGGGAAAGAGAGCAAGGGAGAGGGAGAGGGAGGGGGAGGGAAAGAGAAACATCAATTTGCTGTTCCACATATTTATGCATTCATTGGTTAATTTTTATATGTGCCCCCACCAAATATCAAACCTACAGCTTTGCTCATGGGGACGATACTCTAACCAACTGAGCTATGCAGCTAGGGCCAAGTCATTGTCTTTAAAATTTTTTTTGTGGGGGGGAATATTTATAGATTCACAAAAAATAGTATACAGAGTTCCCACATCCCCAACCAGCTAGCTCCTCCCGTGGTAATGTAACTATAGTATGTTATCACAACCAGAAATTGGTATTGGCACAATACAGAGGCTGGGAAAGCACATAATAACATCTAAAATGCTGGGATCTCTGTACAAGCTGGACACTCACAGCCCCTGAGAGCAGGTAGGTCAACAGAACAACAATGGCAACAACAAACAGAAGTGAATGTGTCTGCCACTGAGGCTGAGTAAACTTGTCCCCAGCAAACCATGACAAATGGGTCAGCCACACAACAATCAGATTTTTACTGGGCTACCTTCCTACAGAAGACAAAGTAATCAAAGGACATGGAAAAGCTTCCATTCTATTTTTTTTTCTCCAGTGGGAAGAGCATAATTCCATTTTCTAGGGCACTAAGTAGGAAACATTGATGAGTTAAGAAAGTAGTTCCTGGGGGACTTGCGGCCAAGATGGAGGCATAGGTAGTCGCACTGTGCCTCCTCGTGCAACCAAAACTAAGGACAACAAAAATTGAGAAACAAAAAACAACCAGAACAGAGAGAAATGAACTGAACGGAAGTCTGACTACCATACATCCAGACCGGTAAGGAGCGGTGGAGTCAGAAGCCTACAGAGATGGGTCAGGGGATCCCGGCAGGAAAAAGTGGTGACTGGCAGATGCACGCATGCAGGGCGCAGACTGCAGTTGGCAGACCCCAGAAGCGCAGGGGCATCTGACAGACCCAGTGGCAGACCCTGGGCATGGGAGGCAACGAGCAGACCCAGTGAGGCACGCAAGGCAGCTGGCTGGCCGCAGCCACACATTCACATGCAGACAAACTAAGCGAAAACAGGCAGCAACACAGACCGCTCAACCCAGGGACCCAGCGCTGGGAAACAGCCTAAGAGCACCGACTGAAAACACCTTTGGGAGCTGAGGCTGGGAGATTCTCTCAGCCTCACAGGAGGCTCCTCGGGGAAACCCACAGAATCCAAGAAAGTACACAAGCCCACCCACCTGGGAGCCAGCACCAGAAGGGCCCAATTTGCTTGTGGGAAGTGGCAGAGGGGACTGAAGGCCTAGAGAGAGTGGAGCAGGTGCCATTGTTCCCTCTTAGACCTCGACCCCACATACAACATCACAACCCAGCGACTGGGGTGTCCCACCCCAGTGAATACCTAAGGCTCTGCCACCCATATGTAACAGCCGCAACCAGACCAAAGGAAAATAAAAAATAAAAAAGATGGCTCAAACAGAATTAAAATCCCAGATCCATTTTTTTTAAGTGACCAAGAGATAGCCAACCTATCAGATGCACAGTTCAAAACACTGGTGATCAAGATACTCACATAATTGGTTGACTTTGGTCATAAATTAGATGAACAAATGCAGGCTCCAATAAGAGAAATGAAGGAAAATGCACAAGGAACCAATAGTGATGGTAAGAAAACTGGGACTCAAATGAATGGAGTGGACCAGAAGGAAGAAAGGAACAACCAAACAGAAAAGAATGAAGAAACAAGAATTCAAAAAAATGAGGAGAGGCTTAGGGACCTCCAGGACATCTTTAAATGTTCCAACATCTGAATTATAGGGGTACCAGAGGAGAAGAGGAAGAGCAAAAAATGGAACACTTATTTGAATACGTAATGAAGGAGAACTTCCCCAGTCTGACAAGGGAAATAGACTTCCAGGAAGTCCAGGAAGCTCAGAGAGTCCCAAAGAGGTTGGACCAAGGAGGAACACACCAAGGCACATAATAATTACATTAGCCAAGGTAAAAATGAAGAAGAGAATTCTAGAAGCAGCAAGAGATAAGGGAACAGTCACTACAAAGGAGTTCCCATCAGACTGTCAGCTGATTTCTCAAAAGAGACTTTACAGGAAAGAAGGGGCTGGAAAGAAGTATTCCAAGTCATGGAAGGCAAGGACCTACATTCCAGATTGCTCTATCCAGCAAAGCTTTCATTTAGATTGGAAGGGGAGATAAAGTGCTTCTCAGATAAAGCCAAGTTAAAGGAGTTCATCATCACCAAGCCCTTATTATATGAAAAGTTAAAGGGACTTACCTAAGAAAAAGAAGATTAAAAATATGAACAGTAAAAAAAGACTTCAAACTCACAGTAACAACCATACCTAAAACAAAAGCAAATTAAACAAACAACTAGAACAGGAACAGAACCACAGAAATGGAGATCACATGGAGGGTTAGCAACAGGGAAGTGGGAGGAGGAGAGGGGGGGAAAGATATAGAGAATAAGTATCATAGACAATAGGTAGAAAATAGACAGGGGAAGGGCAAGAATAGTATGGGAAATGTAGAAGCTGAAGAACTTATGACACATGGACATGAACTAAAGGTGGGGAATGTGGGTGGGAGGGGTGGGCAGGGTGGAGGGGAGTGAAGGGGGAAAATGGGACAACTGTAATAGCATAATCAATAAAATAAAAAAAAGAATAAAAAAAAGAAAGTAGTTCCTCCCTAGAAGTACAATTTTTATTCATCTTCCCTCCCCAGTTACTCATTGCTTTTGAAGTGTTACCCTAAAAATAAAGGGACCTTTCAAAGTGAGAGGCAATAAGCATTTATTTGAGTGCAATAAGAAGAGCTATATATCTATCTGGGAAGCAATGATTCAGACAGAAGCTCAAAGAGTGTTGTAGCTTGGAGACAAAGATAGTAGGTATTTATGAGAAAGGGAAGGGGGACAATTAAATCAATAGAAGAAGGGATTTCTTTTTTTTCCATGTGAAAAAATATCATTTTATTTTATAAGTATGTAATAGTTTATTGCATGATGTCATAATTGATTAATATATTGTGGGACATTTAATTCTAAATTTGGACTATTGTATAAATTTGCAAAGTAGACATCCTTGCACGTATGTTTTGAGCACATAGGTAGACTAAATTTGAACAGAATTATTTGATTATAAGACTCCTGAAATTTTCTGATAAATATTGCTGGTATATTTCAGAAGGGCAGTATCAATTTGTACTCCAAACAGCAATACATGAGATCTTCTTTTGGCCCACAACTTGCCTGTTTGAAAGGCAAAAGTAGTATTTCATTGATTATTCAAGTTGCATTGCTTTTATTAGTTGTGAAGGTGAATAAAGTTCTCTTACTTACTGAGTCTCAAAAATCAAAAAATTTCAAAAGTTTCTTAGGCATTTCCTAAGCACACTGTAGTTTAAAAAATAGGAAGGTATTTCTGTAGGTGCAGATAAGCTAATATAATGACTGTAATTCTAAACATTTTAAATTTCCAGTCCAAAAGTATTCAGCCCAGTAGTCAAAGTGACTGTTTGTTGTTTTTTTTTAATTTAAAAAATTATTTATTTATTTATTGGAAAGAGAGCCAGAAACAGAAAAACATAAATTTTGTTGTTCTACTTATTCATACACTCATTGTTGAGTCTTGTATGTGCCCTGAGTGGGGATAGCACCTGCAACCTTGGTGTATCAGGACAGTACTCTAACCAACTGAGCCACCTAGCCAGGGTTTCTGCTGGCTTATTGTCTTTGCAACTTTGGGACAGTTGCTTAGGCCCAGTCCAGAGGTTTTTAACATTCCAACATTTGATGCATGCAAGGCAGTTCCTCTGGGATGGTAGCTCAGCTTCTGCTGTATTTTTTTTTCAAGATTTTATTTCTTTATTTTTAGACAGAGGGGAAGGCAGGGAGAAAGAGCGGGAGAGAAACATCAATATGTGGTTGCCTCTCGTGTCCCCTACTGGGGACCCAGCCTGCAACCCAGGCATGTGTCCTAACTGGGAATTGAACAAGCCACCCTTTGGTTCACAGGCCACGGCTCAATCCACTGAGCCACAATAGCCAGGACTAAAACTCCTAACATTTCATCTCAAACTAGATGTCAGCTCTTCAGACACACAATACCTCAGCAGAGGCAACTAACAGCTGAGCAGGAGGCCGGGAGTACATTGTCAAACATTTTCTGAGAGACAAAATGGATCAAGTCCCCCAGACTGGACTAGTATGACTGGATGGACTGATTTGTAGAGAAGACAGATTAAGTGGAGAAAAACTCCCACTCTAGGCCATTCCACAGCTGTAACAGAACTTGTCTGAAGCTCATACAGGCTCATTGTCCTCCGATTCAACTTTAACCTGTCCTGCGACTGACTTATTTAAGTGCATTTTTTTTCAGGAGTTGCGTTTCCAATAAATCACCAGTGGAAAGTGAGTTTAGAGTTTTACTAAGATTTGAAATCACAATGGATTAGTCCTGACTGGTAACAGAAGTGTGTTTGAAAACACTTATGCACACTTTCTCCATATCACTTGGATCAGTTTATTTCTGTCCAACTCTATTCAAATGGTGTAACTTTGTTGCCAAACCGTGCAAGTCAGGGACCGGAAATTGTGGTCATTCTGCTCAATACCACTCACAGCAATAGGCTGTATTGGGTAAAACAGATCAGAAATTTTATTCTTTGATCAAAGAATAGAGAAGTACAAGTTTGTGCTCTAAAGATCCCTTCTCCCCAACTCTGGGGAATTAGGAAAATCTTAAATGCTTTTGGGAGGGGATAGTTAGGAAGGTTCAGAGGCAGAGATTTTCAGGGAAGGGTGTTTTCGGATTTCCAAGAAAGCACATGCAGTTCCCAAACATGCTTGGGACATGCTTAGCCATACATCACATGTCTCGTTATAGTGTTAAATCTCCACCTCTGGGTGTGACTTTTAGTATGCTGATGAAGAAAAGTTTCTGAAAAGGTCACTTGGGAAGGGGTGTCAGGCACCACCTTGGATCTTTCTGTTGCAAACAAACATCTCAGCTGTGGTTGTTGGGTTTCTTACCTGGTTCCTAAGCGCTAGCCTCTTTGGAATTTGTCTTTCCCCAACGATTCCACCTGCTTTTGTCAGAAGATGTGTTGGAAAGAACACAAGAAAGTTAATAAAGTTTAAAGATTATTAATGTGGTAACACAACCTAGTGACAGCTTGGCTCATTTACTTCCTGAAAGTGAGGCCAGCCCTGGCTGGTGTGGCTCAGTGGATTGAGCACTGGACCGCGAAGCAAAGGGTCCCTGGTTCGATTCCCAGTCAGGGTACATGCCTGCACTCTGGACTAAGACCCCAGTTGGGGTCACCTGAGAGACACCCACACATTGAGGTTTCTCTCCCTCTCTTTTTCTCTCCCTTCCCCTTTCTCTAAAAATAAATAAATAAAATCTTAAGAAAAAAAAAGAGAGGTCAAAGGACCCTTGTATCCACTTCCCACCAAGGCCCTGCTCACCACACTCCTACATAAACCTGTGCCTATTGTAACAGGGTGCAGCCAAGAGGGGGGACCCCAAATAGGGATTTGAAATGGGGTCTAGAACTCAAGGTGTTCAGGAAATATTAAGATGTTTTCACCATCTCCTGCAGGTGTGGGTTGGGAGAAGGGACAAATGGAGCAAGGGCCATTGAGAGCTGTTTTGCATAGCAACAGCTTTGTAGCTAATCTCTGGCATGGTCATTTAACACATATATGACCTTTACCTGGTTGCATAGATATGTTAAATAGCTGTGGCCATGCTCTGAGCCCAGGGAATGGAAGTGACTTCCTCACCAAGACGTAACTGGGGGGCAGGTCCCCCAAGGTACAGTGCCTGCGTGGGAGCTTGGAGAAGATTGGCTCCATGACAAGGGGCCATGCCTGTCCAGACTCATGATGGCAGCCCAGTAAAGCTGGAAGTCTTTGAGAATGCTGGCAGGTGAAACAGAGTGTGGGTGGAGTCGGAAGTGGGGCTGCAGAGGAGGATTGGCGCGGGGATTTAAACCCAGACATGGCAGCCATTGGGGGGAGAACTATGCAGCTTTGGCAGTGTAGACTCCCACGGCCATTGTGCAGAGAGGACCATGCAGCTAGGGCAGTGGAGAGAAAACCACGCTGTTTTGGCTGAGTAGGGATTCTCGTGGCCCTGGGAGAGAGAACCATAAGGCTTTTCCATAGTGGGGACCCCCGCAGCTTCAGAAGGGGAACCACCACCCGGCTTTAGCAGAGATCCTGGTCACACAGCTGATGGTGCCGGGAACCAAGAGAGGCCTACCGGCCGAGACGGATTACTGGGAAGAACCGGGGGCTGCCTGAGCCACGGACTTCTATTTCCTTTACTGAGATACAGTATCCCAGACTGGGCAAAGGGGGAAGGAAGGACTGTGTGTATTTGTGGGTGTTTTAAGGGAGTTTTGGATTTTGGTGAAGACATTAGGTCACTACTTTAAGTCTATAGCATTAAATAAACATTTCCTTTCCTTTTCACGAATCTCTGACATTGAGAGACGTCTTTCCTCTGGTGGCGGACATAACAAACCTTGAGGGTTCCTTTCGGGTAATAGTATATCGCCCCAGGAGCCCCTTGTTGTTCTGTAACACTATCACCACATCAAACACCTTTCCAGTCCCTGCCGCCTTAATCCTTTGATTTACAACTTCCACCTAGTACAGAGTTCCATGTTCCAAGCCCTGAGTCAAACCCCACATCTTCCAGGAAGTTTTTCAGACCCCGGCCCTTTTGTGACCTCCAAGAGGGCCCACTCATGGTTCTAATTTCTGTTCGTTCCATCCTACCGCACATGTTCATCTTTCTACTGAAGCTAAAGTGAGGATGAGGGCTGAGATGTGAGCTCACCTACCCTCCACCAAGCCTCGAAAGGTGTTCTGCACACAGTAGGCACTCAGTAAATAATAGGAACTGGATTTGGCACAAAGCAGGCATTACTCACAAATGCTGTAAAATGGGAGTGTTTTTCCCTGGCTGGTGTGGCTCAGTGGATTGAGCACCAGCCTGCGAATCAAAGGGTTGTCAGTTGGATTCCCAGTCAGGACACATGCCTGGGTTGCAGGCCAGGTCCCCAGTAGGGGGTGCATGAGAGGCAACCACACATCAATGTTTCTCTCCCTCTTTCCCCTTTCTTCCCTCCTGTCTAAAAATAACTAAATAAAATCTTTTTTCTTTTTAAATGGCAGTGTTCCTCAACCCTTTTAAATACCAAAGAGGATGATGATGGGGTCTCCAAGACCCAGCGGCTGGCCCTAGTTGGGGGTGAGTGGGGATTTTTTCTTTTTGCACAGAGCTGGGCAAGAAGATTCCGGAGTGTGTGCCAGGGAAGGTCAGGGGGATTTAATGTGCAGAAAGACATGCACCTGGATGGTCAGTGCACTTTGGCCCTGTCCGGGAAGTGAATGTAAGATGCAAAATATCTCGCAGCCCAGCCCAAGTCATCAACCCTCGGCTTCCACTAAGCGAGCCCCATCTCTTGCACACCACGTGCTCCTCACGCGAGCCAATCCCACCACACGCTGCTCCATTGTGCGCTTCACAGGCCTGCGGCCTCCCACTGACGTCGCTCCGCAAAGCATGCCGCTCCACAAGGTACGCCGCCCCCTTGCAGGTTCCACACACTGCGAACTTCATAAGCACGCGCATGTGCAGTATGTTGGTGCGGAGCCTGCGCGCCTCGTGAGTCTCCTGGGTTCTTCTGTGGGCTCCTCAATGCGTCACCCCGCCTCAGTGTTTGTTCTGGGAGGGGCCTGAGAGTCGGGTCGGGATTCTGTGGGTCCGGGGATCCCACTGCCCTTGCCCCGCGTGGTTGGCTTGCGTGCTGGTGAGGAAGCACAGCACCCCTCACCGGTGAGAACCGCCGTCTTTGCCCTCTGAGCCACTGTTCCCCAGAGGAGGAAGCCCCCGGCCTGGTGAAACTCCGTTGTGGACGTCGGAGCGCCAGAGCGTCGCGGTGCCGTCGGCCCTTGGGGAGGGCAGTGTGGGAGTATCTCAGTACCCGCTTCCGCTCTTTCAACGCCTGTACCTGGCTGGGAGGTCGGGGGTTCTTTGATTTGAGGTGCTTTGGCCACGTCAACTGAATAATAAATTTGATTAGGTGTTTCATCACATAAAAGGACTTGTTCTGTAAGAAGAAAGGGTCGCACCCCAGTGCACAGTCTGCCTGCCGGGATGGAGGAGTGTTTATAGAAGGGAAAGGAAGTTAAGGGAAGGGGACCGTGGAACATAGAGCTTTATTACTAACAGAATTCTTCCCGTAGAGTTCTCCCGATTGTGATTGTGTAGAGTGCGAGAACCTCCACAGACCGTAGCTCCTCCCACAGACCCTACTGATGAGGTTTGTTTAAAGGTCCTGTTGGTCTCTGTCCGGTGTGGCCCCCCTGAAGAGTACCCTAAATATACCACGGATCCTTTTTCTTTCCAGAGCTGGCTCTTAGTGTAGCCAATTTAGTATTTTTAACAGCTTAAAACGGCATCTGTAACATGCTCATTCACGTCCTGTAGTCTTTTTCTGTAGTTAAATACATTTGATATGTAACATTGTGTACACAAAGTTTAAGGTGTACAAGGTATTATTTTCATAATTCATGTATCGTAGCATGCTTGCTAGGTCGTAGGGATAATTATAATGTTACATAGTTGTATATAGCAGGTTCTTGAATGACATCATTTTGTTCAGTGTAGTTTGGTTATAACGGTTGGTACGATGCCCAGGAACTTAAATCTTGTTTCTATAGATTAGCCTGTGGTGAAATAGGTTTCCTCATGTGGTGTCACTTTTACTGTACACTATTATGGTCTACATTAATTATACTGTGCATTAGGTCTCTTATGGTTTATTTATGACTCCTTATAAGTATATATATGCTTAAGAGGCATCAGTGTTATTATTTCCCACCTTCATCCCCTGGTAACCACCATTTCACCCTTTTTATGAGTTTGACTTTTTTAGATTCCATATGTAAGTGAGATCAGAGTTTGTCTTTCTCTGGTGTGTCTTGCTTAGCACAATGTCTTCAAGGTCCATGCGAGTTGTCACAAATGGTATGATATCCTCCTTTCTGGTGGCTAAAGAATGTGTGTGTGTGTGTGTGTGTGTGTGTGTGTGTGTGTGTGACAGAGAGAGAGAGATGGATGGAGAGATCTTAACTGTTCATCCATTTATGGGCATCTTCATTATTGTGAATAATGCTGCGATAAACACAGAGTGCATATATGTATTGCAGCGAAATCCTGTTTTCATTTCCTTTTACCCAGAAGTTGGATTGTTAGATCCTGTGGTGATCTATTTTTAATTTTTTGAGGACCCTTGTATGGTTTTCCATATCATGATTGTGATACATAGTCCCAGATCCCTGAACAAAGCAAGTTTCTGATCTCTGTACAGCCCAAGTACTGATCCCTAACAACCCAAGTCCCTAATCTCTGTACAAGATGAAGACCCTATCTCTCTACAAGAGCAAGTCCCTGACCTCTTTTCTAAGTTCTTAATCCCAGTATACCAAGTTCTATGATCCCTGTGTAAGACCAAGCCCCTGATTTCTATATAGACCTGTTCCCTGATCTGTGTACAAACTCTGATCTCTGTAGAGGCCAAGTCCTGGATTTCTCCCCTGACAGTCCCTGATCCCTATATACACCAACTCCCTGACCCCTGTAAGAGAGCTGCAGAAATTGGAACCCAGCTCAGTCTCAAAAGCACATTCACTTCCTGTTCCAGATAATCATTCGGAGCTTCACTATCTCACCCCTCAGTGGTGAAATGTTGCATTGTCTCAGGCATCATTCTGTGGAAGGGTGCACAGAGGGTCTGAGTGAGCATGTTAGTTATCTATTACTATGTTACAATATCACCACAGACTCAGTGGCATTAAGCAACACATTATTCTCTCCTAATTTCCAGGGCCAGAAAAAAATGGCACAACCTCTCAGGATCCTCAGGGGCTGTAGTCAGCATGTCAGCCAGGCGGTGGTCTGATCTGAAAGCCAGTCGGGGAAAGGATCCACTTCGGAGCTGCAGTGTAATTCCAGTACACACTACCCAGAGCTAGCACAGCCCTCACAGGTTAAGGGTGCAGTGCCCACAAGACTGCCCTCGCTTTAGATACCAGCTGCAAATTCAGGTGTCCTCAGGCCACCCTGACCAACAACTGAGAATTTCGGAGGTCCCTACTATCCTCACTTATCATAATTTGCTAGAGCCACTAAAAGAATACAAAGGAAGTGCTATACTTAGGGTTACAATTTTATTGTAAAGGAAACAAATCAGTGCCGGCTAACTGAAGAGACACACATGATGAAGTCTGGGGAGGGTCCCAAAAGTGAAGCTTCCTATGTCCTTAGAATGTGTCTACTCTCCAGGCATGTGAGGGTGGACCACCAACCAGGAAGCATCCCGTCTTAGTATCTAGCATTTTTAGTGGAATGTAATCAACATGTGTGGTCAATTGAATTTTTGCCCACATGACTGAGTCTGTCTCCAGCCTTCCTCTGTTTGCAGAGATTGAACTGGTAACACCTGGCTCATATTCCCAACACTCTAATCACATGGTTTGTCTTCCTGGCACGAACAGTGCCACTGCTCCCCACCCCCAACCTGAGGCATTTCTTGGCATTTACTCTGTATAAATGATATCTGTCACTTAAAAAAAAAAATAGCCCTGGCTGGTGTGACTCAGTTGGTAGGGTATCATTCCACAAAATGAAAGGTCACTGATTCAGTTAGCAGCCAGGGCACACCCCTGGGTTGCGAGTTCAATCTGCAGTTGGGGCGCATGTAAGAGGCAACTGATTGATGTTCCTCTCTCACATTGATGTTTCCCTCCCTCCCTTCCCTCTAAAAATAAATCTTACTAAAAATATATAAATTTTATTTCTTTAGAAGAAGGAGGTCTAAATTGGAGATTTGAGGAAAAGCATCTCCATTTGTCTCATCCCCCAAGGAGCTTCTGCCCCTTTGTCCAGCCCCTTGTTGGAGGTTCTTCCTGGATCCAGATCTCTTCATGGCTACGTCTTAAGGGTCGAATACACACAGGTTTCCAGAGGTTGCTTCATCTGGTTGGAAGGGCCCTTGCTCAGGGCTCTGGCATTCAGCTCAGCATACATCACTCCATGAGGTTCTTCAGCTCTTGACTCCTGAGATCCTTCATCCTGAGGGTGAGCAAGGAGAAGAGGATCAAATCTCCCATGGAGGAGGATTTTGTGGTAATGGTGGAGCAGTCATAATAACAGTGTGGTAGACAGCTTTCCAGGAGACTTCCCCAGAGCCTCCTAGTCCTCAATTGAGTTTGCCTCCTCTCTTGAGGGTTAGCTGGACCTAGCATCTTACATCCATCAGAGGAATAGAGCAAACCCAGAAATACACCAAAAAAGCAGGGAGGCCATGTCCAAGATGAGGTTGTGAAGGACGTTTTTTTCTGTCATACCCACTTCTCTATTGTCCCCTGGCTTACTCACACTAATGAAGTCAGCTGCCACGTTATCAATTGCCCTTTGGAGAGGCCCATATGACCAGCATGGTCTCTGGCCAACAACCAGCAAGGAACTGAGTCCTGCTGACAACCACCTGAGTGAGCATGGAAGCGAATCCTCTCCTAGTCAAGCCCTGGACAGCATCTGCATCACAGCGCTGTGAAACCCAGAGTGAGAGACCCAGGTCAGCCACTCCAGAGCTGACCTACAGGTGTGTGAGACAACAAATGTTGCTTTAGGTCACCACATTTAGGGATGACTTGTTACACAGCAATAGATAATTTATACAAACAGCTACCAAAATGAGCGTTAGTAGGAAACATCCAGGATGAGTAAATCCATAGGGACAGAAAGCATGTTCGTTACTGCCAGGGGCTGAGGGAGGGGGAGGGAATGGGGGAGCAACTGCTGAAAGGGTGTGAGGCTTCCTCCTAGGGTGATGAAAATTCCTGGAATGAGATAATGGGCATCGTGGCCCAACACTGAATGTACCAAATGTCACTGAATCATACACATTACAATGGTGACTTTTATGTATATTTTCATGCAATTTTTAATATTTACTTATTAAATTCTCACACAAGGATATATTTATTGATTTTTCAGAGAGAGAGGAAGGGGAATGGGAAACATCAATGTGAGAAACATCAATCAGTTGCCTCCTATATGCACACCAACTAGGGATCAAACCCACAACCTTTTTGGTGTACGGGATGACTCTCTCATCAACTGAGAGCCATTCAGCCCAGGATTGACACAATTTTTCAAAAACTGAGTTACAAAGGGAAAAAGTAAGGGCTACTATGAACATTGCCACTGATGATGGATGCAGGATCTGCTGTGTAGTGTACAGTAAGGCAGGTGCTTTAAAGCAGGATCTTACCATGTTTTCACCAAAGGTGGGGTTATTGTCCTCAGTGTCCAGATGAGGAAACTGAGGCTCAGAGAGGGAACATCACTTGCTTGGGGTCCCACAGATAGTTATAATAGTGATAGCTTCCAGGTACTGAGTGCTAATGGCACACCTGGCATTTCCCCCATCTTTCTGTGGCTCTGAGATCATTAAGCCATCACATTAATCCTATGAGGAACTTAAACCCATTTAGGGAATGGGAAGTATCCTCACAAAGGTGACTTGGGATGAAGGTCCCATGGCCAGAGAAGCATAGACAAGTCCAGACTGAGTTCTCCTGAAGTGTACAGGAAGGGTTGGGGCAGAGGAAAGCAGAAGCCCAAACCATTGACACATCTATAGGGGGAACAGTGGAGAGCCTGGATGGAGCAAGGGACTAATGGGAAACTCACCAGGGCAGGAGAGCAGCTCATCATAGCTGTAGACACATCTGGGAAAGAGAAGACTCTGTCATTGGTTCATGCCCAGGATTGAGGGGTCAGGTCTACACATGCACACTACACACATGTACTCTCACACAACACACATGTGCATGCACTAATGCATGCATGTATAATATAGCCATACACACCACACATGCACACAAACAACATACAGATGCATGTGCAAAAGCACACAGATTGTACCTACACTGAACGCATATGTGTGTGCATGTTCACACACGTATGTACCCACCTGCATGCTACATGTGCAGACTCATGTGCATACAACCCTCATGTGTGCGCACATCACACAACTGTACATGCATCACATATTCAAACACATTTAAACACAGACCCCACACTACCACCTTCTTTCCCAGGTTGATTACCTGTCACGACTTCAGGGTTCTTAGAAGAGTGGGAGCTGAGAGAAACAGAATGAAGCATTGGAGATTAAGAAAGGTAGAGAGAGAAAAGCAAGGTCACCACCCCAGTCTCTCCACCTGTTCCCAGCTTGAATGCTCCACCCCCAGGTTTCCAAGTCACCCTGTGTTCTAGAAGGTAGGTCTTGGAGTCAAAGAGAAGAAAATGGTTGGGGGGAAGAATCCAAGGAAAGGACATTGAGACGTGGAGGATGGTTGTGAGAGGAGAGAACATGGAAGGAGACCTGGGGGGGTTGTGGGAGCTGGTCTGGGGCACATAAAAGGTTGACATAACAAAGAAGGGTAAGTAGTCCAGGAAATGGTGAAGGACAAGTTAAGTGTTGGCTGATGGGGTTCTTGAGTGGCCTACCATTTCATCACCCTGTTATGAGCTGTCCCTGGGGATGGAAAAAGAGAAGGGAACAAATTATCCCTCTGATGTTAGCTTGGTCATTATGTTTCTCTATTTCCCCCAGAAGATTCACCCACTTTTCTCCTGAACTCACCACAGCAGGTGTATTTGTAGATGAGGAGGAAGGCTGCAAGGAGGAAGAGTGAGGTGAAGGTGACAGTGAGGATGATTTCAGTGGTCCCTGGTGAGAGAAGAGCAGGGATGAGACCCAGTTGGTTCCCTGAGACCTGTATCCCTGATACATGCCTAAATGTATCTACCATTGATTGTGTTTCTGTGATGTGCTGGAAACCCACTACATTTCTCTCATACTCACAAGGATCCCAGAAGGGAGATAGCGTGATGGCCATTTTACAGAGGTACAAGCTGAGGGTCAGGGAATTGAAAGATTCCTGAAGGCACCCAAATACTGAGTAGGCAGACCCCCCACCCCACCCACCTCAAAAGACATTGCATTAAACCATCATCTTCTGGCATCACCGAAATAGAAATATCCCTGAGGATGTTCCCAGCAAGATATAGCTTTCTGGGAGCCTCTCCCTGTGTTTGAAGGGCTCTGTATCCCAGGAGTCTCTCTTTTCTTACCTAGTGTTCCTGCTCTCTTGGCAGACTCTGTTTTATCTAGAAGACAGAATTCAAGTTTCAGAACAACAGTCACAATAGTATACCATTAATGTATAATTTTTATAACTCTATATTATCTGCCGATGTGCACCTATATCGTAAATGTATAGAAACATGCACAGAAATGATGCCACTAAGGTCAGAGTAAAGTTTCTTCTGGAGGGGGAAGGAAAAGGACTTGGTTTGTGAGAAGAAAACAACGTGTAGCAAATATGACTAAATGTGAACAAGTATAATTCTGGGTGGTGATGAATGACTATCTTACCGTATTCTATTCTGTTTTTTTTTTTTCAATTTTCTCAAAATGAAGCTCTTAAATGTAGTATATATTATAAATAACATTTTATCCTATTGGTTATATTTTTCTGGAGAACCTGGTCTAATACAGCTAGGCAGAATTCTTTTAAGTCAGATATGGCTGCAGTTCCCAGGACAAAGGGAGTATCTTGCCAATTTTCCATAGTGCTTCCGAGAATGAAGTCATCAATAACCCAACCTAACATGGTTTCAGTGCCTAACCTTTCATTTTCCCCTTAGCCATATAGCTGTTTCATAATCCTGTTGTGCAGAGAGGTTAGGATAGAGGAAGAGTGGACTTTAAAAAAAAAACATTAAAGCTCAAAGTGCTTACTCGAATAGCATGGGGTCACACACCTGTGAGTAGCAGAGTGTGGCTGGGACCACATTCAGGCTTTGCTAGCTCTGCTGAGGTAACACCACATCACTCTGCATTGCTTCACCATCCCCACCTGTGGTGTCTCTGCCTTGGAGTTAACCAAAGTGGACAAAGTACAACCTGAGTCCTGAGAACTCCCCTCTTTCACCTCTTACTTCAGAGAAGGGAGTGGCCATGGGGAGTCCACGGACTACTCTCCACCATGTATTTCATCTGTTTCCTGTGACCCCTGCCTTTGGTTCTTTACTTCTCTGTCCAACCAGCCTTGGTTTCCATCTCAGGCACCATCAGGAAGTGGGGTGCTGTTTATTACAACCTCCTCCTGTCAGCTTGCCCTCCCTGCCTGCTGTGTTTTATGTGGAACCAGGGGCCACACTGAGCTGTTCAAATTCAGAAATAATGAATAACTAGAAAACAAGACAAATTGAACTTTGAAATAAAGGACCTTCAAGTGGCCTTGAAGACCGATGATGCTGTTTGGTGGCAAATATTTCTTGAATAGCCACTGGCTTGGGGCACATATTGTAGGTGATTAGAGGCTTCAGGGATAGGAGGAGAGTACATTGTCTACCCCCAAAGTGCCTGCCAAGAACTCTGGTGTCTAACCGGAAACCAGACAATGGGTTTCCTGAAGGATTTCTCAATGTTTGCACTGCTGACATGTAGAGCTGGATGATTCTTTGTGGGGAGGGAGTCCTGTACATTGTAAGATGTTTTGTAGCACATCTGATCTCTACCTCCTAGATGCTGGGAGCATCCCCGCATCCCCAGTTGTGACCACCAAAGATGTCTCCAGACATTGCCATTTGTCACTGACTTGAGAACCAGTGGTCTAAAGAAAATGAGGAATGAGGTCAAGGTCAGTTACTTCTTTCCTTTCTGTCAGGATTACCGCCACCCACCTGGTTCTCTCTCCCTCCTGCCTTGGCTGATCAGGTAACCTTCACATCTCTGCAAGTTCAACACACTGGTGTAGCAACGGGCTTAGACTTCTGGTCCTACAACAGCTATGTGAAACTGAGGGTTGTAAAGGCCCTGGAGACACCGAAAGGGGAACTCCTGGGCCATTTTCAGTAATCCATCTGTGCACCTGCACCTAGTCATCTGCCCTCCAAGCACACCCCTCTGCCATCCTCCTCTTTTCCTCAGCCTGTGTGTGGCCTTAGTGACAGTTTCCAGGTCTTAGGTCATGGCTGAAGGAAACAGGAAAGGTCTAGATTGAGCTTCATAACATTTGCCTGGGCACCTGTTACATCAGCATATTCATGTCAGAAACAGCAGCAATTATGACCATTGAGGGAGAAAGCCACAAGGTCCCTCATATGCCATGAATAAATGGAGGAATGGGAAAATCTATTAATCACCAGTTGTTGAGTAACCAAAAACTTTTAAATAAAAGTTCCCTGCAGGTCCAACTTACTATGTCTTTCTTCCCATTTTTCCTCTCTCTTTATCATCACTTTTGGAAAAGACCACCTCATCTGTGCTTAACTTTGTAAGATGCAATTACACTGAGTTAAAGAGACAGACATACATACACCCCTGGTGTTTTTAGAACCTGGAATACCTCAGATGTCATAATTTTCCACCAATCTTTGTAATTAATAGCAACGATAAGAATATTTACCATTATTATGAGAGGGATACACTTTTTTTTTAGAAAGAGAAACATTGATTTGTTGTTCCACTTGTTGATGCATTTATTGGTTGCTTCTTGTAAGTGCCCTGATCGAGCATTGAACCTGCAACCTTGATGCATCGGGATGATGCTCTAACCAACTGAGCTGCCTGGCCAGGAATGTAGTTCTTGATAGAACCATTTTGGAATTCGGAGGGAGAAGTCTTGGGTGTTCATAATGATAGTAACAGCAAATATTTATGTGGTATTGGCTATGCATCAGGCACGATTTGGAAAGGATTTTGGTAAAGTGACTCATCAGAATCTCATCACAAGTCCATTGTGTTGGTGCTACTTACTGTCAACCCCATTTAACAGATGAAGAAACTGAGACAGAGAGAAGCTAAGTAGTCTGTAGGAAAATGTGTTATTAGTTACAGGGCTCAACTAAAATCCAAACAATTATAATTATTTGCAAAATGAAACTCCCTTTATACCTTTCAGACCATGGGGCCATCTACCTAAATGATGGGTGCCTGTTTCTTGCTCAGATGGTTCTGGTGGTTTGAATGTTATCTGCCCCTGGAGGGGACATTGACTACCTTCACACTGACCTGAAAAACAGAATGGAGTAAACAAATGGACTGTAGAGCAGGAAAGATATCCCAAAGAACATGACAGAGGGTACAGGGCATTCTCTGCTGTCTCTTCTATAAGGGCCCTCATCTCAGGCATGAGGTCTCCACCCTCATGACTTATTTGCCTCCCAGAGTCCCCATCTCCCAATACCATCACGTTGCGATACCAGGAATTCAACATATGGATTTGGTGTGGAGATTCCTAAAAAAATTAAACACAATTACTGCTGATGCAGCAATTCCATTTATGGGTATTTATGGAGAAAAATTAAAAGCAGGTCCTCAAGGAAATATTTGCACACCCATGTTCATAGCAGCGTTATTCACAATACCATAAGGTAGAAGCAACCCAAGTGCCCATAAGCAAGTGCATGGAAAAACAAAATGTCGTCTAGCCATGCAGTCGAACATCATTCAGCCTTAAAAAGGAAGCAAATTCTGCCCTGGCTGGTGTGGCTCAGTGGATTGAGTGCCAGCCTGAAAACCAGAGGGTCACAGTTTGATTCCCAATCAGGGCACATGCCTGAGTGTGGGCCAGGTCCCCAGTAGGGGGTGTGCGAGAGGCAACCACATGATGATGTTTCCCTCCCTTTCTCCTTCCCTTCCTATCTCTCTAAAAATAAATGAATAAAAATAAAAAAAAGAAATTCTGATGTGCTACAATATAGAGGAACCCTGAGGTCATTATGCTAAGGGAAATAAGCCAGTCACAAAAATACAAATACTGTGTGATTCCACTTCTGTGAGGTGTCTAGACTAGTCAAATTCATAGAGACAGAAAGTAGAGTGGTGGGTGCCAGGGACTGAGGAAGTGGGAATGGGAAGGGGTGGTTTAATGGGGACAGAGTTTCAGTTTTAAAGATGAAGAGAGTCCTATGGGTGGACAGTGGTGACTGCAGCACAATGTGAATGTACTTAACACCACTGCACTTAAAAGTGGTTAAAATGGTAAATTTTATATTATGTGTCTTTACCACCTGTAAAAAAATCACCCTTTAAAAAAAGTCTAGGCAGGAAGAGAAGAACTAAAAGGCATGAATGGTAGACAATGAACATAAAACAGACCTCCTGGAGCCTCTCAGTCTGTCTGGGAAGGCATTAAAGTTCCTACTGTATAACTACATGAGATGTCATTCACACTTTAGTCTAAATGAATGGTGTCCTGCCAGGAGATAAGCAATAACTTTGTGGTTAGATCTTATTTTCCTAGTGGGGTCAGCTGTGATCAATCACCAAGCCTCCTTTCCTGTGATTCCCCACCACTCACACTCCCTCTGTAAGCAGATCCTGTCCACTCTACCACATGGTCCTCGCCCTACTTTCTCATTCCCAAGTGATTTTTTCCCCCCAAGCTCCAGAGTTTTGTAGGGATAGAGCCTCCCTCTGATATACTCCAGGTGCCAGATATTTAGCTGTTGTCCTCCTCATGGTAAAAACCTTACCTGTCACCCAGATCTCAATGTGATCACTGGGCTCTGAGGCCAGGAAAGGAGCCCCTTTTTGGTAGTACACACAGCTGTAGTTCCCACTGTCATCAACTGTCACACTTTGAAGGGAGAAGTCTGTCTCCTTTCCTCCTTGACTGTGAAGCTTTGTGGGTGTTGGAGTTCCTTTCTTCAGTAGAACAAACATGTAAGACTCAATCACATGTGTGGGCTTCTGGCACTGTAGAGTCACGTTTTCTCCTGCAGTCACCTTGCCCCTATGGTGGCCTTGGAGGGAAGGTTTAGCTAAATACCCTGTAAGAGAAGGAAGGCTCAGAAGTCATGGGAGAAGCCTTGGGTGCCCCCTGAGCCTTGTTGTCCTTGCAGGATTCTTAAGGAGTGGTGGGAAGTGATGGGCACTTGATCTCAACCTCTTTCTGCTTTGACTCCAGGAAGTAGGTTTTCCTCCTATAAGCCCTGGATGAAGCCGTGGTCCTCAATTCTGTTCCTGTTTTTCTCATCTCCCCTTCCCTATTTACATTGGAGACAAGACCCCTGACCCCACTCTTTTTATCTGGATGCCCCCTCATCCCTGTCCTAGGAAGAGCATGTGTCATTCTGAGCACCCTGTCCTCACCTGTCACCAGTAGTAGAAGGGCATCACTGGGTGGTGACCTTCTGCTGGGGTTCCGACTTTCATGATATTCACAGGTGTACTTTCCAGCATCACTGTTTTGCAGATCAGTGAGGTGAAGTTCTTTCCTAGCCTCTGTGGCATCAGAAGATTCCAAGGACTGTATGGTGAAGTTATTTTTTCTAAAAATAAACTTGACATTCCTGATAGGAGCTGAGCATTGCAGTGTCACCTTACTGTGAGTGGGAACCACCCAGCTGGGCCAGACACTGATGGAGGGCCTGTGAAGTGACTCTGGAAGGAAGCAGAGTCCGGGGCTGGGTTTGATACACTGACCTGTGCTTTTAAAGTGAGAAAAGGGATAAGGGGAATTTGGAGTGAAGGAGAAGGAGAGTTTCACTGTAGAAACACTCACCGTCTGTTATCCAGTCTCGTAGGCCAACACACAGCCCTGCAAGGGAATCATCCATGAGACATAGCACCTGCCTGGAGCCCATGTCCACAATCTGCCCTGGTCCCCAAGGGACCATTCAGGGCTTTTGCTGAAAATGAGCCCCTCATTATCATATTCTCCAGCAGTCCCAGCCCCCTCCACAAGAACCCAGTTGGCATCAGTGACAATTTGCAGCTTATGTTTCTTCCCTAGGGCAGCCGTAACAAATTACCACACAGTTCCTGGCTCATAACAACACAAACATATTACAGCTCAGTTTGGTTCATGAGGGAAATCCAGCATCACTTGTTTCACGGGCTAAAATCAAGGTTGCACTGATTTTAATCAGTGGTTAAAATCAAGGTGCATTAGATCGATCGATTGATCGATCTCACATCTTCATTAGCCACTCATCCATTGATGGAGACTTAGGTGGTTTTCACTATTGTAAATAATGCTGCAGTGAACATAAGGGTGCAGATACCTCTTTTTTTTAAATCCTCGCCTGAGGATATGTTTATTCATTACACAAAGAGAGGAAGGGGGAGGGAGGGAGGGAGGGAGAGAGAGAGAGGAGAGAGAGAGAGAGAAGAAACAGACATGAGAGAGAAATATCAACCAGTTGCCTCCTGTATACACCCTGACCGAGGATCAAACTTGCAACCTAGGTATGTGCCCAGACCAGGGATCGAACCCTCAGTCTTTTGGTGTACAGAATGATGCTCCAACCAACTGAGCCACCCGGCCAGGGTGATAGTTCTTTAAGATAGTGTTTTCAGTTCTTTCAGCTATATGCCCAGAAGTGGAATTGCTGGGTCACATGATAACTCTATTTGTAACTTTCGGAGGAACTTCCACAGTGGCTATGCCCATTTACATTCCCTTTTCTCCACACCTTCTCCAACACTTGGTATAGCATGTTCTTGATGGTGGCCATTCTAACAGGTGACGAGTATTTGCAGCAGAGACCATCTGACTGTGGGGCCTTCTGTGTAACAAGTTGCCAACACCTGCAGAGATCCTGGGATTTACTGTTCACTTCCCTCCCTGAGGTTTTCCCAGCTGTGACTCCCTTCATTCACCCTCCAGATATTCCCCCCCCAACTTCCCCCAAACTATGACCTTTTAAATTTCCCAGGATGACCCTGTGGAAAGTTGGGGTCATTGGAACTGCAGACCAGACTTTGAATTCAGCTTCACTTAGTAGCCAAGTGGCTTTCTGTGTCACATCAGCTGTCACTCTCAAGATCCTCAACAGGCAATATGGGGAGGTGACTATTTTGCAAAATTTCTCTAAGACCTGTAACATGACTTGAAGTCATACAAAGACACAAGATTAAGTAATTGTGATGTCGTGAGAAAGTCATTCTCTTCTTGTTCTGTCTGTCTTTATCACAGAAGAATACTGCTGCCATGTGCTGGTTTCCAGCCCATTTCTTTGTATGTGTTGATTTTTAGAAAGAGGGGATGTGAGAGAGGGAGAGACAGACAGACAACAGACATTGTTTTGTTATTCCACTTTTTGATGCATTCATTGGTTGGTTCTTGTATGTGCCCTGACCAAAGATCAAACCCACAACCTTGGTGTATCGGGATGATGCTCTAACCAGCTGAGCTACCCAGCCAGGGCTCCAACCCATTGTAGTCACTTTTATCTGTAAGGAAAAAAGACCAGGGGCAGGGCGGGAATGTGACCCAGTGTCTACAGTCAGGCAGCAGTACCTACTAGAATTTAATCGTATTGTTTCCCTTGCTTACCATATACCAACAACTATATTGTATTTTTGATGAGTGATACTGATTTTCCATTAGTAGGAGTGTTTTATAGATCTTTCAAAATGGCATTGAACATAAAAAGAATAATATAAAAATCTGAAGCAATGTGAAGAAGACTATCACTTATATGAAAGAATATAGACATCATGTACATCTGGCAAAATGCCATTGGGAAGTTCAGTAATGACTGAGATTGGGAAACAGCTAGATGAAGGAAAATGTGTGTAAGGCCCCTGACACTTTTCTGGTATGTAATAGGTATTCAAGAAATGAAAGTTTTTGCCCTGGCCAAGTGGTTGAGTTGGTTGGAGCATCATCCCATACATCAAATGTTGTGGGTTCAGTCCCTAGTTAGGGCATAATAGGAGGAAACCAATCCATGTTTCTTTCTAACAGTGATGTTCTCTCCTTCTCTCTCCACCCCCTTCCTTTCCTCTCTCTGTAATCAACAAGCATATCCTCACGTAGGGATTTTAAATTTTTAAAAAAAAAATTAGGAAAGGGAAACTGTGTGAGGGACTTCTGGCCAAGATGCAGGCATAGGTGGACACACTGTGCCTCCTCCCACAACCAAGAGGAGGACAACAACAAATTTAAAAACAAAAAACAACCAGAACTGACAGAAAATTGAACTGTATGGAAGTTTGACAACCAAGGAGTCAAAGAAGAAACATTCATTCAGACTGGTAGGAGGGGTGGAGATGGGCAGCCAGGGTGGACAGGACTTGCAGCAAGGTGGCAGCTGGCAGAGTGGGCGGTCCCACATTCATGTGTGGATAAACCAGGAGGAACAACTGGGGAGCAAGACAGACCACACAACCCAGGGCTTCAATGCAGGTAAATAAATCCTCAGACCTCTGACTGAAAACACTGGTGGGGGTTATGGCTGGGGATAAACTCCCAGCCTCACAGGAGAGTTTGTTGGAGAGACCCACAGGGTCCAAGAAAGTACACAAGCCCACCCATGTAGGAATCAGCACCAGAAGGGCCTGATTTGCTTGTGGGAAGCAGGGGAAGTGACTGAAATCTGGCAAAGAGTGGAGCAAGCAGCATTGTCCCCTCTCAGACCCCTCCCCCACATACAGCGTCACAATGCAGTGATGTGGGTTGCCCCGCCCTGGTGAACACCTAAGGCTCTGCCCCTTACTACATAACAGGTACCCTGAGACGGGAAAAAAATGGTCCCAATGAAAGAACAGATCAAAGCTCCAGAAAAAATATAACTAAGCAACAAAGAGCTAGCCAACCTATCAGATGCACAGTTCAAAACACTGGTAATCAGGATGCTCACAGACTTGGTTGAATATGGTTGCAAATTAGATGAAAAATGAAGGCTATGCTAAATGAAATGAAGGAAAATGTACAGGGAGCCAACAGTGATGGAAAGGAAACTGGGACTGAGAACAATGGAGTGGACCAGAAGGAAGAAAGAAACAGTCAATTAGAACAGAATGAAGAAACAAGAATTCAAAAAAATTGAGGAGAGGCTTAGGAACCTCCAGGACATCTTTAAACGTTCCAGCATCTGAATTATATAGGGGTGTCAGAAGGACAAGAGGAAGACCAAGAAATTGAAAACTTATTTGAAAAAACAATGGAGAATGTCCCCAATCTGGCAAAGGAAATAGACTTCCAGGAAGTCCAGGAAGCTCAGAGAGTCCCAAAGAAGTTGGACCCAAGGAGGAATACACCAAGGCACATCAGAATTACATTAGCGAAGATTAAAGATAAGGAGAGAATCTTAAAAGCAGCAAGAGAAAAGGAGACAGTTACCTACAAAGGAGTTGCCCATAAGACTGTCAGCTGATTTCTCAAAAGAAACCTTGCAGGCAAGAAGGGACTGGAAAGAAGTATTCTGAGTCCTGAAAGTCAAGGACCTACATCCAAGATTACTCTATCCAACAAAGCTATCATTTAGAATGGAAAGGCAGATAAAATGCTTCCCAGATAAGGTCAAGTTAAAGGAGTTCATTATCACCAAGCCCTTATTCTATGAAATGTTAAAGGGACTTATCTAAGCAAAAGAAGATAAAAAATGTGAACAGTAAAATGACAACAAACTCACAGTTATTAACAACTGAACCTAAAACAATAACAAAAACTAAGCAAACAACTAGAAGAGGAACAGAACCACAGAAATGGAGATCACATGGAGGGTTATCAGCAGGGGAGTGGGAGGGAGAAAGAAGAGGAAAAGGTACAGAGAACAAGCAGTATAAATGGTAGGTAGAAGATAGACAGGGGGAGGTTAAGAATAGTATGGGAAATGTAGAAGCCAAAGAACTTACATGTATGATTCATGGACATGAACTAAAGGTGGGGAATGTGGGTGGGAGGGGGTGTGCAGGGCAGAGGGAAATAAGGGGGCTAATGGGAGAACTGTAATAGCATAGTCAATAAAATACATTTAAAGAAAATTAGAAAAGAGCCCAGCAGGTGTGGTTCTGTGGATTGAGCACCACCTATGAACCAAAAAATCGCCACCGGTTTCATTCCCCGTCATGACACACATGCCTGGATTGTGGGCCAGGTCCTTAGTTAGGGGCATGCAAGAGACAGCTGATCTGTGTCTCTCTCCATGTCAATGTTTCACTCCTTGTCCTCTCCCCCTTTCTCTCTAAAAATAAATGAAATGTTTTTAAAATATTAAACTAGAAATGAAAGTTTCTGTTCTTTGCTTATTCCTCCAAAGCCATTACCTACCCCACAAGTCATAGCAACTCCAGCTCCCTCCACAGCCTGCCTCACCACCACCCTCATTGGCCCCTCTCCACTCTCCCATACTTACCAACACAGAACAGGGCCAGCAACAGCAGGATCATCGTGGCCCCCTAAGCCTCTTTCCAGGATCTTCCTTGAAGTTTGCTGTTTGTGATAAGTCAAAATGGTCTCTTGACTCCTTGATGTGCTACAGCTTTGTTCCGTTTTTAATCCTCCGCTGTTACATACCCACAGTCCCTGCCTCCCAGTCATAATCAGGAAATGATGACTATTTATTGCAACACACTCTCAAGTCACTTCCCCCAGGGTGGTGCAAGCACAGAGTTCAGATCACCCAATACAGTCTAAGGCCTGCTCACAAATATGCACAATATGTGAGAAATTGCTCATCAAATTGTAAAACCATTGTCCCCTTCTACACAGTGACAGAATTCAGCAGGATCCAGGGCCATCAGAATCAGAACTCCATTTCTCTCTCGTGGTTGGTTTCCCTGGTCAACAGGGTGTGAGTGGAAGTGACAGGTACAAGTTCTGGTTATACCTTTGGGAGCACAGGAGGGTGGAAGTGGGTACAGAGATGATAAGGATGAGTTGTAGGGGCGAGGGATCCAAGATGGCAGAGGGCTGGGTGGAAGCTCCACTCACCTCCTTCCCAGGAGGAAACTGACATTACAGTGAAACTAGAGAACAATCATCCTGAACAATGAACTGAGGATGAGCTGGAGAGAAGCCTTATAACCAAGGACTTACAGAAGAAACCACATCAAGACTGGGAGGAAGTGCACAGGTGTGAGAGGGCTGGCCTGGCTCCATGGGTGGTAGATTAAGTTCTGGAGAGAGATTTCAGTTGTTGGTGGGGGTTCCCCCCTGGGAAGGGTGGGGTCCAAATTCCAAGTCTGGCTTCCCCAGCCTAAGAGCACCAGAACTGGAAAAGGCACCCACATAATATCCAGCTGTGAAAAGCAGTGGGGTTTCTGTCCACCAGGGAGAGACAGCTGGAGACACAGCCACCTTCTTAAAGAGCTAACACACAAAATTTCATTTGCAGCCATTAACCCTAGGCTTTGGGAGAGGGAGGGCAGAGCAGGTCCACCAGAGTTGAGTCTGGTGTTGGTGTCTGTGGGCATGTGTGCCTGCTGGAGGGGTGGCTGAGAAGCCTGCTCTGCCCATCTGTGGAAGTGCTGAGGACTGCATGACCTGGAAGCAGCCCTCTAGCAACGCCTGCCAGGAGTTGAGACATAACTGCTTCAGCTCCTTTGACCTTTGGGAGATAACTGTGAAGTGTGTGTTTCCTCCTAGTCTCTGAAGCTTAATTGGTACTAAATACCACACTATTAAGTACCAGAAGTATCAAGTACTAGCACTACTAACACCTACATAATTAATCTACTGCACTACTAGCAGTATTGGGCTCCAGCAGTATTAGTGCCAGTAGCATTAATTTCCAGCAGCATTGGTATTAGCAGTATTGAGCTCCAGCAATACTCTACTAGCACTGTTGATCTCCAGAACTATCATTATTATTAGTAGTAAGCTCCTGCAGTATTAAGTACTAGCAGTGCTATGCTATACACTGTTAAGCTTCAGAAGTATTGGTATTAAGGTCCAGCAGCATTAGTATTAGTGTTACTAAGCTCCAGCAGCATTATTACTAGCAGTTTTGAGCTCCAGTAGTATTAGTACTAGCAGTATTGAGCTCCAACACTATTATGCTCCAGCAATATTACTATCAGCATGAGCTCCAGCAGTATCAGCACTGGAAGTATTAAGCTCCTGCAGTATCAGTGCTGGCAATACTAAGCTCCAGCAGTATTCGTGTTAGCAGTATTAAGCTCCAGCAATATTAGAAATAGCAGTGTGAGCCCCAGCAGTATTAAACTGTAGTTGTCCACAGCAGAATCTGGCTTCAGACAACTGTATTTTCAGTGAAGTGTTTCCCAAATAAACAACTTGAATTTGAATCCTTGTCCTGGGGTCTGCTCCTAGGGGAACCCAAACTGGGCCCCCCCCCCCAAGTGCCTGAGAAACTCATGCCAGGCCCAGTTCTGCATCAGCAGGTTCAGAAGTGGACTCGCATCAGCCTGTGTTTACCTTTGGTGGCAGGGAAGTCTGTCAGGACTGTGCTGATGCCCAGCACTCTATAATGGAAATACTGGTGACTGAAGTAATTTGAGTTGAAGTGTATTGACTGTTTCCTCTTGTGAACTCACCTTTTCAATGCCAAAGTGTTTCAGTACACAGCTACCGTCATCAGGTGAGAATCTTTAAAAACAACAACCATATAACAATGGCAACACAACAGGAAGACAGCACTTCCTTAACCGTCTGTTATCCAGTCAGTATTCACATTTCCCCAGTGATCTCAGAAATGTCTTTCCTATCAGTCTTTTTAAAAATCAGAATCCAAATCCTCAAAATAGAGGTCTCTGAACTGCATTTGTGAGATAGGCTAACTTAAACATGACAGAATTCTCAATCTCTCTGCTAAAGTAAGAACCTAACTGAGCCATAGCTCCTCAGGGGGAACCTCCCCAGCCACTGAACTGTCTCTCCAGAACTTCGTCTGCCAACATGCATTTGGAGTGAGAGCCAAGTGCTCCTGCTGCCTGGATGGGGCTTACTTGTTTTGCTGTTGAAAAATACAGGAAAGTCAACAAAGCCACCACTTACCTAAGGAAAACCCATTCCAATTAAAGGCGTTTCTTTGAAGGTTATTTTCAAAGGATGTGGTAGTGATTTTTGAAGTCTCAAGACTCTTATAAGATCCTTTTGTCTCAGTAACACTCCTCTGTGTGAATTTATTTCAAAAGAAAGCAACTTAGTGTCATGAATATTCACCTAATTGTCCATGTTGCAACAGAAAACAAGTCCATGTTGTTGGAAATGCTTTCAACTTGACATATTAACCAGATTCCTTAAATTAATTTTCTGATTCAGACCTTTGTCATTCCTGTAGGGGGTTTTAATTTTTTTTTATTGATTTGAGAGAGACAGCCAGACATTGATTTGTTGTTCCACTCATTTATGCATTTATTGGTTGATTCTTACATGTGCCCTGACCAGGAATTGAACCACAAAATTGGTGTATGGGGATGATGCTCTAACCTACTGAGCTACCTGGTCAGGGTGCCTGAAGATTTTTTTTCTTTAAGATTTTTATTTATTTTTAGAGAGAGAGGAAGGGAGGGAGAGAAACATCAGTGTGTGGTTGCCTCTTACTTGCCCTCTACTGGGAATGCAACCCAGGCATGTGCCTTGACTGGGAATCGAACCAGCAACTCTTTGGTTCTCAGGCCGACAGACACTCAGTCCACTGAGCCACAACAGCCAGGGCTGAAGGGTCTTTTAATGGCAGTTCCACTATACAGCCATAATTGATTGAATTACTGGCTTTGGTGATTAACTCAGTCCCCATTGCCTCTGACCTCTCCCCTTCCCTGAGGTTGCTTTAGGGCAGTTGCTGAAAACTCTGAGTTTCTATTCAAGCTTTGGTCTTTGGGAAGACCATCCCCCATTCTGAAGCTACCCTAGGGGCCACCAAGAGTAGCCTCATTAGAACAGAAGATGCTTCTGTCATCCCTTTGCTCAGGAAATCCATGCTAGGATACCATGTGAGACAAATCTAGCTGATAGTGAAGCATTTTCATATTTGTCAGCTCCAATCACGGGGGAACTGGGCAGAAAGCCTCATACCTTATCAGAGGTGTGCCAAGAGGCAATGACAACCTGTCTCATGACAGCCCTCCAGGGTTGATAGGGTGGGTGGGTAATAAGCTCACAGCAGCCCCTCGTGAAATGCCCACTTTCTCACACTCCTGGGGGATCTTTAGGCACCTGCCAAGACCCAGGTTAGTGTCAGTCCATGCCTCTGACTGTATGCACATGTGAAAGGTTTTAAGGAAGCCTTACAATGACCTGAATTCTCCATAATTATGCAAATAAGCAATGGACATGAGATCTCCAGAAGATTTCAGTTGTGGGCTGAAGGTCTGTCCCCAACCCCTTAATTCCTATGTTGAAGCCCCTAACCCCCAACAAGATGGTGTAGAGAGGTGGGACCTTGGGAGCTACTTAGGTTTAAATGAGGTCAGGAGGGTGGATTATGAGGAATCCCATGGTGGGGTGAATGCCTTTATGAGAAGAAATGACAAAGATCTCCCTTCCTCTCTCCCTCCTATTCACCTCTCCCCACTCTGTCCTTGCCTCCCTCCCTGCTCTCTGTCTCCCCACCTCCTCTCTCTGCCACTTGAAAATGCAACAGAAAGTAGCTGTCTACAAGCCAGGGAGAGGGCTCCCACCAGAACTGTGGTCTCAGACATGCCAGCCTCCAGGACTATGGGAAATAAGCCTCTGTTGTTCAAACTGCCCAGTCTGCAGTATTTTGTTATGAAAGCCCAAGTTGACTGAGACAGATACAAAGGCGGTAGCATGGATGGGCTCCTGGCCGGGAGCTGCGTGCCTGGAACCAAGAGGGTCAGGGAGACTGTAGCAGAGACATCTGGCAGGAGACTCTTCTTCACATCCTTGTCACTCAGGCACCCAGACTGATAGAATGGCCACCACCTCAAAGATTGCTAGTCACTGGGTCAGAGAGGAGAGAGAGGTTGGGGTGGGGATAGAGGGAGTGCTTATGATTAAACCATCCTGGACAGGACACTCATCAGTGTCATTGACAATTTATTGTCCAGCTAGAACAGACAGCAACAGACAGAGATGGAAGTCCTACAGGATTTCTGCCCTGAGCAAGGAAAACGATGTGGCCGCTAGGGAGCAGTAGCACACCTCGAGTTTTATTGGTGACAGGCTTGCGTGGGAAGTTGCTTACCTCACAAAAGCTTGCAAAGGGTTAGACACAGGAACAAGGGGGTGAGGGGTGTCTGAGAAGGGGCTCGTGTCTAGGCTAGTGATTTTCAACCTTGCTCATCTTGTGGCATTCATAAATTCATTACTACAGTACACAATTCAGCATCCTGAAAAAAATTTTTTTTGCTGATCTGACAAAAAATGTAGTTTTGATCGATATATAAAAAAATAATAATAGTAATTACCTACCCTTTTTTTTTTTTGCTCCAAAGTGGCTTCTTCAAAAAAAATCAGGTGCCTATACTTGTATATAAGGATTTCTGGTACCAAGAATTAACCAATCAGATGCAACCTTATTATGCTACGTGGCAAATAAAATGCAACTCTGTTATATGACCTGCACATTTATTGTTTAAGACAGGGCATTCACACTGGATGGCTCTTGTTGTGTTGGCCATGGTCATTTTTAATTTGACAATCTAAGGAAAAAGCGGCCAGTGCTCCTGACTAAACAGTCAGGTTCTGCATGTTTTACAAATTCTTGTGGCACACCAGTTGAAAAACACCATCGCTGCAAAGGTTTACCTGTTCATAGGGGCTCCCTATGGCTGGCAGCTGTGGGGTACAACTCCATGGGGTATGCAAAGCAGGTAAGTTCTACCTAGTTTATTATTTTTAAATCCTCACATGAGAATATGTTTATTGACTTTAGAGAGAGATGGAGGGAGGGAGAGAGAAACATCCATGTGAGAGAGAAACATTGATCTCCTGTACACAGCCCAACCCAGGATCGAACCCTCAATCTAGGTATGTACCCTGACTGGTGAGCACACCTGCAACCTTTTTGATGTACAGAACGATGTTCCAAACAACTGAGCCACCCGGCCAGGGCTCTACTTAGATTTAGTATCTGCTTATTTGGGCTTCATTTAAACTAATTAGATCTCTGAACATTTGAGTTTGGTGCCCATTGGGCTTTTGGGCCAACAGATTTTAGAGGTGTACAGGTAGGGCCAACACACGGAGGCCAGTTGGCTCATTTATAGAATAATGCCCAGAGTAAGGGACTTTTGGAAATCCTTCCCAAACAACAGAAATGACTTCCACACCGTGTTTCTGAGAAAAAGGCACCCTGATTTCCACAAGACTTATTTGAGAACACTATTCACAGTATTTTGCTGTGTTTCCTCCCTATAGAAAAGCAACGTAAATAAATGCTTAATGCAAGTTAAAGAGGATGTAGGCCTACATGGAGAATTTCACCTAGGGCTTTTGCAGAAAATGCTTCTTAGACCCTAATCTCCTTGAAAGCCAAAAGCATAGTTGTTAGGTTTCCCTCCGAATAACAAGTACCCAGCAAAGGCGTTATTATAATGCAACCTGACCCCATGCCTCAGCCTGGTCTTCCTGCGTTTCTGTCATCTTTATATTCTCCCTTTCAGCCACACTGAAGGTCTTTCTAGTGCAGACCTGCAGCGAGGTCAGAATTTCAGCGCTGATTTGGGAAAAATATGTGACCACCAGGTGGCAGTAGCGCACAACTTTTAGTCCTTAACTGTCGCGGTGTAGTCAGGGTTCACAAGACTTTTTTTTGTCAATTCCGTACTCTCTGCCCAGAGCACCCTTCCAGCCCTTCTTCACCTAGTTCAAGTCCACCCAACTTTCATATCTCACATAACTTCTTCAGCCAAGCCGTCTGAGATCTCCCTCATAGATCAAATTCTCCAATCATGGGCTTTCAAACCTTCTCTCTCCTTTTTTTAAAATCAAAGTTTTAGTAAATTGAATTCAACAATATCTGAAACAGTTAACATTTTAGGATGTCAGTGTAGTTCAGAAATTAACAAACTAGGTATGTACTATTGAGATGATCATGAGCATCTCAATAGATGCAGTGAAAATATTTAGCAGAACCCAACATCCATGCATAACAAAAATTCTCAGCAAACTAGGCATAGAAAAGAATTGTATCAACCTGATTTTTAAAAATCTGCAAAAGAAATACATCAAGCAACATAGTTACTGGTGCATGATAGAGCGCTATTTCTGTATGGTTAGAAACAAAACAGTTTGCTTTAGCACTTCCATTCAGCATCGTACTGGAGGTTTGTTGCAGTGGTGGACATAGCTAATGGTTTCCCAGCATTCAAATTTCCTTTCTTCCATTAGGTAATAGAAAACCCCTTCCCATATTTGGAAGGCCACATGTTAAGAGTCCATATTTCCACAGTCACTTTTGTTGCCATACCAGGCCATGAGCTAAGCTCTGGCCCATGGGATGTGAGCAGAAGATAGGTTCAAATTCTGGGCCCTACTCTTAAAAAATATTGTGTGAGTGTATCTCTCTCTCCCCCCTTTTCTACACTCTCAGAAACATATCAAAGTTACATTTTTTATAAAAGCAAAGCTGTTGAGCCCTGGGCTTGTAGCTCAGTTGGTTAGAGCATTGTCCTGATACACCAAGGTTGCAGGTTCAATCCCTGGCCAGAGCACTCAGAAGAATCAACCAATGAATGCATGAATAGGTGTAACAACAGATCAATGTTTCTTTCCCCCATTTCCTCCTTTTCTCTCTCTCTCAAAAAATCCAATAATTTTTTCAAAACAAAGCTCTTGATAACTAACTCTAGACTGTTCATCTAGACACTGTTAAATGAGAAAGAAATGATATATATATATACATATATACATATATATATAAATGTATATACGTTGTGTGCATTTGTTACAGCAGCTTAAAATGCTCCCTAGTCAAAACAGTGAAGCATGATTTGGTTACTGCTTTGGTTTCTCTGTGAATTTCATGAGAGCAGTGTGTTTGTCCACTATTGCTTCCCACAGTGCCCTCTGCCCTGGCATATGGGGCTCCTAAACTAATGTGCGATAAGTGGATGAATGAAAACTTGGTAGGGGGAGGTACAGGACAAAAGTGGAAGTCCCAAGGGTGAGGATGCCTGGGTTTCTAACAAGTTGTTACAAACTAAGTGGCCTAAAATAGCATAAATGTTTTATCTTTCCATTCTGGTGGTAAGAAGTCCCAAAAGGGTTGGCAGGCTGGGTTCTTTCGAAGGCTCCAGGGGAAAATCCAATTCCTTGCCTTTTTCAGCTTCTAGAGCCCTGCATCCCTGTGGTGCAGGGTCACAGGCCCTGCATCCCTTGGCCTGTGACCCTGCACCACACTGACCTCAGCTTCCATCTTTTTTTAATTTCAATTTAACTTTTAAATTGATTTTAGAGAGAGGGTAAGGGAGTGGGGGTGGGGGGAGAGATCAGCTGCCTCTAGTATGCATCCTGACCAGGAATCGAACCTACAACAATTTGGTGCATGGGACGGTGCTCCAACCAACTGAGCCACCTAGCCAGGGCTTTCTCTAATTTTGAAATTAATTTTATCACATGTATGGGAGTGGCATTGGTTGATAACATTTAGTAGGTTTCAAGTGTACAACTGTGTAACACATCACCTGTATATTGTATTGTGTGCTGACCACCCAAAGTCAAGCCGCCTCCGTCACCATATATTTGACCCCCTGTACCCTTTTCTACCTCACCCTGTGCCCCCTCTCCTCTGGTGACCACTGCACTGTTGTCTGTGTGTCAGAGTTGTTGTTTGCATTGTCAGCTGGTCTGTGGCTCTCAGTTTTAGTCGTATATCCTACACGTGAGTGAACCCCTGTGGCTCTTGGCTTTTCCCATCATGCTTATTTTGCTCAGCATGATGTTCTCAAGACCCATCCATGGCATCTTCTCCAACGCTAACCTCTGTGCCTCCCTCTTACAAGGACCCTTGCTATTACTCTGAACCACCCAAATAATCCAGGGTGATCTCCCCATCCTCCCCATCTCCTGATTTTTTTAAGCCTCACCCAAAGATATATTGATTGATTGATTGATTGATTTAGAGAGAATGAGAAAGAGAAACATCAATCAGTTGCCTCCTGTACACATGCCCAACCAGGGACCAAACTTGCAACCTAGGTATGTGTCCTGACTGGGAATTGAACCTAAAACCTTTTGGTGTACAGGATGACACTCCAACCAACTGAGGCACCTGACCAGGGCATGATTCTTAATTCCATCACATCTGTGAAGTCCCTTAGCCATGTATAACACTCCCAGGTTCTGGGAGCTGGGACATCACATGTTCAGGAGAACCACTGTCCTGCCCACCATTGAAGGGCAAGAGTGTGAAGCCTGCTTTGTGATCCTCAGCATGGTGATCTCACGCAGTCACATGGACAATGTCAGCTAAGACCTGTGTGCCAGGCCCTGGCGATGCAGAGATAAAACAACCTGGTCCCTCGAGGGGAGCTCGTGGCCTGGTCCAGGAGAGAGAGATCAGGATGCAGTGCGCTAAGTACCCAGTCAGGGCACGATAAGGCATTAGGGAAGCACAGGTGGGTCAGGAGAAAGTTTGCAGGGACAACAGCATCTCACCTGAAACCTGAAGGGTGAGCAGTTAGCCAGGCAAGAGGGAGTAGAAAGCAGAGGCCACAGCCTTGGCTGGATAACGTGGTTAGAGCATTGTCCTGTTACTCGAAGGTTGTGGATTCAATCCCCAGTCAGGGGGCACGTACAAGAAGCAATCAATGAGTGCATGAGTAAGTGGAACAACAAGTCAATGTGTGTGTGTGTGTCTCTCTCCCCCCACCCTCTCTCCCCCCTCACCTCCCTACCCCATCCCCTCAAGTTAATTTTAAAAATTTTTAATAAAAGGAGAGACAATGCCAGCTGTATCACAGTCTCATTAGGGCTTCTTGGGAACTCCAAGCCTTTCTGTGTGACAAATGAAAGGAACAACTGCCTTTGCAATTGTTACGTGTTTAAACATTCCCCTGTCTCTTCCTCATTTAAAAATGAAAGTGAGCCCTAGCTGGTGTAGCTCAGTGGATTGAGCTCGGGCCTGCAAACAAACAGGTTGAAGTTCAATCACCAGTCTGGGCACTTGCCTGGGTTGCCGCCGGGTCCCCAGTAGGGGGTGCGTGAGAGGCAACCACACATTGACGTTTCTCTCCCTCTCTTTCTCCTTCCCTTCCCCATCTCTAAAAATAAATAAAGTCTTTTAAAAAATAAAGAAGTTGTATGTTTAAAAAAAGTGAAAGTGAAACCAGAGACATGGAAATAAAGAACAAACTGACAGTGACCAGAGGGGAGGCGGGAGGGGGATAACGGGGTGGGGAATAAGGGGAAGGGGCAGGTCAAGAACACGGACAAAGACAACGGGGGGACGGGGGATGGAATGGGGGAGGGGATGGTTAGGGCAGGGGAGAGTAATGGGCGAAAAATTGGGACAACTGTAATTGAACAACAGTAAAAGAAAATAAAAGTGAAAGTGAGTGGAGAAACTCATGCCAGTAAAATCCAGAAGTCTTGATTCAACAAACTGGAAGAGGTTGTGGTGGTGTTTTGTTGGGGTTTTTTAAAGAGGAAGCCATGGGGAAGGGGGAGGGGGAGGCGAGAGAAACCCAACAGTCTAACCTCACAGACTGTAACCCTACGTTCCAGGTCAAGCTCTTAGAGGGCTGTCCTTGTCGGGGAGGATTTGAGATAAGGTGTGAAATGTCTGGCAGACATAACGGGTGCGGAGACGTGGCCAGTGATGGAAAGTGAAATTTCTACTATGACTGCTGGTCACTCAATAAGCATTCATTGAATGCCTGGTCTTGTGCTCGTCACTGGGAAAACAGCTATTTTTGATACATTGGATAGACACATACATGGGTCAGCTGATGGATATCGAATACACAAGTCAATGGGCGAGGGGATTAAGGCGTTGAAATCATTGCTTAATGAAGAGGGGAGTGGATAGCGGGTTGTGGAAATGAATGCATGGTGAGGGGTTGAACGAGTAGATGAATGAATGAGCCAGTGAGTGAATAGATGGAGTCAAGTTGAAGTGCAAACGCGACTTGGCAGGTCTGGTTCTGTCTGTATAACCTGGGTCCCTGCCTGTCCCTGGATCTCCTGCATGCACATGTGCCAGCGGGGCCTCCCTGGGTGTGCTTTGCCAGGACCCCCGGCTGCACTATGAGCAAACCCAGAAAGCCCCACTCCGAGTCTATCCCCACGTCCCTTCATTGAGCCCGTGCACACCGGCGGCTAATCTGACTCAGGATTCAGTTCTGCTGAAGCTGACGTGTGAATGCTCTAATCTCGCACTCTGAGAGAAGTGAGTGTGGAGATAACATCATTGTATACCATTTACTCGCATTATAAAATGCCCAATTTTTTTTAAATCTTCGCCCAAGGATGTGTTTATTGATTTTAGAGAGAGAGGAAGGGGGAGAGAGAGAAACATCCATCGTTTGCCTCCCACACACACCCCGACCAGGGACAGAGCACGCAACCTAAGTATGCGCCCTGACCGGGAATCCACCAGCAGCCTTCCAACTAACTGAGCCACCTGGCCAGGGCTCTGCTAGGTCTGTCTTGGTTTTACCTTTGGGGAAGGTTTGAAGAGGCTGAGGGGTTCCCTTGGCCACCAGGTGTGAGGTCATGAGGAGAATGATGTCAATAAGTTGCTTACAAGGTGAGCTGGAGCACGCGCGATGGAAAAAAGGAGCACTTCCTTTGGGACCTGAGACTCTGAGGGAACCACATTACATAGTTGCTAACGTTTATTGAGCATTTACTATGGGTCAGTCACTGTTTGAAATGCTTCTCATGCCATGTCCACTTAACCCTACACAAATCCTAAGAAGTGGGTATTCACAACGCACCCGTTTTCCAGCTACGGCCAGGGAGGCTTGGAAAGGTCACTTTCCTCATGTCGCACGTGGGTGAGCAGCAGCCCTGGGATTCGAACCCAGAGCTTTTGGCTCGGAAGCCTTAACCCCTGAGCGCGCTTCCTCCAGATCCGGAGGTCCTGGGGAATTTACCCAGAGGAGGGGATAGCGCGGGACACAGGTAGTTACTACAATACTTAGGAAGCTCAGCCCAGCCAGGAGGAAGGGCTGCGGGGCTTCTGGAAGGGCCAGGCCCACCCAGGCCATCCTGCTTCTTCCCGGCCTGTCTGAGAAGTTGTCTCGGCGGCAGGCGTCTGGATCCAGTCCTCTTGCCTCAGGGTCAGACGCTGGCAGGGGCGCGACGCCAGCCGCGCCAGTCCCAAACGACCAGAGTGGCCAGGGAGACTAGGACGAGGCCGGCCAGCCCGAAGCGGACTAGGTTGCCCCGGGTGTAGTCCGAGGAGCCCGAACCTGTGGAGCCAAAGGGGCCAGCAAGGCAGGTGGGCAGGCAGGCAGGCGGTTAGCGTGCCCAGCCGAGGTCTTTTGCTCCGCCCTCCGGATCGCTGACCTCCGGGGTGATTTGGGGGCACAACTCGCTCCAAGTTGGGAGGAGTCGATGGGGAAAGCGGGGTTGCAGGGGTGCGGGACCTCGGTTTCTGGGTCTGAGAGAGGAAGCAGCCGGGGCCCCGGACTCCCGGGTCCAAGGGATTGAGGGGCTGGGTTGGCGGCCCCTTACCGTCGAGGCTGATGACCAGCTGCTCGCTGCGCTCCGACAGCACATAGGGCGCTGCCAGCGTGTGGTAGTAGCAGGTGTAGGTCCCCGGGGCGCGCGCGCGGGGCAGCTGGAAGTCGGCCCAGGGCTGCGTGGCCTCCAGGTACTGCAGCGGCGCCGCCTTGTCCGCGCGGTACAGCACGAAGCTCATGTTGCGCACGCGGCCGGCACAGCGCAGGCTCACAGTGTCACCGGGCGCGGGGAGCGCCACCAGTGACGGGCGCGGCAGCCGGTCTGTGAGCGGCAGGAAGGGGACCAGTGTGGGCGCCGCCCTGCGCCTCCTTGTCCTCTCGCTCCCTCCCTGTGAGTCCATTTTCCCCTCTGTGCCTAAAATTCTGTCTGTGTTTTCATCTCCCCGCCTCCAGAGTTTCACTCTCCCTGGATCTGAGAGGCAGTGTCCCCTGACTTTCTCTTCCTGTCTTTGTGTGGCTCTCCCAGGGTTCGCCAACCTCAGCCCCAGTGACATTTTGGATAAATCTGCATCATTCTTTATTGTATGGGGTGAAGGGCTGTCTTGAGCAGGGCACAAACGCCCCGGGTTGAGAGTCACCTCTGTCTGTCTGTCTCTCAATCTCTTTCTCTTTCCTTTGTGTTACTGTACAAGCCTGTCTCCGTCCCTCCTGCCCCTTCCTCATCCCATTCCTGTGTCCCTTCTCCTCCCCGCCCCCAGAACCTCACCTGTCACCAGCAGTTCCAAGGCATCGCTGGGTTGGGACCAGACGCCCTGTGCCCACAGTGGACTGCTGTAGCGACAGTGGTAACTGCCCGCCTGGGCCTCGGTCACCTCCTCCAGGAAGAATTCTGCCATCTGCCTGAATAGCACTTCCTGGGACAGCACGGGGGTGGTCTGTCCAGACTTGAAGAGTACAAACTCCCAGGCAGGTTGGGGCGCCTGACAGGTCAAGGTCACATTGATCCCAGGACTCACAACTACAGCAGGCTGAGCCTGCAGCCATGGCTTGGGGTATGAGGGTGGGGACATTGAATAAATGGGTGTGCTGGGTCCTCGGGCTTCCTGGGTACCTGCAGACGTGAAGGGGAAGCTGGGATGAGGGAAGAGTCACCTGGGACAATTGCTGTCTCTTTCTCAGCCTCAGGTCCCTGTTTGTGAAATAGGAAGGGGCTGGATGGACCCTCAGGGGACTTGCCAAAACTAGCTGCCAAACACAGGAGCAAGGCGTGAACTCCTGAGCTTTCCTACACAGTTTTTAGATCTGATGTCCAGGGGTTAGGTCCCAGGAATCTGTGGTTTTACATTGCTCTCCAGAAGTTTGTAACATATTTCAGTCGTCGCCAAACTTGCTATCTGTTTTGGGTGTGTGTGTTCGGGAGGAGGCGGTATGTTAGATTTCCACCTCACACCCTTTCCCAAAACAAGTCCCCAATTAATAAAAGACCTACATGTATTTTTTAACAACAGAAGTATTATAAGAAAATATCTTTGTCTTAGGGACAGAGAAAGCCATCTTAAAATATAAACTAAAAATTCAGAAGGGCCAAGGTTAGTAAATTTGACCCCTTCAACATTTTCAAGTCTCACCTGAGAAAAAAACAAGTAAATGACAACGCTGGCTGAAATGACTGACTTATAATCACATACATTCAGAGTAAATCCAAGGGCCAACCCAGCTGAACTTTGGGTAGAACATGTGACCAAGCAATTCACGAAAGAGGAAGTCTAATTGACCAGAACATGCTTGGAAGTGGTTGGAAGGATTACTCAACCTTTGTAGTAATCATTTAAGAAAAATTAAAACAACAGTAAGGTATTTTTGACTATCAGATTGTCAAAATTAAAAGAATGATTAATATTTCATTTGCTTGAAGATGTAGTAGACACTTAGGTTAAACTTGACTGTGCCTTTCAAGAAGGCAGTTTGTCAGTTTCTATCAAGATACACAAAGGGCATGACCAACATCCCAATAATTTCATGTCTGCACCTAGATAAACACACTTATACATGCACAAAAAGTTTAGCCCAGCTGGTGTGGCTCAGTGTATTGAGTGAGCGCCAGCCTGCAAACCAAAAGGTCACTTCCAAGTTCAATTCCAAGTCAGGGCACATGCCTGAGTTGCAGGCTAGGTTCCCATGTAGGCACGTGTGAGAGGCAACCAATCTATGTTTCTCTCATACGTCAGTGTTTCTCTCCTTCCTGTCTCCCTCCTTTCCACTGTGTAAAATAAGAAATAAATAAATAAAATATGTTTTTTAAAAAGTTCATAAACTAAAAACTAAAAAAGTAAACAAATAAAAATAAATATAAATAAGTAAAATAAAAATAAATAAATAAAATATATTTTTTAAAAGTTCATACAGAGACAATAAATATACAAAAAAAAAAAAAAAAAAAAAAAAAAAAAAAAAAAAAAAAAAAAAAAAAAAAAAAAAAAAAAAAAAAAAAAAAAAAAAAAAAAAAAAAAAAAAAAAAAAAAAAAAAAAAAAAAAAAAAAAAAAGGAGGGGGCAAACAAATTAGAATCCAGCCATACAATGGCAAATGCTAGATGGCAGTTTAAAAGGAAAAAAAAAAGGTATAGCTAGCTAAATGACATGGAAATATCTCCCAGAGAGATTGTAAACTGGAAAATATAAGACACAAAAAGAAGAAGAAGAACATGCCGAACAGTGTGAGTCACGAAATAGTGATTTTGCCTTGGCCAGGAAACCAAGAAGTATATAAATACATATATGTGTTTGAACGCTTGGAAATTTTTTGTAAGGATTCAGAAAAGTTAAGGAAGATACGAAGCAGGGGAAGAGAGAGGCTATTATATGTCCTTCAGTAGTGATTGAATTTTTTAAGCTATGAATATATATTAGTTTTATCACTTGAACATAGTATTTTAAAATAAATTGATAACTTAGGTATTACTGGTTCACTAGGTGGTTCTTATTTGAAGTTTGAGTGTAGTGGGGGGAGGGGGAGGTTTGAGAGAAAGAGGTGATCTCACTATCAGAAAATCTGGAAAACAAACCAGGTCTATTGCAGGATGGGGGACCCTACTTTCCAAATGAGGGAATAATTAGCATTGCCAGATATCCTATCTCTGGGCTCTGTGCTATGTTACATGTGATTTTATTAAATCCTCACAACAGCCCATTTCACACAGAAGGAGACTGAGTCTTCACATGCAGTGACTTGTTCAAGGTCATAAATGAATAAGATGGTGAAAGTGGGGTTCCTATTTAGGTCTCTTTAGCTCCAGAGTTTATGGTTTTCACTACCTACCTATACTGGCCACTAAAGGGAGCAAGCATGGACAGAAATAAAGGAGGGGAGAGGGAAATAAGGAAATCTGGAGTGTGAGGGTGGGCACCAAAAATAAAATTGGATTAGTTGGAAATGGAGTGTCAGCAACATGCAGGGGAATGGATGGGGGTGTACTCACCTGTCCAAGTGATGCCTGGGTGACACAGAGGCCCTGTAGAAGGTTGAGGGGGCTTGGTCTTGTCAAAGCCCTAGGCTGCTCCCAGCCCCATGTCATTGGCAACCCCAGGAATCTAAGTCCTCAGGCTCTCTTTCCTCCAGGAAACAGGAATCTTGGCCGCACTTCCTCCTTTCTTGGTAGCCATAAGTCTGGACTTCCAATCCCCACCTACTTAGGAAGCCAGAAGTCTGGACCCAGGACCCTCTTGCCTCTGTACTCTAGATGCCAGGCCTTTGGACTCCACCCTTTCCAGGAGACGGTAATCTAGCCCACAGTTTCTCCTCCCTGAGTTCAGGAGTCTGGGTTCCAGCTCCCTCCTTTCCCAGGGACCAGGTACCCTGGCTTCTATCTCCCCACCCACATCAGAATCTGGGAATTTACACTCCCTGTCTGCAAGAGTTCAGGTCTCCAGCCCTCTCCTGCCTCAAGAGCTGGAGAATTCTGCCCCCAACTTCCTCTTCTTCCAGGAACCCCCGAGGATTCAGGGCCCCTGTGTCCTCTTGCTTTAAGACTCAGGGGACTGGACCCCTGTCCTGTCCCGTTATTCTAGTCTGGAGTTCCGAACCCTCAGCTAATGATGCCTATCACCTTGCACCTGCCCTCAGGGAGACTCAGCAGTCCTGCCTTTTGCACGCACCCGGCCCCCTGTAGGTTTCTGGGACCCCCGAGTCTGTCTCTCTGAACTCCAGCCCAGCCAGGGACCCAAAGAGAGGGCGTGCGGTGGCTCACAGAGGGTCAGCAGCTGCAGGATCAGCACCAGGGCCATAGTAGGCAGGTCCGGCTGAAGGTGGAGCGGCAGCCAGTACTCAACCGTGCTCTCTCAACTCCCAGGAAGTGAAGCAACATCAGAAAGTCGGAGTCAGAGGTCTGTTCAGGGAGGGAGCAAGGCGGGGGCCCCTGGAGGACTGTGTCACAGCCCCATGTGCTGTGGGGAAAGTTGGGATTGGGGCAGTCATAACCCCTTGTGTTCATTAATTAAAGTTTAAAAACACTTAGCAGGTGTTATGTACTAGACCCCGCTGCGCGATTCTCGGGCACACAAAGGAGTCAGACCTCATTACTGCCCTGCAGCAGATCCCAGTCTGATGGAAGGACAGATGCGGATCAAGTCAGTTTTAAAAATAAGTGATGTGCGCTATAATGGAGGTCCCATAGGGCACTGTGAGAATCCACAGACGACGAGAGTTAGGGCTTCAGGGCGAGCTGATTTCGAGCTGAGACCTCAAATGAGAGCTCCGTCATTCGTCCTCTCCCAGCCTCCGTTTCCCCATCTGTAAAATGGGCTTTCATAAGTAAACTACGAAGTGAAGACCATTGCATTCGCCTTAAGTGAATTGCAGCAGGAGGCATGGGCAGTAGAAGTTACTCGTCTAGAGCAATTTCTAGGCAGAGAGAACAGAGGGCGGCAGCAGGTGTGCCGAGGCAGGCTTGCACTAAAAGTAAGAACTCGGCTTTCTTTCCTCCCTCCGCCAAGAACTTCAGTTCTGCGCTAGTGCGCAAGCGCGGACTCGGCGGAGCCTCTGGCGCCGGGACCACAATTCCCAGGGTACCCCGCGCCGTTGCCGCAGCCGCCGCCGCCGCCGCCGCCGCCGCCGCCGCCGAGACCAAGATGGCCGGGAGTAAGTTCGGGCAGCAGCGGCGCGTGGGGCCTGGGGAGAACCCGGGCAGTGCGGGGCTAGGGCGCGGCGGTAGTCCCGTGGAGGCGGCAGGGTTGGGGTCGGAGGGGGACGCCGAGGTCACGAGAGGGCTCCTCCAGGGCGCTGGTGGAGGAGCCCTCCAGAAGGTTAGAGGTCACCAGGGGCATTCCCAGCTGGAATGACCCTACCCACCCACCTCCCCAGGACTCGCCGCCTTCCTCAAGAATGCTTGGGCCAAGGAGCCGGTGCTGGTCGCGTCTTTCACCATCGGGGGCCTCGGTGCGTGAGTACGAACGTGCATGTCACCCCAAACGGCGTCCCAGCTTTACCTTCTCCACCCGCCCCAGAGGTCCCGTCTCCCCCCGCTGCTCCGCCGCTGGCATTGCGTCCTCCCCCCCACCGTCCAAGACCCCCTGGCGGCCTCTGCGTTTTGTGTCAACACCCCCACGACGTCCCCTGGCCTATTCCATCCCTGATACTATGACCCCTTCACCAGCCCCATTCCTCCCCACCCCAAGAAGTCCCTAATGCCCCTTTAGGAGAGGATCCCAACCCTGGCTGTGCATTAAAAACATCTCAGGGGACAGGGTTACTCATGAACGTGCTTTGGGGTCACTTGGTTGTGTGTGTGTGTGTGGCGGGGGGGGGGAGTGCTTGTTAAAATGCAGGTCCTGATTCAGCAGGGCTGGACGGGGCCTGGGATACTGCATTTCTGACAAGTCCCAGGTCTCGTGAACGCCACTGGTTTGCAGGTCATTGGGTAAGATTCTTAGGAGACAGTTGGCCCATAGGCCACCTAGGCCATAGAGCCCTTGAAATGCTAAGTGTTACACCCAGTGCAAAGTAGACATTGGACTTCAAAGACTTAATATGAGAAAAAGTGTGTAAGATGTCTCCATTTTTCTCACAGTGTGTTGAAATGATGTTTCAGATATACCAGCTTAAATACATTTTAAAAAGTAACTGGCATGTTTTAACTGTAATGTGGCAATTAGGAAATGTAAAGTTACATGTTTTACATTTCTGTCAGTGCTGGCCTAGAATGTTCCTTTATATGCCCTGCCCCACCCCTCAGGACTCCTGGCTCCCACCCTAGAGGGGCTGTTCTCATACAAGCCCTCTTCCTCAGTTTGTTCATGATTCCCCTAGAACATTCCCAAGGACACTCCCCCACGGCAGAGTGCTGTGACCACCTCTACACCCCATGCACTGGTTCCATAACTACCCCACTTCCCTCTTCGGTGCCCTGTAGGTCCCACATTGTCTTTGAAGTGTTTCACTCCCAGGCCTACCTCCCCCACCAAAAAATTATAAACTTTTCTGATAAATGGGGATCCTGAGGTGCCAAGGGACTTTGCAAAGCAGAGGGACCTGGGGGTGTTGTACTTCCTGCTTCCCTCCCCCACCCTCCCCATGCACTCAGCCTCCAGAGTTCAGCTTCTGCCCCATCCCCTTCCAGAACCACCTTCCCTGGGGCTCACCCCTGTCTCTCCACAGCTATCATTCTGCCCATCTTCAGCCCCTACACCAAGTATGCCATCATGATCAACGAGGCCACTCCCTACAGCTACCCAGGTGAGTGGGGATTGGATCACCCTCCCTCTGGTTTTTCCAAGTCTCCAGGTCTGTCTGTCTCCCTGATATTCTCTGCATCTCTGACCCTTCCTCCCCTGTCTTCTTTCTTCCTGGAGTCCCAATTCCCTCTTAGAATATAAGGCAACAGACCAGCCTTTTTCAGGGCCCCTGGAGATCTGCTGGTCTCAGCGGCCCACCCTCCTGTTCTGCAGTGCCCGTCCGAGATGATGGGAACATGCCCGATGTGCCCAGCCACCCCCAGGACCCCCAGGGCCCGAGCCTGGAGTGGCTGAAGAAACTGTGAACACCTCCACTGACCAGAAGGACATCCTCTCCCCTGTGGCCCCCAATAAAAGTGCGAAAACCAATCCCAGAATAGAGAGAGTGTGTGATTATAGGTGGGAGCAGCAGACAGTGGCCAAGGAGAGTATGGAGTCAGTTTATTGGGAGGGGTTCAGTCAAAGGGGGGGCTAGCTAGGGTGGGGTAGGGCAGCAGTTTGTCTGGCCCCCGGGAAACCCAGCTTGAGTCCAGGGCCTCATCCGCTTCAAAGCCAAAGTCTTCCTCGACCTTTATCTGGGGGAGAGAAAAGGGAGGTGTGAGTAGGCATGGGGTCTGGAGAGGACCCTTCAGCCCCACCATTCCTGCTCTTCCAGGCCCAACAGCCTCCTCTGTGCACCCCAGAAAGTCTGTGTTCCTGAGTCCACATGGTCTCCAGATTCTCCAGCCTCCCGTCCCTCCTCCTTGTCCCCACAGCCTCCTCCAGGTCTTCTTTCTCTCTACACAAGCCTTCCTGGCTTTTTCCTTCTCCCACATAACTCTTCCCTTTCCCCACATAACCCCAGCTCTCCAACCCTGCTTCATGTCCTCTCTCCAATTCTCCCAGCCCGGCACCTGCTGTGATGCCCACAGCCCTGATCCCTCCTTGTCTGGCCCCCTGGCTCCAGGCCTCCCACCTGCACAGGTGCCAGTTCTGGAGTCAGTGGGACTCCCGCTCTGCGTCCTTCCCGGGGCGCTCGCCTCCTCTTTCGCCCGCTGGGCCCCTCACCGGGGGCTGGGCTGCTGGGTTCTGGGGGTGCTGGTGTCCTTCTGGGTGGAGACAGCCCCTCTTTCTCTGGAGGCTCATTCTCAGCATTGCCTGGGGTAGGGGCATCTGTGCCCTGGCTGCCCTCGTCCTGGTGAGGAGACAGGAGGCAGGTGAAGACTGCCGTGGACTCCTGGCTCAGCTGGGCCCGGGAGACCCCACAGACCCCACGCTCACCTCCAGCATGATGGTGAACTGGCTGGCACGGTAGTCATCGCCGTACGAGTCCAGCACTCTCATGAGGAACCTGCGCCGGGGAGAAACCACCAGAGGACACCTTCATTTCCTGGCCATTGGGGAATGGCACACCCAATGGCCCAGCTCCGGCTCCCTGGAGGGCCAAGGGTCCTTGACCTAGAAGGCTTGGAGTTCCAAAGTCTGAGAGACCTGGGTACCATGCACCTGGCCAGTCCGTGGGACTTGGGGCACAGTGAGGTGACCTCTGCACCTGTTTTCTGCTTTGTCTTTGGGAGATGACAACCCCAACGGGGGGGGACTGCTATGAGAGGGATCCCACAACCAGATGTGGTCTGTAACCTACAGACTGGTGGGATGCTGGCTTAGCCAGCCTTCAAGGGTAAGTTATTTTCATTAATAACAAAAAGACCAGAGAGAGGAGTGTGCAGAACACCTCCTATTGACTCTGCCTTCTCCTCTCCTTGTTCCTCTTCTCAATGCTTCTGGGGTTTCTCTGCTGCTTTTTTTTAAAGCTCTAATTGACTAAATGCTGCCTGTGATCCAGCAAATCATAATAGGTCAGAAAGTACGAAAGAGGATGGATGGCACCTGATTGGAACTTGAAGAGGACAATGGGGAGGCCTCACTGGGAAGGGGAGTGAGTGGCAGAAGAACGTTTCTGGGGGCAGGATCAGCAAGTGCAAAGGTCCTGAGGTGGGCGGGGAGGCCTCTGGGAAGGGCCATCTGATCGCAGCCTGGTTGGCTGTGGGAAGGATGTCCGGTGGGCCCCCTGCAGGGTTTTGAGCAGAGCGGTGACTTGGCTTATCTTACATTTTATTGTTTTGCTTTAGAAAAAAATCCACTGGTTTAAAAAAATTGTGGTAGGATACAAAGTTTCTCAATTTACCCTTTTTTAATGATTATTTATTTATTTATTTTTACAGAGGGAAAGGAGGGAGAAAGAGAAAGAGAAACATCAATGTGTGGTTGCTGGGGGCTGTGGCCTGCAACCCAGGCATGTGCCCTGACTGGGAATCGAACCTGCAATGCTTTGGTTCGCAGCCCACACTCAATCCACTGAGCTAGGCCAGCCAGAGCCTCAATTTACCCATTTTTAAGGGCACAGTGCAATGGTATTAGGTAACACTCACACTGTCGTGCAACCATCAGCATAATCCATCTCTAAAACTCTCTTTTTTTTAAAAAGATTTTATTTATTTATTTTTAGAGAGGGAAGGGAGGGAGAAAGAGAGAGAGAGAAACATGAATGTGCAGTTGCTGGGGGCCATGGCCTGCAACCCAGGTATGTGCCCTGACTGGGAATCGAACCTGCGATGCTTTGGTTCGCAGCCCACGCTCAATCCACTGAGCTAGGCCAGCCAGGGCTAGAACTCTCTTGAGCTTTCCAAAGTGAACCTCTGTCCACAGTTGAACAAGAGCGCCCCAGTCCCCCGCCCCCAGCAACCACTATTCTCCTCTCTGTCTCTGGTTTGATGACTCACCATGGAACCCTTCAGGATAAGGCTGATTCTGCCCATTGTGTCCCCAACGGGGACACAGAGGGTGGCAGGGGCAGCATCTGATTTGGGGCAGGCTGGCCCCCAAGCTCACACCTGCCCTGGTCCTGGTGATCCTAGGCGAGAGGCTCAGAGTCAAGCTCACAGAGTGAGCTCCCATTTACTCCTCAGCAGCCACTCGGGTTTGACGTGACTTTGTCGTCACCCGTGGTTGTCAGGAAGTGGGGGCTCTGAGAGGAGGTGTTGCTTGCTCAGCATCACACAACAACACAGTGCTGGAAACTGAGTCTGGGACTCTTCAGACTGGGGCCCCTTTGTTTGCTTCATTCACCATTCAGCGGGCCCGCACCCGCTTCCCCCAGGCCCAGGCCAGCTCTTTCCTGCAAGACCCAATCCCACTCCTGGTCCTTAGGCCCCCCTACCCCTCCAGCCTCTCCTCCTCCTGGGCCCAGATGCCCAGCCAGGCAGGCAGGGAAGGTGGAGAAATGACAAGAAGCACATGGAAACAAGGTTTGGGAGCAGAGGCACGCAGGCCAGAGCAGGCACACAAAGGGATTACCTCCGCTCCTGCTGCAGTCTCCGTGTTATCCTCTGCACCTGGTGGAGCCTGTTCAGGACCCGCTCGTTCACCTGTGGGGAGGTGGGAGCGCGCAGGTCAGCGGGCCTCCCATCGACAGAGGGTGGGGGGAGCCCCTGCTGTGACGAGGGGGCCAGCCCAAAGGTCGTCTTTGGACCTTAGGGGCTGTACCTCCTGCACCTGCTCCTTCACCTATTCACGCCAGCCCTGCTCCTCTCCCTCCTCCCCTCCCCTCCCCCTGACCTCCGAGATGCTGCAACCCCCTGCACGCCCCCCTGACCTAGGGGCTTCACACATGCTCTTCCCCGGAGTTAAATGAGGTCATTATGGTGGGCATCCTTATGAGAAGGGGGATGTGGGACACAGACCGCGTACACAGGGAGAATGCCACAGGAAAATAAAGGCAGAGGGCCAGGCACACCAGACTGCCAGCTGACCCCCAGACCCTAGGAGCGAGGTATGGAGCAGTTCTCCCTCACAGCCTCGGGGGACCAACCTTGACCTTGACTTCCAGGCTCCAGGACAGAGAAGCAGTGCATTTCTGTTACGTAGCCACCTAGTTTTCGGTGCTCGGCCACAGCAAAACAACACTACCAAATTCAGAGTCTGACAGCCATTCCTCCTATTTGACACCTTTCTCTAGCTTCCCCCCTCACTGAAAAAAAAATCTAAACCTCATGCCATGCTGTTAGTTGTCCGTGGGCCTGTCCACTACTGCTCCATCCTTGTTCTCACTACAGAGCTAATGCAGCGATTCAGCAGAGAGAACCTGAGTCTGGGGCAGGGGCTGTGAGGATGGAGGGGAGAAGGACCCAGGGAGATACAACGATAGAACAGAGAGAAGGGACGACTGATGTCAGGGGTATGAGAGACCTGAGGAGCTGGAGCTTTGACCTGTGATTGGTGGGGAGCAGGAGAGGCAGCTGTGAGGCATGGTCTGGGCTGTCAGGGAAGGTCTGGGCTGGTCTGGGCTGTCAGGGAAGCTCCTAGAGAAGAGAGCACTCCAGGTACCTTGCACAGTGCCAGATGCATAACAGGTGGGTAATTAATGAATAATGAAAGATTCATCCTGCTGGGCAAGGAAGGCTGTGCATGTGGACAGAAACTGGGAGGGGGTGGTAACTTAGACCAGGGGAGCCCAACACGGGATCCACACTCACCTACCTGCTCGATCTCCCGGCAGCGCCGACCTAGCGCCTGGTACTTCCTGCGATTGAGTTCCCGCTGGCGCCGTTGCTGGCCCCGAGCTGCCTCTTCATCCTCATCTCGCTCCTGGAGGCTCGAGTTGCCCAGACCCCCAGACACGAATTCTACTTCTGTCTCAAGCTCACTCTCCAGGATGTGACCACCAAACAGCGGAGGCAGCGCCAGCTCCGACCCTGGCGGCGCTGAGAACTCTTCAAAGCCCATGGTCCTGTAGAGTCAGGGGGCTCAGGGATCTTGAATCTCCGGTCCCTCACCCCTCCTCCCTCAGACCCAGAAGTCCAGGCCCCCAGTCCTTCCTTTCCAGGACCTACAATTCAGGCCCCGACACCCTCCTCCCAGGATCTGACCCAGACTCTTTCTTCTGAGGATCCAGGGAAGATCGAGACCCAAGTCCCTCACTGAGACCCAGGAGTCCAGGTCTCCAGCCTCTAGAACCCCAGCCTCCTCCCCCAGGATGCTCAAGCACAGACCCCAGTCCCTAAGAGTTCTAACCCAAAGCCGTTGCAGGAACTACAATCCCCATCAGCCCTCGGAGTAAAGCAAGGATGGCTGCACATTCTGCAGGCGCAGTGTCTTTTGGGATTGGCAATTTTCCTCAAAGCCACTTACCCTTCTCTCTGCTCCAGCTCCATCTCGCCCTTGCTCTCGCCGCCCCAGGACTCAGAACTTCCAACCTCTCAAACCTCTAGGTTAAGTTGTTCGCAAAACTACCAGTCCCATCAGGCCTCACAGCCAAGCTTCCGGGACTCAGCCGCTAGGCCTCCTGGGAGTTGTAGTCCCCGATTTCCGGCTTTCCTTCCTAACCACCCACCCTTCCGACCTCGAGTCCCGGCTGAAAGGCCTGGCTCTCTCGTCCAACCCCGCCACCAGTCGTCTGGGCTGCCTCCGTCTTTATTCTCGTCCTGACGCCGTGTCGTCCGACCACAGCGATTCTCCGCTTAGGAGGCTCAGTCCTCGAAGGGGCCCGTGAGCCGGCGATGTCCTTTGCCTTGCCTCTTGCTCACCCCTTCTTCGCCTAGCTGCTGGTGCTAATAAAGTTGTTGTTCTAAAAGCAGTCCGGAAGGACGCGTGGCGGGGACCAATCACAACGTGGCTTTGCTTCGGCCGCGGCGCGAGGGCGAAACGTCATCAGTAAGCGTCGACTGCTGTTGGAGGCTAAGTTCTTAGAAACGGAGGTGCGGGGAAGGAGGTGGTGAGTGTGATGCGGCCGAGGCCAGGACGGGAGGCTGGCTTCCTGTGTCTGGGGGTTGGACCGGAGCGAGGACAAAGGCGGTCTTTAGTAGATTGACCACACCAAGGTCTCCTGTCCTGTGCTCCCACAATGTTAGGACTCGGGGTGGGGGTGGGGAGTTTATGGTAGGAGCCAAAATGTCCCTTGCCCTCTTAGATCGCTTCATTTGGGGGGACTGGTGATCGAGTAATGACTTAATCCCAAGTGTGGGAGGCACCATAGGGTGCCCCCAGGACGTGCGGGCTGTGTCACTAAGAGTGGGGTGCGTGGATCAGGGAACTGGAATATAAGATGAGAACTGGAGGCTGAGCCCGTAAAAAGAGAGGGGAAAGGGTTGGTAAGCGAAGGAAATGTGGCGAGGACTCGTGGGCAAGGGGGATGGTGGCGGAGGCTGGCTGGAATCAAACGACTTCCTTGTACCTATTTCGTGCCAGGTGCTGCACAGGGCCCTGGGGCTAGTGAACGATGAATGAAACGGCCCCTGTCGCCAAGGAAACTTTAGCTCAGTGGAGAAGACCAGCGTTAAACAAAATGATAGAAATTTAGAGAATCCTAAGTGTTGAGGCAAACTAAGGAGCTCATAGATGTCTAATAGCGGGATGGGATCTAGTGGAGGTGGGGGGGGGGTGTCACAGGAGACTGACCTACGTCTCAAGACATAATATTTATGCTCCTATATTATTATACAAAAATAATATAGTCAGAGACCCCCCAAAAAGATACCATAATGTGGTGGATGTACGAATTAAATAAAATTTATTCATTTACCAAATATTTCTTGAATGCCTACTGAGTGCTAGACGGTGGGGATATAGCAGTGAGCAGGCAGGCATGGTCCCTAGGTTTGCTTACGGTTTTTCCTGGGGGGAGGGGCAGAGAAAAGGGGATATGAAGAGACACCTGAGTCTTGTGTAGGGGGAGGGGGCTGTGTTCTATACTGAAAGGAAGATTTCCTCTTACCGAAAGTGAGTGAGGGAGGGGAATTGTGGAGAAAGACATGTGTGAGGTTATAAACAGGCATTTAAGAGGAAAGGCTGTGTCTTATAAAGAGAAGCGAGTGTAAAGGGAATGTGGTATGTCATGGAGAGAGCAGGATGAAAGGAGAGACTAATCTCATAGACACACCTGGACATCCCCAGGGTCTTAAACTGGCAGCTCACCTCTGTCCTCTTTTTGCCTGTTAGGTGTGGCCTGTGCCATGGTGGTGGTGGTTTTTTATTTTTATTTTTTTTATTTTTACCTAAATCATCTGTTTAAATGATAAGAAAGAGATGTTTTAAACTGGAAGGTTCCACATAAAAATTTTGAGTTTCTTGCTTCTCTTGAAAAAAATCCGAAGACCTGGCAACACGCAGCCCATGTTCCCACTGGTGTGTCTGAAGCCGAGCATTGGCTGTGCCTGTAATCAGGCATGAGTTTTCTGGTTCTCCAGGCCCCACTCCTCCCTATTGCCCAACCCCCAGGCTGCCCCACTCACTGGCCACCCACTTAGCCTCTGAGCACTGGAGTTTGCGGCCTCTATTTTCATATGTTAGAGGAGGGTGGTACAGAAGGGGAAGACATGAGGAAGGGGGATGGATTTATGGAGAGAGGAAAGGGACAGGAAGAGGGAAAGATTGCTTTAAAAACAAAACAAAAGCAGCCCTCACAAAGTGGCTCAGTTGGTTGGAGCATCATCCTGTGTACCCAAACACTGCAAGTTCAATCTCTGGTCAGGGCCTGTTCCCAGGTTGTGGGTTTGATCCCTGGTCGGGGCGTGTATGAGAGACAGCTGATCGGTGTTTCTCTTTCACATGGCTTTCTCTCTCTCTCTTCCCTTCCTCTCTCTCTAAAATCAATAAAAACATGCTGTCAGGGGCGGGAAAAGAAAAAGCAGTGGGGAGGACAGAGTGGTGGGGAATGGGCCGTGTAGAGCAAGTAGCGCTTCCCAACCTCTTCCTCTGTGGGGATCACAGGAAAGACTGATGTTTGTGCAGCACCTGGGGCTGTTGAGGAGGCTGCCTGTTGCCGGAGGTGACCATCCTGGGCATTCTAGACGTATGAGGCCTGTCTGGTTGCCCTGAAGGCTGAGAAGATCAGTATGTTAGGAAATCTGCCACCCAGTCGGGACCCAACAACTGGCAGGAGTGGGAGGGGAGCTCTGTTATAGAAAAAGAATGAGAGGTTGTATCTTATTATGGGAAGGATATATCTTTTAAGCCTTAGCAAGGTGGTGGCGTGCGAGTCTTGTCAGTGAGGTGAGTGAGAGGGTAGGTGATGTGAGTTGTGGCTGGAGATTATCTGGGTTCCAGAAGGCTGTCCATGGATTAATTTAGTAGGTGTTTATTGAGCATTTACTACATGCCAGGCACAATTAGAGGCTGGAGTACAGCATAAGTGAAAACTCCTGTCCTTGTGGAACCTGTATGCTAGTGGGATTGATGAGGACAGACCAGGGCCTCTGGGGGCGGGGGGAAGCCCCTCCGGGTAATGAAGGGGAACCCTGCTCTCCCCCCGACAGGCCTCAGGATGTCTCTGGCAGACGAGCTCCTGGCTGATCTTGAGGAGGCGGCGGAAGAAGAGGAAGGAGGAAGCTATGGGGAGGAAGAAGAGGAGCCAGCGATTGAGGATGTGCAGGAGGAGACACAGCTGGATCTTTCCGGGGATTCAGTTAAGAGCATCGCCAAGCTGTGGGACAGCAAGATGGTGAGCAGGCTGCAAATGGAAGCTCCAGAGGGGTGAGGTGCTCTGTGGCTTTTCCCAAACTGTCCTGGACTCTGACTGTCCTCTCCTGCCCAGTTTGCTGAGATCATGATGAAAATTGAGGAGTATATCAGCAAGCAAGCCAAGGCTTCAGAAGGTACCTTCCCCCCCGCCAACTACTCAATTTCACTGGCCCGTCTGGTCTCCCGCCTGGCCCCTGGGCCCCTTTTGCTGCTTGTGGTTTTGGAAGTTGGGTCTGTGTCCCTGTTGGTCTTTTCAGAGCTGCCTCCTTCTCTTCCATCCCAACCCAGTCCCCTTCTCTCCTGAAAAGACTGCAATTTAAAGCCAACACTTCTAAAGTTCTTGCTGTGTGCTGAGCGCTCACCAGTTGCCAAGGCCGGCTGTCAGGGTTTCTAAGGGGGTCACATGACCAGTTACAGGAGTTTTGCCACATGTCCTGTTCACTTCACATCCTCTATTTTATTTGCTTTTTTTTTTTAACATCCAACTTAATTTAAAAAATTTCTTTTCAGTTACAGGTAACATAACATTATATCAGCTCCAGGTGTACAGCACAGTGATTAGACATTTACATAACTTATGAAGTGATTCCCCCGATACTTCTAGCACCCACCTGGCACCACACGTTTATTACAGTGTCATCGACTGTATTTCCTGGGCTGTACTTTACATTCCTGTGACTGTTCGGTAACTACCAGTTTGTACATCTTAATGCCTTCACCTTCTTCACCCAGCCACTCAACCCCCATTTCCCATCTTCTTTAAATCAATGTACTTTCCTCATTAAATTTATATTAGGAGGAAAATTATGCTACTGCGAGTAGAAAGCTGGTCTAATTTGGTAAACGGGATGTGACCTTAAACGTATACGATGACTGAAGTGTCACTGAAAACCTTGTCGCCCGACTTTGGGGAACGCTGGTCTATCCCTGTCAGCTCCCCAGGGGTGATCCTGTTTTACCCAGTTCTTCCCGTCGGGATGGGGCTCTCTGGAATTCAGTGGCCACAGGAAGCTGTGGAGGCTGTGGGGCACAGGGGTGGTGTCCTCAGAGCAGAGTTTCAGGGAGGTTCAGGTTTTCTTCTCTGTAAAGTCTTCCTTTGGCACGTTGGGGCTGGGCCTGTGGGTGCTGGGCACACAGAGGAGTCAGCCGAGGTCAGACAGGCCAGGTCCCAGACAGCTGCTGGTGGGCAGTGCCTGCTGGGGCTGGGGACACTCTGGAGCCACAGGAGGGCCAGCTGACCCCGCCTGAGGGGTCAGGGAAGAACCGACACCCGAACTGGATGTTGAAGCATGAATGCACACGCCGGGCCAGCAGCTGGGGGATGTGTGTCCAGTGAAAGAGCTGTGTGTGCAGAGTCTCGGGCATGGGGCGGCCCACCAGCCTGTTTCTCACCCTCACAGTGATGGGACCAGTAGAGGCAGCCCCCGAATACAGGGTCATCGTGGACGCTAACAACCTGACCGTGGAGATTGAGAACGAGCTGAGTGAGTGTGGGAGGGACAGATAGGACCCTGGGGCTGGCCTTTCCCAGGGTCGTGCCTCCAAGCCCCTCCGGTTAGCAGGAATCCAGGGTCTGCTGCCGAAACAGGGGCTTAAGTAAGAAGAAAGTGAGTTTTCCTCCCTCGTGTAAGACTGAGTGAGCAGTCCAGGCCGTTACAGCATCTGGATCCCATCTTCTTTTTGTCCTGTTGATCTGCTGTGGTACAGAGTGACTGCCTACTTCCACCCATCACCTCCACATCCCCACCAGCAAAACAGGGGAGGGAAGAGGGCATAGCTGTCTTTAAGGGGTGACCTGGGAGTTGCACATGTCACTTGGAGACCAGAACATGTTTCAGCTTGCCTGGCAGTGAGGGAGCCAGAAATGTCTTTATCCTGGTGTCCTTGCACCCAGGTAAAGCTCAGGGGTTCAGTTACTAAAGGAAGAAGGGGGAGTGGGCGTGGGGGACAGCCAGCAGAGTCTGCCTGTCCCCTCATCAGATTCCTCCTGTCCCTGCCCACCCCAGACATCATCCATAAGTTCATCCGGGACAAGTATTCGAAGCGCTTCCCTGAACTGGAGTCACTGGTGCCCAACGCCCTAGATTACATCCGCACGGTCAAAGTGAGTGGGCGGGGCGGGGGCGGGGGGGAGAATTGAGGCCTCCCGACAGCCTCCAGTGTGAAGGGGAGGCAGGTCCCTCCCCTTCCCTTGGACCCCGGGTCAGGAAAGGCTCCCTCACTTAGCTGTGGCCTGAGGTGAGTGAGCAGCACAGGAGGCAGGTGAGCGGGCTACAGTGCATGCTGTCGGAGGCTCCGCTGTCTCCCTCACCCTCTGCGGTCTGGAGAGGGTGACAGGTAGCCCAGCTGCTACCAGCTGCCAGGTGTGTGAGGGTTGAAGCCTGGAAAGCACATTCTTATGGCTCCTCCACCTCACCCTCTGCTCCCCAGGGTCTCCTGAGAGGGGCAGGGTGAGACCCAGGCAGCAGGGGAGGGAGATGGGGGGTGCCCCACTCCCACTGTGGTGGGCGGAGCAGGCAGTGTTGAGCGCTGATGAGGCGGCCGCTGTGCAGAGAGTTGGGGGGAGAAGTGAGTGTTAGTGTCCAGACCCCGAGTGGGTAACGGGCCCTGATGGGTTCAGGGAACAAGGGATTGGAAGCATGAAGGCAAGGGTGATGGGGTCGGATCACATCTGACCTCTCAGCCCTGGGAGGGAGGCTCGGGTGCCAGTGAAGGCAGGGACCCCAGAGAGGAGGCTCCATGTGCACCCAGAGGTGAGGGTGGTGGCCAGGGACGTCCATGCAGGGAGGCAATGGGTCAGATTTGCATTGAGGTGACTGGGCTGTGGGTCTTCCCTGGTGGCCATTGGCGCCGGCCTGTTTCTGGATCGGCAAGCGCAGGGCAGGTGGTACGGTGCTGACACTTGGAGCCAGTAGGGGCAAGAGAGGCACCCTGCGGCAGACCCCACCCCTCCAGCACGCCCAGTGCGGGAGCGGAGGAGCGGGTCTCAAGCCTCCCTGCGTCCCTGTGCCACCCCTCCACTGCCTCCTCGCCTGCAGGAGCTGGGCAACAGCCTGGACAAGTGCAAGAACAACGAGAACCTGCAGCAGATCCTGACCAACGCCACCATCATGGTCGTCAGCGTGACTGCCTCCACCACCCAGGGGTGCGTGCCCAGGGCGGGAGTGGGGTGGGGAGGGAGGTGCCTTGGCCCCGCCGACAGCAGGCGGCAACCTTGGAGTCCCAGTGGCATGGGTGTCATTCTCATAAGGACAGTTCATTTCAGTTCTGCACATGTTTCACAACTGGCACCTGCCAGCTAGGCACCAAGCTGGGCTTGGGGGTCCCCACTGCGTGAGGAGCCAGCCTCCCCCACACCCCAGGAGCCTGTAGTGGAGGGTGAGCTGGAATCGGGAGTGAAAAGGGGACTTTGTTCTGGCTCCTCATCGGCATCTGCGCTGTGCCTGAGAGGAGGAGCCGTGTTTAAACCCAGAGCAGAGTCCTGTGGGGTGGAGACCCCCCGTGGGGTGTCATCCTATTCTATGAACAAAGGTTGGCACATTTCCCCACCTGGTCACGGAATTTAGTAACCAGGACGTGGCTTCGTCCTCTCAGAGCTCTGTCTGGGAGGAAGAAGGTATGTGCACAGGTCAAAGGCCAAAGGGCAAGTGTCAGGCACAGAGGAGGGGTGCCTCCAGGGAAGCCAGCCTGGGTCTGGTGGCTTCCTGGAGGAGGTGGTGACGCAGCCTCAGTCAGGGGCCGAGCTCTGAGGCAGCACACACCTGCATGTGTGCACACGTATGCACACATACAGACACGTGCACACACAGCGGGGGCAGGGGGACCTCCCACCGAGGTGGTCAGGCAGGAAACCCAAGAAGGGCCGGTCCATCCCAGCCACATCCCCGGCCTCCCCCCCCCCGCACCAGGCAGCAGCTGTCGGAGGAGGAGCTGGAGCGGCTGGAGGAAGCCTGCGACATGGCCCTGGAGCTGAATGCCTCCAAGCACCGCATTTACGAGTACGTGGAGTCCCGCATGTCCTTCATCGCGCCCAACCTCTCCATCATCATTGGGGCATCCACGGCCGCCAAGATCATGGGTGAGCTCGGGCCGGGAGAGGGGCCTCTGTCCTCTGCAAGGTGGGGATGCTGGTCCTGGCAGTGTGTCCGCCAGTTGCCTATGGCTGCTGCAATAATTGGCCACAAACTGAGCTCCTTAAACAACATGGTCTGTCACCTCATGGTTCTGGACAGCGGGTCCATCCGGGCCTCCCTGGGCTAAGGTCAAGGTGCAGGCAGGGCTGAGTCCCTATGTGCAGGGTCTGGGGAGGGTGTGTTTCCTGGCCCTTCGAAGCTTCTGGGGCACCTGTGTCCTCACATCTCCGCCTTTCTCTCGAGCCTGGGTTCTCCGGGAAAATCTGCAAAGTCCCTTTGGCTGTGAAAGGCGCCAGGGCTGCAGGTTCTGGAGACTGATGATTGTCTCTGGGGCCGCTCTGCTCCACACAGGTTAGCGCGCTGTGTGGGAGGTCCAGTTTAAGGATTTGTTTAGTTGATGACACAGTTTCCCTACTCCAGGCACTGGCCCAGCACATAGCAGGCCCTGTCACTGGTAGAGGAGTTTCCCCACCTACAGCCCTCTTTCCTCCCTGCACCCACACACCAGCCCATGGGAATCCCCAGTGCTGCACACCCAGGCCCTGTGGTCGGCGTTCCCCCAGGCGGGCTGTGCTGCTTTGCAGACTCCGGGGTCAGGTTCCTGTTGGGCCACTTGCTTGCTGTGCACCCTCAGGCCAGTTGCTTCACCCCTCTGAGCTTTCTCCGCATTGCCCCTCTGAAATGAGACAGGCCCTCCCTGGCAGAGCCCCCAGGGATCCAACCAGGAACTCGGTAAACGAGCAGACACAGGCGAACTGGCAGACAAGCGCCCTGCTGCTCCTCACCGCACCCCCCCAACACAGGGGTGGCCGGCGGCCTGACTCACCTCTCCAAGATGCCCGCCTGCAACATCATGCTGCTGGGGGCCCAGCGCAGGACGCTGTCTGGCTTTTCGTCCACCTCCGTGCTGCCCCACACTGGCTACATCTACCACAGCGACATCGTGCAGTCCCTGCCGCCGGTGAGCCCCCGCCATGCCAGGAGGGGAGGGCCCTGGCGGCCCCCACACACTCCCATCAGCGGACTGCGGTGGTCAGGAACCTGGGGGACGGGGTCACACGGGGTGCGAGGACAGGGACGCTGGAGCAAGTGCAATGGGGTTGGGTTCCGGCAGTGCCACTCGCCAGGTAGGTGTCCTCGGACAAGAGGCCTGAGCTGTGTGTCTCAGTCTTTCCATCTGTGAGATAGGGATGACAGAGCCTGCTCCACGGTCATGATGAGGGCTCATCCACGTCAGGCCGCACACCTGGCAAGCGACGTAAGTGTAACCTTGTGAGTCTGAGGGTCCCCCAAACCATCCTCATGCTCCGTGACCCACACAGAGGACTCACAGAACTGGCCAGAGCTGACCCTAAGGGGAGAAGTGCGAGGGGCAGGAGTACCCACTGTGGTGTTCCCGGGCATCCTGCCCGTGGTCAGCACCCGTTCCTTTCCCAGCCCTGGAGTGTGACAATGTGCACAGACGTCACTGCCCGGCTGGGCCTCTGTGTCCAGGGTCTTTACTGAGACTTGGTTACACAGGGTGGCTGATCCCCGTCTCCAGCTTGACTGATTCCCCAGGACCCAAAGACCCCCCCCGAATCACAAGGTTACTGTCTGGCCAGAGCCAGATGCCTTAGGGGCAGGGTGGCTTTTCATTGCAGGTTGCTGCTGCTAACTTCGTTATTTTTATGATCTCTGTTATCTGAGACTTGTGGGGCCAGGTTTTACATGTACCACCTTGGTGTTCCCCAAAACATGGGCTGCCTTTTCTTTCAACACGGTCTTCAGTGATAACCCTGCGTATGTTCTACTTTAATCATAACAAGCTTATTTTTTGGTATTTGATGACTTTCCACCTGTAGCAGTACATGGAAGTTGTCTCTGCAAGCCAGAGTAAGTTTTTTAAAAGCAAATTGAGGGAAAACACTGACAACATTACTTTGTTACCATGGCCATTGTTACAGTGACACATGGCGTGAGGGTGTGATGCTGACAGGTAGAGATTGGACTGCAGTGGCTGGCATTTCGGGAGCCCAGGGGTCTCACTGAACCCTCACCTTGACTCAGCCTTGGTTTTCCCTTCTTCCAGGATCTCCGGCGGAAAGCAGCCCGCCTGGTGGCTGCCAAGTGCACGCTGGCCGCCCGCGTGGACAGTTTCCACGAGAGCACCGAGGGCAAGGTGAGGGGCGGACGTGGCTGTGGCCTGTCCAGGGAGGGTGATCCTCCTGTCAGAGGTCACCATCCCCTCCCCCCAGTTTCCTGTCATTGCTGCTCTTAACAAGTGACCACAGACATAGTGGTTTAATGCAATCCAGGGTTAATGTCTTAGAGCCCTGTAGGTCAGAGTCCAAGATGGGCTTTGCTGGGTTAAAGTCAAGGTGTCAGCAGAGGTCACTCGTTCCGGGGGCTCCAGGGGAGGGTTGGTTCCTGTACCCTCTCCCGCTTCTAGAGGCCTCCCGCATCCCTGGTCGCATGGCCCCTCCCTCCGTCCTCAGAGCCACAGTGCAGTGCCCCCCATCCCTGCCTCTGCTCCTGCCGGCACATCCCCTCTCACCCTGAAGAATCCGTGACATGGGGCCCCTCCCCTCCCCACCTCAGGACCTCACCCTGACCACGTCCACGAAGTCCCTTTTGTTACGTCATGTGACATTCAGGGACCAGAGATTCGGATGCAGGCCTCTTTGGAGGTGGGGGGCATTTGTTTTTACCTGCTGTACTGGGATCTTTCACCATGCCACCTCGTGTCACCATGCAGTGACCATTCGGTCAACCCCGTGTTCGAGGCAGACTTGTTCCCTGTGAGGAGAGACATTTTCACTCTGCCTCTCTCCTACTCTCTCCCTGCACTGCTCTGGAGGCTGGGGGTGAGGGTGAGCAGCACAGACAAAAAAGCCCTGCCTCAGTGGCATTCTCACGCTAACTGGTGGGGGGGGTACAGGGCGGGAGACAGCGGGTAAACCTGTGGTGTGTCCAGTGGTGCCCAGTCAGTGCTGGGGGGCAACGTGGAGGGCACTGGGTAGCCAGGGAGGTGGGCCTCTGGGAGCTGAGCGTTTCACAGAGACCTGAGTGAAGTGAGCGAGCCACTCTCGAATCTTGTGGGTACCAGAGGGACAGTTGCTGCAAAGGCCCTGAGACCAGAGCGCGGCCAGGCTGGGAGAGGAGGCTGGCGGGCTGGGGAAGGCCATGGGCTGTGTTCCTTGGGAACTCAGCTTCTGTGGATGTGCTGAGAAGGGGCCGATTTGGGGTCTTTCCTGAGGAAGAGCCCATGGGATTTGCAGGGTGAGGGAGACATGGAGTGGAGGCTGGCTGACTCCTGGGCGCCCCCCACGTGCTGACCTGCAGAGGAGGGGTGGGAGGTGGGGCCAGCAGGAGTTCTTGGATGCTGTTCATGTCAGAGTGTCGAGGAGACCGTTGTCTGTGGGCACAGCGTTCAGAGGCCAGGCTGGGGTCGCCGGCTTGTAGGTGGAGCTGAGCCCTAGAGAGCCAGCAGCGACTGAGCTGGCAGAGCAGCTGCATCTCCTCCCCGCACCCCTCTCAGGTGGGCTATGAACTCAAGGACGAGATCGAACGGAAGTTCGACAAGTGGCAGGAGCCGCCCCCTGTGAAGCAGGTGAAGCCACTGCCCGCGCCCCTCGATGGGCAGCGCAAGAAGCGAGGAGGCCGCAGGTGGGGTGCCGGGGATGGCCGGGCGGGGCAGGCAGGGAGGGGCTCCCCCTGTCCCAGGTGACTCCTCCTGCCTGTGCTCAGGTACCGGAAGATGAAGGAGCGGCTGGGGCTGACAGAGATCCGGAAGCAGGCCAACCGCATGAGCTTCGGAGAGGTGGGACCCTGGGGCCTCTCCCCACCCACCCTGCCCTGTCCCCTGCTGCGTTTCTCCCCGTTCGCCCTGTGGCCCCGGCCCCCCTCAGATCTGGGACACCACCCCAGCCTCCTACCTGGTCCCCCCACCCCAGTCTCTCCGCACTTCATCTACCCAGCCCCAGAGATGTCTTACACAACCCTCAGCTCCACCTCCTCGCCCCAAGGCTCTCCATTGACCTAGACTTCCGGTCGGGAACTGCAGGCCTCCCCAGCTGGCCCCTTTCTGTTCCCCCTCCCACATCCTGCCTTACACCTGCTAGTACTTACCATCTCATCCTCCATGCCTCCTCCTGGACCTACAGAAACCTCCCCCCGACCCCCCCCGCTCACACACGAGGCCCCTCTCACCTGTCAGCTTGGTGATCAGTAACAGGACCTCCAGTGTCACCTGGGGCCTCAGCAAGGCTCACTGCACTCAGGCCCCAGTAGGTGCCTGAACAGGTGCCTATACGACTGGCTGGTCAGGTGGACACTTGGGCTTCTAGCCGATTGAGGGGTGATTAACTCCAGGATGCTCACTCCCCCCAGATCGAGGAAGACGCCTACCAGGAGGACCTGGGCTTCAGCCTGGGCCACCTGGGTAAGTCGGGCAGTGGGCGTGTGCGGCAGACGCAGGTGAACGAGGCCACTAAAGCCAGGATCTCCAAGACACTCCAGGTATGGCTGGGCCTGGGTGGGAAGGGTGAGGCAGGCATGGCTGCAGAGCCCAGGTCACAGCCAGGACCTGCTCTCCCCTCCACAGCGGACCCTGCAGAAGCAGAGTGTGGTGTATGGCGGGAAGTCCACCATCCGAGACCGCTCCTCGGGGACCGCCTCCAGTGTGGCCTTCACCCCACTCCAGGTACCTGGGAAGCCCCTTCCTCTCCCCGGGGTTTGGCTGCTTTGCCTGTTCACACAGGGATGTGGGAGGGGGTTTTCAGGAGCCAGGCCACCTGCCCACCCCATTGTCTGTCTCCCTTACCTACCCAGGGCCTGGAGATTGTGAATCCACAGGCAGCGGAGAAGAAAGTGGCCGAGGCCAACCAGAAGTACTTCTCCAGCATGGCCGAGTTCCTCAAGGTCAAGAGCGAGAAGAATGGCATCATGTCCACCTGAGGGGCCACCCTGGGTGGCCAGCCACTGCAGGGACACAGGCCCTGTGCATCTGAAGAGGTCCAGGGTCGGGGCTGGGAGGCTCCAGCAGGGAGAACTGCCCCGCCATCGGCCGGTGCCAGAACTAGAACTGTCCAAGGAGGCACAGAGGCCCCCAGCACCGAGATCACCACCTCATTCACGGGCAGAGCCCGTCTTTACCACATCTCTTTTTTTATTTTAATGAGGAAAGGAGATACTTTTGGGAAAAGCATGATTAAAAGCATATCAGGATCTGTCCCAGGGGAGATTGTTTGTTGAGCAGCTGGGTGACTGGAGGAGTCTGAGCTGCCTGGCTGGGGAGACAGAACTTGGGCTCGGTCACCACAGGGTCCTAGGAAGAGGAGCACCCTCTCCGTCCTCACACCTCTCGGGGAACCTCAGGCATTTTACACCCGAGCAGCGAGTCTGCCAAAAGCCCTAGTTCTCTGTGTAGGCCAACCTGAGTGGCCGTGGCATCATGGGCAACTGGCCTCCCCTTTCTGCGCTCTCACACCACAAGGTGCCTGGGGGGTGGGGGTGGGGGGCAGGCAGCACTGGGCCAGCCCTGGCCTGGTGACTGGGCACTGTTATGCCCATCCACTGTTTCCTGGGAGCTGCCCCCCTGCTGTGCCAGCTCTACTCAGCAGGTACGTGCGCGGGGCCCCCAGTCTGCCTTGGGACCCAGGCAAGGTCTCCTCCACTTGGGTTGAAAGGGGCAGGCTGAGGGGGCTCCTGGCTACAGACAGGTGGAGAAAGGCTTGGGCAGTCCAGGCAGGGGCCTGAGACCTCGCTTACCCTGCAAGGGCTAATTCAGGGGGAGTGCTGCCCACAGCCCTGTCCACTCTGCCCTGAGCCAGGCTTCACAGTGGCACCAAGGAGCAGGCCCGGGTCCCTCACCTGCGATGTCCGTGCCCCTTCTCATTACTGTCAGCGAGGAAGAAATTGTCCTCTGCCCTCAGTGTTCTTTCAGCTGGTCCAACAGACACGGGAGATTAGCAAGAGAAAATCACCAAGTTTCATACATTGTCTCTTAATATCTTATTATGGGCACAGACCCTAATTCAAATTTCTCTAGACAGTTAAGGGGAGGGGGCAGAAATTTCTCTTGAGCTTGAAGGGTCTGGATTGATACAATCAAGGCACATCTTGGGTGGCTCGTTTTGAACCCCTGTATTACCCAGGAGGTGAATTCATGGGCAGGACTCAGCCCTGTGGAAGGTCTCCTCTCTGGCTAGCTCTAAATGTCTCAGTCGCAGCCTTTTCCCTGGTTCTCAGGTTTCCGGGTCCAATCTGAGATCTCTCAGTTCTCCAGGCCACCCCGTCCCCCCTCAGGGCTCCTTGTGTGTCCCTGGACCCCAGTCCCTCCAATAGCCCAGGGCTCTGTCTCTGGACCTTGGGACCTCCCTGGGTCTGTCTTCTCCCACGTGGCAGAGACTCTGCATACCTGGGGGCTTTCTTCTGACGGCCAAATTACCCTCGGTCACATAACACTCCCCAAGTTTATCCTTGAGCCTTTAGATAAGTCTTGTGTAAAAGTGACAGCCTTTGTGATCTCTGCTTAGGGGTCTGTGGGGAAGGGCCTTCTGCCCCTCTGTCCACAGCCCTTCAGAACCCCACCTCCCCTGGCCAGAGTGAATCTAATGGGAAGGGGTGAGGGTGGGTGGTTTCAGGAAAGAATCTGAGTCACCTGACCCTGCCATGCTGTGTACACTTGCAACAAAGACCTTGAAGCTTAGTACGTTTCAGAACTACCTGGAAATTTTGTTAAAAAGGGCTGCTGGGCCCAGAGTTTCTGATTCAGTTGGTGTGTAGTGGGCTTAAAACTGCATTTCTAACAAGGTCCCAGCTGATGTTTATGCTACTGATCCAAGGACCACATTCTGAGAACTGCAGCTCTAGAAAATCACTCTGAAAACCACTGCTCTAGAAAATCAGATTAGCTGCATGCTGGAATCCTTTCAGAAATTTTTAAAGTTACTGCTAGCTGGATCTGATCTCCAGATTTTTTAAAGAGATTTTTTAATTTTTTTTGCCCTGGCTGGCATAGCTCAGTGGCTTGAGCACGGGCTGCGAATAAAAGCATCGCAGGTTCGATTCCCAGTCAGGGCACATGCCTGGGTTGCAGGCCACGGCCCCCAGCAACCACACATTGATGTCTGTCTCTCTCTCTCTCTCTCTCTCTCTCTCTCTCTCTCCCCCTCCCTCCCCCCCTTCCCTCTCTAAAAATAAATAAATAAAATCTTTAAAAAAATGAAAAAAAAAGATTTTTAAATTTTTTTTTTAGAGAGAGTGGAGGAGGGAGAAAGGGAGAGAAACATCGATTGGTCGCCTCTTGTACATGCCCCAACTGGGGACAGAATCCACAACCCAGGCTGTGCCCCAATCAGGAATTCAACCAGTGACCTTTCACTTCAAGGAGCGATACCCAACCAACTGAGCCACACCAATCAGGGCCCAGATTCCCCCACCTCAGTCCAGGGTGAGGCCCAAGTGTTTGGATTTTTTAAAAATTTACCCAGGTGTTTTTAGTGTGCAGCCAAATTTGAGAAACTGCTCTGGATCCTTGCTACTCAAAGTGCGAACTGTTGACGCTCTAGTCCCCTGGGAGCTTGTTAGGAAAGCAGAATTTGGGACCTCTGGATCAGAGTCTTCATTTTAACCAACCCCTAAGTGATTCCTGGAAAGTCCGAGAGGCTACTCCATCCAGGGACCACACTTTGAATAGCAAAGCTCTACATCGAAACTCTCAAACTCTAGTGAGCACGGATCATCCGGGAAGTTTGTAAAAAAGTACAGATCTTTGGGGGCCATGGGGACCTAAGAGCACTACATTTTTTAAAAAGACTATTTTTAGAGGGGAAGGGATGGAGAAAAGAGGGAAAGAAACATCAATGTGTGGTTGCCTCTTGTGTGCCCCCTACTGGGGACCTGGCCTGCAACCCAGACATATGCTCTGACTGGGAATTGAACTGGCAACCCTTTGGTTCACAAGCCTGTACTCAGTCCACCAAGCCACATCAACCAGGGCAAGAACGCTGCATTAAATTTTTTTTTAGCTTATGAGAAACAATTCTTTTTTTTTTCTAATTTTATTTTAATCATTGTTCAAGTACAGTTTTCCGTCCTTTACTCCCATCCCAGCTGACCCACCCCTGCCTCCCCACCTCCCTCCCATTTCCAACCCCCCGCCAGTTTTTGTCCATGTATCCTTTATATTTGAAGAACGCTGCATTTTTACAGGCATTCTTTTCTCCCTGTCACAGACAATTCTGATAAGTTCTCATTTGCATTTATCTGACTTTCCTCCACTGGAGGAGGAAATTGTTCCTCGTATTCTTTCATCCATTCCTCGTATTCTTTCATCCATTCAGCAAAGGGTTACTCAGTGCTTCCTGAGAAGTTGAATGATTATGAAAATGATGGCAGACATACAAACATCAATCCCAATCAACAGAGCTCACATGGGACACTCAGCTTGGGATGTTAGGAAAGTTTTCTTCCCAAGAGAAGATCACAGAACCGAGATCTTAACCAATTAGGCATGTCCTGACCAGTGTGGCTTGTTTGGGCGTCATCCGGCAAAGGGAAGGTTGGATTCCCAGTTGGCACATGCCTGAGTTGCAGGTTCCATCCTCTCAGCCTGGGTGCATGTGAGAAGTAGTTAATGTTTCTCACATTTATGTTTCTCTCTCTCTCTTCCTCCCTTCATTACCGTAAACAAACAAACCAATAGGCATATGCATAATCTCATCTGTACCTTCTGCAACTTCCTCGTGACATCAAGGGAAAGAGGGTGCAAAGGAGAGTTACTGTCTCACAGCCACGTAACCCTCAGATGCAGGACAAAAGCTCCGTGTCTCCGTGGTGCTTCCTAACTAATTCAGTTATGCGTGGTGCCAGTGACTTGGGGCATTATCTTGTGCTGCCTCCATCAAGAGCCTAGTCTCAGAAACGCGCGAAACACAAACACTTGGAGAAAAACTATGCCGCTGAAAGACAGGGACTAGCCTGCCTGGCCGGTGGCCAGGGACGCAGAAGGATGTGCCCAGTTCCCAGACTTGCCTGCTATGCCCCGTTTCACACGCCTTAAGAGTGGGTCGTGTCCGCTCGCTATACTATTGGACAAACTGGTTTGAATGATGACAGTCAGGACAAACGAGAAGAAAGGGGCGGAGTCTCATGTTCAGCTCCTCCCCCTTGGCCCAAGAGTGTTTTGATTGGCAGATGACTTCAGCTTCGAAAGCACCTGTCTCACATTAAGTAGGAGTCTTTAACTCCCATTTTGCCTCCCTTCCTTCACTTTCCCTACCCACCTTCAGGACCAACCAATGGCTTCAGGATAGAATATTCCCTCCCAACCAATTAAAAATGGCTCTAAACTTGACGGACGACTTCCCTCCCTTGATTAGCCTAGCTCCACCTACCTGCCAATTGGTTTAGGAGAAAGGGGCGGATATATCCAATCAGCATGACACAGGACTATTGATTGACGCACGGGCCCTCGCGCTGGCGTGTTGTGCCTTGCGGCGGGAGGAGGAGGAGGAGCCGGGAACAAAACGTGAGCCAATCCTAGCAGCCTGCGCGGGAGGCCAATCGAACGCCGCGCCTTGGAGCTGTTGCCCAATCGTCAGGAGGGGGCCGGCCTCATCCTTGTCAAAGACCAGTAGAACGCGCCCGAGGGGCAAGAGCGACGTGCGGCAGGAGCAATGGTAGCGGTATATTCGGAGCTTGGGGGCGGGTCGGCGCCAGAGACGAGAAGAGAGGAGGGGAGTCCTCCTCCGCCGCCGCCATCTTGGACCGGGCCCGTCAGCTTCCGCGGAGCCCTCGGCAGACGCCGCGGCCTCCCTTGAGCCCCGACCCCGTCGTCAGATCAACCCCGGGCCCACTCTCCCCCACCCCACTTCCGCTCCGTGCCGCTATCGCGATAGCGCCCGGGCACGGGGCGCGAGAAAAAGGCGGCGGGTGCTCGCCTCCCCCGCCTATCGCGATACGCTCCTCAGCGGCGGCGCCAGCTCCAGTGGTGAGAGCGTCAGGCTCGACTGGGCCGGACCCCTTCCCTCCTTCTCCAGGCGCCGTCGACCGCCTTACCCGTTGCCCTGCCCCAGCGATACTGCCTCCTGTCGCGACACGGTCTTGCCCGCCCCCGCTGGGCGCTCCGGTTCCTGGCGCGACGCGGGCTCCGGGAAGGTTGGCCCTGGCCGTCCGCCGTCCCGGCCGTGCGCGCTCCCTCTCTCGTTCCTCCCTCCTCCGCGCTCCTCGGCGTCGCCTGGAGTCCGCCCGCGACTCCGGCCCCGCGTGGCGTCCGCGTTTGGCCCGCGGATGTGAGGTGCCGCCCCTCCGCGTCGGCTCCTTGCCGTATGGATGCGGGCGTCCGGGGGCCCAGGTAGCGGCCCGGTCTCTGAAGCCCTTCAGAGCGGAGTGCCGCCTTCACGTGGGTGAGGGGCTGCAAGTCCCCGAGGTCAGGGACCCTTGTGCGCGGCGGGGTCACCGCTGCCGGGGCCTGGGTCCCCGCCGCACGCGCCCAGCGCGAGTGCCACCTGTCCGGCGAGGGAGATCGAGGACGCTGCTCCACCGGTTGCAGCCTTGTTAGAGGCTCGGCCTGTTTGTATTTTGTGCGACTCTCCCAGTGAGAAGCCCCGAAGCCCGAGGCTGGGGAGTCAGGACTGGCTTCAGCTCTACCCTGTGGTCTGGGTGTCTGCTTCTGGCTTTGTGGCTGCATCCAGACCGTCTGTCTCCGGTGTGGGTTCCTCACACTGTCACTCCCACCTCGGAGTGGGTATGGTGTGGCTGTTTAGCTCCCTTTGGTCTCGGGTACCTGGTCCTGTCTTGGTGACACCTCCTAAGGTCCTGCTTTCTCCTTGTTAACAACTTCCTGTTGTGGGCAGGGCGAGCAGGCACCCCTTTTTCTAAATCTAGTACCTGTCTCTCAGTTCAAGGGTTGTCGTCTTCCTCTACTGCTCTTACCGTGTAGGTTGTCACTTCCCTGGATCTGAGGCCTCTTCCCCCATTCACATCAGTCCTTCCATTGGGGCGTAGTCTTTGCAGGAGGCAAGGATCCCCCTTCAGTACTCGTGTCAAGTGCCCCGTTGTGGAGAGCCCTCCTGGTGTCAGTGGTTGGAGAACCAGGGGTTCACACCCACCTTGCCGAAACCCCAGGAGAACAGCTCCCTGGGGCCCAGGTTCCTGTGCTGAGAGGTGCAGGCTCTGGGGGCTGGGGTTGTGCCTTTTCTTCGGGTCAAGGAACCTCTATGGAGTTGCTTCCCCCAGGCGTAAGTCCTCTGCCTTCTTTGGTGGTGCCCCTCTGTCTCCACTGTGGGGTTAAGGACCCCCTCCGTGTGGGTGTCCAAGGCTAGGGCTTCTGCCTGTCTTGGGATGTCTCACTGGAGACAGAAGCTCACCCCCTCTCCCAAGCACAGGTTTCTTGCTGTGGGGGTGGAAGGTGCCCTCAGACTTGAGGGAGAAACCCCACTGTCTGTTGCCACTTTTCCTAGGACTGAGGCTTCCTCTGGTGTATCTCTTCTAAGGTGGGATCCCCAGGACCTAACACACCTACCGTACAGAGGCTCAGATCTTGTGTGGCGGTGGCAGCAGCCCCCAGCGTTACTTCCTAGTGGGCCAGAGCCCCCTAAGAATTAGTGACCACCTGGTGTTGCTCCCCAGGACTCAGCCTTCTGTTCCCCCTGTCCTACTTCCTACTCCTCAGCAGGCCTTTGTGTGACAGTGACCATTCCCAGTGAAGTTTTGGGGGCTCTTTCATGAGTGTTGGCTCCTGGGATCTCGTGCACTGTGCACCCACCCACTCTCTGTGTAGGCTCCCTAGCTCTGGGCATGTGCCTTCCTCTTGCACAAAGGGACTTTTTTTGGTTAAGCTTCCTGGGTCAAGGTTCCCTGCTTCCTCAGCGTTGCTGGAGACCCCTTGCTGCCTGGGAGGGGCCTGCTGCTATGGAGGGTCTAGGTGGATCCCCCAGAGTGGTGGGACTCTTCTGTGGTGGCATCTTCATTTCCAGACTCAAGCTCAGCTTCCTTCCCCTCTGGTCCTTTGCTGGGGGATCTGAGGTAGGGGCTTCGTTTCGAAGGGGGGGGGTTTCCTTGGAGGGAGGGTTATTGCCTCCTCTGCAGCTGAGGCTGCTGCCCTCCTCTAGAGTTGCTGCCTCTCAGGTCACCTGGTGTCCTGTCCTGGTCTCAGCTGTGCCCTCTCGCTTTGAGGCTCTGCCCCCTCTCTGGGTTAGGGCTCTTGTTCTCCTGGAACCTTGCTTCTGACTCCTTCAGAAATGCTTGCTGCTACAGTCTGCTCTCTCTCTGTGGGATCAACTCCTTCCCTGGGCCAGGCACCCTAACCCCTCAGCATGGGGGCTTGGTGAGGGCATCCCCTCATCAAGGAGTGCAGTACCCCCTGGGTTGGAGCCCCTGGCCCTGCTTTGGGCTCCTGAGGTGAAGGCAGGGAGCATATGCTTTTGTGTGCCACCCCGGGCAGTAAGAGGCTCTTCAGCATCAGGTGTTAGAGCTCATCCCTGTGACTCTCTTGGGGTCCAGGTCTTTGTGTGCTTGTTGAGTTGAGTCCCCTCTCTGCAGCTACCTCCTGGGCCCTTTCTCAGGCTACTTTGGCTTCTTGGAACTGGGATTTTCCTTGGGTTGGGCTTGGGCCTCACCTTGGTGTATCAGCTGGTCCTGGGCTGAGAGTGTCACCAGTTCTCTTGCTTGGCCTGTTGCGGGAGATTTACGCTGTCTCAACTCTAGGGTGCCACTGCCACCTACCACCATGCAGAGTGGGTTCCTGTGGAGGGACCAGCACAGCCTCTCTGAGGTTGAGGGACTTGCCTCATCTTTATGGGCCTCCGTCTGGGTCACAGCCTGCTCTCTGCTACACCGTCCCACTTGTAGCTACAAGCCACGTGGGACTTAAGTGTAACTGGTGAACATAGACATGAAAAGTTCCATCCTTCTGTTGTCATAGCCACATTCCGGGGGGTTCAGTGTCACAGGCACAGAACATGCCAGTCATCACAGAAAGTTCTGTTGTACAGGACTGTTTTTGAGATGTTCTTTCCCTGTGGGTGGGGATTTCCCTTGGGGGTGAGGCTTTCTGTCCTGGGCGGTGGGCTCTTCCTGCTCTTGGATACCCTGTCCTGGCCCACACAGTGGGAGCTCCCCCATCTTAGCCATGCCATGCTTAGAGGCCCCCTCTCTGGGGGGCGACCTGGCAGTGCAGGAGTCCTCTCGGATTAGCGCCCCTGCCCCCCAGAGTTCCTGATCTCTCCTGGTCTTGTTGTTGAGCTCAAAGGTGTAGCCTTCCCTGCTCCCAGACCGAAGCTCCCGGTGACTCCCTTTGGACCTCAGTGCCCTCTGGGTCGCATGTAACTTCTCTTGGGGTGAAGGTGTCCCTCCCTAAGTACTGGGTGCTGGCCCTGGTGGTTTATGTTTCCCTGAGTCTACATTACTGAGGCTTTGATACGTAATTCCTTCGGGTGTGCAGATAGCTCCCTCGAAGTGGAGGTCCGCTTTCACCCTTGTCTTCCTAAGAGTTCTTGCCTCCCGTCCTCTCTTTGGTCATGCTGTCTGCCCCCAGATCTCTGACCCTTCTTGGTATCGGCCCGTTTGGGTTTGGCATGTTACCTCCTTTGGTTTCAGAATTCGCTCTGGTACAAACGTTTTTGTGTTCTAAGACTCTCTTCTACTTGGGACCCAGCCCTGTCGATGTGGGTGGGTTTAGGTCATCACAGTTACAGGTGTTTCAGTCTGCGCTGCCTCACCTCTGTCCCTTACAGCTCACACATACCTGGTATCAGGCCCTTTTCTGTGAGATGCACCTGTTTGTCCCTGACTTGGCTGAGAGTAACCTCTCCAGGTGTTCGGATCTAGCCACCAGGGTCCCTGACCCTTTGGTAGGAAGTGAGGTCTGCAGTCTCGTGCCTTCTTCCCTAGCATTCAGCTGTGTGCTGCACGGCTTTTTCCTGATCTGAGAAATCCTTTCATTGAGTATCATCTGGGGACAGGGTGCCCCTCTCTCTAGGAATTTTTCATTTCCTGGGTCAGACATATACAAAAAGTACATCTACTTTCTTATTTCAATAAACTTTCAGAGTGGTGGTGTGGGCCAGACCCTGTGCTGGGCCATCAAGGCAGCATGGGGAACTGGGCCAGGTCCTTGTCATCAGCTAGTAGATGCATCTTCTCTCTACTGTCCCATATACCCCCCTCTTTCCACCCTCATTTATGTTTCTGGTGTTGCGCCAGCCAGAGAGTAAATGTGCATCCTTTTTATCTCTCCCAGCAGCGTCTGTCTCCAAGAGAGTATGAAGAGAGTGCATCTGTAGGGCAGGGAAGATGGCGGACAAGCGCAAACTCCAAGGTACAGCCTGTGGCCATGTGCCCTCAGGACTTGTCTTTGGGTGCCTGCTGCCCCGGCAGGTGCTCATTGCCTTCTTTCCTTCCTGTCCAGGTGAGATTGATCGCTGCCTCAAGAAGGTGTCCGAGGGCGTCGAGCAATTTGAAGATATTTGGCAGAAGGTACAGAGACTGGGCCCTAAAAATCTGGGTCTCCAGGGAGCAGAGCCCAGGAAGAGGTTCAGGGTCTCTGGGAGTAGACCAGGGAGAAGAGGTACTGAGGACCTCAGAGAAGCAGCTCTGAGATGGATTGGGAAGGGGTTGTCCCCAGAGTCCCCAGCACACAGAGACTGGCATGGGCACTAGGGCAGCCAGTCCCACACTGACGTGGATTCTCTCCACCCCTCAGCTCCACAATGCAGCCAACGCGAACCAGAAAGAAAAGTATGAGGCTGACCTAAAGAAGGAGATTAAGAAGCTTCAAGTGAGGGGGCTGGGGGCCTGGACACCTGTGTCCTGAGGGTGGCAGGAATGGGGAGCGTGGACTGTCGGGTCCCTGGGAGAGGAGGACTGGGGGCCTCACTGCCCAGGACCTGAGGCAGTCTGACTGTCTCGCTCTTCCCTGCAGCGGCTGAGGGACCAGATCAAGACATGGGTAGCATCCAACGAGATCAAGGACAAGAGGCAGCTCATAGAGAACCGCAAGCTCATTGAGACGGTAGGAGCCCAGAGTCTGGCGCCTGAGAGGTGGGAAGGCTCCCAGGTCTCTGCGTCAAGGGAAGGGGACAGGCGACGGGCTGGGGGCCTCCTGCCAACTGCACTCTCCACAGCAAATGGAACGGTTCAAAGTTGTGGAGCGAGAGACCAAAACCAAAGCCTACAGCAAGGAGGGCCTGGGCCTGGCGCAGAAGGTGGACCCTGCCCAGAAGGAGAAGGAGGAGGTTGGCCAGTGGCTCACGGTGAGCCGGGCAGAAAAGAAGAGGTGGCCTCGGAGCCCTGACACCCAGGTATCCAAGGGGATGCTGGCTGACCTGCCTTTCCTTTCTTCTCCGTCAGAACACGATTGACACCCTAAACATGCAGGTGGACCAGTTTGAGAGCGAAGTGGAGTCCCTGTCGGTGCAGACACGCAAGAAGAAGGGTGATAAGGATGTGAGTGGGGCGGGCACCCACAGGGTGGGGGGTGGGCTAACTGGTGGGGTCGAGGCCAGAAGTGGGGTTAGGAGCTTAGCTGGCTAGGGCTGGTGCAGGAAGGAGGCGAGGCAGTCTTGGGTCCAGTCTGGGTGTCCAGGTGAACCATGGGGCTGTCGAGGAGAGGAGTAATTTTGGGGAAGGTGCAGGGTTTTGTCTGGATCACAGAGTAGGTGTGAGACCCGACAGACACCCAGGCTGGGGAGATCCAGCAACTAAAGCTGTGGCCTCATAACACCTAGGGGGCCCCCGGTCCTGAGGGGAGGACAGTGGGTACAGACAAGGCCAGACTTGGAGAAACCATTCATTGGGCCCGAGGAGAAGTGAGGTCTGGGACAAAGCCAAGTGCTGGGGAATTAGATTCCAGAAACCTAGGACTGTAGGTTGTGAGTTCACAGGGATGCAAACTGGACTTACTGGCATGGGAAATAGAAGAGCAGAGCTGGCTCCTCAGGATGCCAGTGGGCGGAGGGATGGCTGGGGAGAGGGCGGTGTGCCAGAAACGGACATCTGAGCCTGAGGGGTTTGGGAATTGGGCATGGAGGGGAGACAGCGTCATGTGTTGAGCAACAGTGTTCCAGTTGCTCAGGGACAGAGTCAGGGACAGACTGTGGATGTGATGGTGGTTCCATGAGATTGTCTTGGATTAAAAAGGTTTGCTTGTGACGTTAAAAGGAAAGGCTGGACTCATCTATGATGTTGAATTTACTGCCTGAACTGGGATGTGTGTCCCCATGCCTATGCCTGCACACACGCTCTTCCCTGTTCTTCTCTTTCCTAGCAGTCCAGCCCTTCTCCCCCTTCATTATTTCTGGTCTCCAGCTTTATTTCTCTGGGTCTGTTGATCGCTTCTCTTCCTTCCCTCCTGATGTCTACTCACCTTTATCCCCAGCCCTCCTGCTGCTCCTCCCATGTGTGCCCGTGCACAGTTGATTTTTCGCACTGTGTTTTTCCTGTGCCTTTTCTGTTTAGGTGTGTTCAGATAACATAGATACTTATGTGGCGTTCCCGATGCCTGCAGTACTCAGTATGGCAACATGCTGTACAGGCTGGGAGCCCAGGAGCGCTAGGCTGTACCAGACAGCCTGGGTGTATAGCAGCCTAGACTGGCCAGGTCTCTGTAAGATGTTCATACAACAGAATTACCTAATGATGTGTTTCTTAGAATGTATCTTCATTGTTAGGTGATACATGGTTGTATAATAAGTAGTCCCATGCAGAGAGGGGGTTAGACCTGGGACTAACATGTCAAATTTAGATGTTAATCTGGGGCCTTGGGAAGAGCAGGTACTGGAAGGGCCTAGGAGCCAAGTTCAGAATCTGGGTTCCTTAGAGCTGTGCAGCTGGGGTGGGGAGCCATGGTGAAGACAAGGGTTATAAGGATTATAAACCGCAAGCTTCCTAGAGTGGAGGTTGCCATCGTTACTGTCAGAGCCAGGTGGGGGGTGCTGTTTCTGTGTCCCAGAAGGTGGTCAGAGCTGGCAGAGGCTTGGCAGAGGTGGGAGGTCTGGGCTGTCAGACGAGACACACACAGGGGCCACAAGTTGGTGGGAGGCACAGGGATTTCCAGGTCCTTTTAAACCTTGCAGGGGAGTCTGAGGGTAGCAGTGGGATCCCTGAGGGTTCAGGGTGGGTAGACTCCATACTTCCTGTACTGGGAGGGGCCCGAGTGGAGCCTCTGGTCTCCACAGGGGTCGGGGACTGAGGACGGGTTCTGTGGGGCAGGAGGGTCGGGCAGCGCCCTGCAGCCCCTGAGCCTGGCCCTGGGCTCGCCAGCAGAAGCAGGACCGGATTGAGGGCCTGAAGCGGCACATCGAGAAGCACCGCTACCATGTGCGCATGCTGGAGACCATCCTGCGCATGCTGGACAACGACTCCATCCTGGTGGACGCCATCCGCAAGATCAAGGACGACGTTGAGTACTATGTAGACTCCTCCCAGGACCCTGACTTCGAGGAGAACGAGTTTCTCTATGACGACCTGGACCTCGAGGACATTCGTGAGGCCCGGGGTGATCTGCGTGTGTGGGGTGGTTGGGGCCAGGCAGGAGCACATCCCAGCCAGTTCAGCACGCCCCACCTTGCCCCACAGCACAGGCGCTGGTCGCCACCTCCCCCCCCAGCCACAGTCACATGGAGGATGAGATCTTCAACCAGTCAAGCAGCACACCCACCTCCACCACCTCCAGCTCGCCTATCCCGCCTAGCCCGGCCAACTGCACCACGGTGAGGCCGGGCTCCCAGAAACGGATGCGGGAGGGTAATCGAGGAAGCAGGACCTCATCACCCAGGGCTTGGGCCTTAAGGGCTATAGAGGGCTGATGGGGTGCACGGGGCCACACGTGCGTGCTGGGTATGCAGGTGGGAGCCTGGACTAAGGTTGGGGTTGGATGCTTGCGGGTGCTACTGGCTGCCAGAGACAAGGACCCCGGGGAGCAGGGTTTTGGTTCCCAGTGAGATTCCCCAGTGAGACTGAGGTCATAGGAACTTGAATATGCTGAGGCTGGATGGTCCATCACCTGGATACAGGCCCCTGGGAGGGTCAGAGATTGGTGTCTGTCAGGACTCTGGAGGTCACACAGGTTGCTGAGTGTGCCTCTCCCACCTCAGGAAAACTCTGAAGATGACAAGAAGAGGGGACGCTCAACGGATAGCGAAGTTAGCCAGGTGGGTCCCATGGGCATGTCACTTGCTCATTTTTGGTTCCCAGAGGCGTCCTGAGGCCTGAGTACAGCCATGGTGCAGGGCTTCAGAGACGGGGGTCAGAAGGTACTGCCACCCTAAGGGAGGCCTGAGGGGCAGGCAGATAAGTGCTGTGGTCCAGGTTGCCCCCTGCACCAGCCTAGGTAGTCAGAAGCTGTCCTGGGTGTTGGAGGATAACTTGCGCTTGCCCAGCAGGGAGAGGTGAACATTTCTTGAGTGAGGTGGTAGCAGGTAGCATGGCCGGTCATGAGTGAAAGCCGGAGTGTAGTGAGGGCAGCCCCGCCAGGTACGCGGGAATGGCAGTGAGTACAGGGCCTAGGATGGTCAGCTGAGGGCCGGGACCCTGTGTGCCTGCTCTGAAAGGGCCCTGCCAGCCTGAGGTGTGGTGGGTCAACAGTTAAACAGGTTTCTTTTCTTCGGGAGGCTCTGGGCCTTGGCTGTGCTGTGATGGATCTCGTGAATTTCCCAGAGGGGTAGTGCGTCTCAGAATTTCTTTTCTCCCCTAGTGAGCCCTGTGAGTTGTTAGCACCCCCTAGGACAGGAGTACACCCTAGGAAACGATGCTCAAGGTGGTGTCTTTAGGCAGGAGCAGGGCAGGTCTGAAGCCCCACTGTGGGTTGATGGGAGAGCTGGCCCCAGGGCTCCTGAGGCAGGTGGCAGGGAGCCTAGTGTGGGGCCTGGGTGAGCAGGCGAGGGGCCAGGAAGGAATTGGCCATGTGTCCTGCTTGGTGTGTGGTGAGTATGAGGTGGCCATGGGGCATTGGGAGGGCAGAATAAGGTGCCCAAGAGCAACTTTCTGACAGTATCCTGGCTGCCGTGGAGCTGTGGGCACATGACCACCTGCTCTCTGGGCCCATTGCTTAGTAACACCCTGCACAGTGCTTTATTGATCCTTCTGGCGACGTTCAGAATTAATGTTGGGTGTTCTGCTGTTTTTCCTTCTCCTCTTGGACTTTTGGCTCGTTACCTTTGATCTTGTACTGAGGTTATTAGGCTATTTAGGTATTTCCCACTGTGCCTCTGTCACCATCAGAGGGGTTCTCCTACCGCCATCCCAGCTGTGTGTCAGATCCCTGTGGCTGGGGGACACTCTAGGGAGATGTACGGGTAGGACATGGAACACTGATTTGGGCTGGAAATGCCTGAGTGTTTTAAGCGTGAAGGTGGCAGTTGAAGCCATGAGGGGAGGTTACCTGGGTTCCCAGGAAGGGTGTGTGGAAGGCTTGGCAGACCAGCAAGCCCCCAGGGCCTGACCCTTTTCTTTCTCCCACCCGCAGTCTCCTGCCAAAAATGGCTCCAAGCCCATCCACAGCAGCCAGCACCCTCAGTCCCCAGCTGTGCTACCCAGCTACCCATCTGGCCCCTCGTCTGCCGCCTCTGCCCTGAGCACTGCCCCTGGCAACAATGGGGCCCCCACCCCGGCAGCACCCTCGAGTGCCCTGGGCCCCAAGGCCAGCCCAGCTCCCAGTCACAACTCGGGCACTCCTGCACCCTACGCGCAGGCTGTGGCCCCACCGGCCTCCAGTGGGCCCACTGCCACCCAGCCTCGGCCCCCCAGCGTGCAGCCTGGTGGGGGAGGCAGTGGAGGCGGCGGCAGCAGTAACAGCAGTGGAGGTGCAGGCACTGGCAAGCAGAATGGTGCCACCAGTAAGTGGAGCTCATGGGGGCAGGGGTCCTCTGGTCACTGCTTGGGGTCCCTTTTCATCCCCTTTTCTTTCCCCAGGTTACAGCTCAGTTGTGGCAGACAGCCCAGCAGAGGTGGCTCTCAGCAGCAGTGGGGGCAGCAACGCCAGCAGCCAGGCTCTGGGCCCCTCGTCTGGCTCCCACAACCCACCCCCCAGTACCTCGTGAGTGTCCAGCCTCCGGTAGGGTTGGGGACAGGCAGTGTCTGGCACAAACAGGCTCGGGGCACCCCCCCCAGTTGCCAGTTGTGCGGACACAGGCTCTGTCCTTGCCCGTTGGGACCCTCCCCTGAGCTGTGTCCCCCAGCTTTGTCCTTTGAAATGTTCTTAAGCATTCCACATCTGATGGGCGATGTTCTCAAAGCCCCACATGCCCTTTGGGCACTCTGACTTCGATTTTCCTAGAGGAGCTTTCGATTGGCCCCCACCCCCATTTTCTGTTCCCTATACCAGGGCCACCTGACTCCATGAGGGGTTTTGTGTCAGCTTTTCAAAGTGAAAGACCCCAAAGTCCTCCTTCCCACCCGCAACCACCCTCCAGATCTCAGGTCAGGCCATTCCACTGAGTCCCTGATGCCTAGAACAACGTTCCGCAAGAGAGCTGACCCTCCTAGTTGGGACCTAAGGAAGGCCTGCTCCCAGGCACCTTGGCCCCGAGTCCTGGGTGGGTTTCCAAGGTGGACATCTGCCCGAAGCGTCCTGGTTTGTGGTTGGAATGCCCATTCCTATACCCTCTTCTGTGGACCATTCCAGGCCAGTCTGTTTCCCAGTGAATTCCAGCCACGTGGTCTCCTCGGAGCATGCCAAGTTCTCATTACCACCTTGCAGCTCTTTTGCCCAAAGAGCCCTCCCCACCTACCTGTGTCCCTCAGCCTGCTCCTCGTGGGTCCTGTCTGCTAGCCTTCCCCCTATTTTGACTCCCCTTTGTCACCTTCCTTGTCCATCTCCCTGTTGGAGACTTCTCTGAGCCCCCTCCCTTTGTTCCCTCTACAGGAAGGAACCCAGCACAGCTGCCCCAGCAGGCACTGGGGGCGTGACCCCAGGCTCAGGGAACAACGCTGGGGGACCTAGCCTCCTGGTGCCACTTCCTGTGAACCCTCCCAGCTCCCCGACGCCCAGCTTCAGTGATGCCAAGGCAGCTGGCACCCTGCTCAATGGACCCCCGCAGTTCAGCACTGCCCCAGAGATCAAGGTGTGTACAGAACCTGTGTGTTCTGCCCCTGCCAGCTTTGCCATAGACCTCCACTGCCTGCCCCCACCTCCACCCTCCGCACTCTGTCACTTTCTGTCCGATCTTTCCCTGCCTCGAGGCTTACTGCCCTCCTGTTCCCTTGAGGAAATCATCTAAGTTGAGAAAACACTTGTCAACATCTGCTCTGGTTTGTGCTAAGTGAATGCATGCAGTTTCTGCCTTCTGTGCACAGAGCAGAGCTGGCCAGACAGGGACTGTCCTGGCAGGGCTGAGGATGCTGTGGACCCACTTGGTGCATCTGACTAAACCTGTGGAGATAGCCACACAAGGCCTCTTGGAGGGCATGTCTCAGCTGAACCACAATGGGGCTAGTGGGGTCCCAGTGTCAAGAAAGGCTGATGGAGGAAGAAGTAGGTGTCTCTGTGCTGCAGCTCTAGGTGGGCTGACGTTGGAGGGGTCTTCACAAGGGTGGGTGGGGTTCAGCACAGAGGATGAAAGGGCATCCACTCTGCAGAAGGGGCTGCTGGGCCAGAGAGTGGGGTGTTGCTGTAGAGGGCAGGGGTCCTGAACGCCAGGGTCTGAAATGGCATCAGCCAGATGTGGAGCTGACTTCCTAGTCCCTGCAAGATAAACCCACTTCCACTGGGGCAGCCTGAGTCCCTGACTGTCCGGATCCAAGCCCACGTGGCCCTCTGTTCCTCCCTTCATGGGGAACATGGCAGCCGTCATATGTGACATTGCTTGGAAGGCTAAGTGGTCCTCACAGAACTCTGGGAAGCTTCGGGCCCAGAGTGAGCACTCACCTCTGAGAGGAACAAAGGACAGGAAGTGCATGTGGGTTCACGTTCCTGGAGCAAGGTCAGCAGCTGTGAGGTTCCCAAAAAGAGGACTGAGGGGTGGGAGTCTGTGGAAGGTTCCAGTGAAGAAAGGACAAATGCACCTGATGGAGAGGTCCCTGTGGGCCCAGGGAGAACAAGATGGAGGGAGGGTGCTGTGAAGGTCTAGGCCGGTGAGAACAGGCCAGCCTGTGGAGTATGGTGGGATTGAGATCCTCAGGGAGGTGCAGGACGGAGGAGTGTGCTGCAAGTTGTGACAGGAGTGGTGTGACGTGTGCAGACACCACAGGTGATATGTCTGCAGTGCGTCATCCTGTGTAGTGTCTGTGCTATCAATGCGGGGACTTGGTGCCCTGCTGGTGGGTGCTTCTGTGTCCAGTTCCCCCCAGTTAGGGGTCCGTGGTGGGCACTGTCTCATTAACAGCCTTGGCTTTGCTGTCTTCTGTCAGAGCAGGAGAAGGTGCCGGGGCCTCTGAGTACCTGCACTAGCCCTCTGCCCTGGGGCCTAAAGCACCTGTTCCCCCCGCCAGGCCCCTGAGCCCCTGAGTTCCCTGAAGTCCATGGCAGAGCGGGCAGCTCTCAGCTCCGCCATCGAGGACCCTGTGCCGACATTGCACCTGACTGAGCGAGGTGAGGGTCCGGGCACAGTGGGGGCAGCCCAGCAAGGAAGAAGGGCGCCCCACCCAGCCTCACCCAACGGCCCGGCCCTGCCTGTCCCCACAGACATCATCCTGAGCAGCACAGCAGCACCTCCAGCCTCGGCCCAGCCACCCCTACAGCTGTCAGAGGTGAACATACCGCTGTCCCTGGGGGTGTGTCCCTTGGGGCCTGTGCCCCTCACCAAGGAGCAGCTCTACCAGCAGGCAATGGAGGAGGCTGCCTGGCACCACATGCCCCACCCCTCTGATTCAGAGCGGATCAGGTGAGGGGCCCTGGGGATCTGGTTCCTCAGTCCTGAGCCTAGATAAAGCTTGCTTGGACACCTGACTTGGGACTCCCTACAGTAGGTGGGGGCTGAGGAGTTTAATGTTGGGGTGATCAGGTGACCATTGTGTTCCTGTTGATTTATGAGGGCAGCAGGGTCACTGAGGTCAGATGAGGGGGTGGCCTTCTGACACCTTCGATATGGCGGGGGCAGCAGGCACTGGTACTAATGCGTCCCACCTCCCACAGACAGTACCTCCCCCGGAACCCCTGCCCGACGCCCCCCTACCACCACCAGATGCCACCCCCACACTCGGACACCGTGGAGTTCTACCAGCGCCTGTCCACCGAGACGCTCTTCTTCATCTTCTACTATCTGGAGGTACAGCAGGGCCCCCGGGGCAGCCTCGGGCCCCCCGGCTTCGCCGCCACCGCCGCCGTCCCCCCTCGGGCTGGAGGGGTGAGGTGGGTGCCCCACTGCGGCCACCGGGACCGCACCCCTCCCCATTCCCCAAGTCCTGGGCCCTGCAAACCAAACCAGTCCCTGTCCCCAGTTCAACACGAGGGAGAGAAAGGCTGAGGGCTAGGTTGTCCCACTTGCAGTGCCCGCCCCCAGTTTAGCTGTCCCTGCCAGCTGCTCACTAGTGGTGTGTGCAACCTCTGCGTCACCCCAGAGCAACATGAAGAACTTCTGTCTTCATTCCATCCTCCGGAGCTTTGTAAGCTGCCTCCTCTGAGCATCCTTCATGCATTAGCTTCTTTTCCTTCTCAAAGCTTCTCTGGAAGCACTTCCCACCTGTCTCATTTCCTTCTGACCAGCACTAGTATGTTCTCTGCCCTTGCCCAGCTCCAGGTGGAGAGTCCTGCCCATCCTCAATCTGTGGTGGGGCCTGGGGCCAGCCCTGATGCCCTGCCCATCCCCCTCACTCCTGCCAGTGAGAGGGGCCCCCTGATCCCCTGCTCTGTCCTTCCTCTCCCAGGGCACTAAGGCACAGTACCTGGCAGCTAAGGCCCTGAAGAAGCAGTCGTGGCGATTCCACACCAAGTACATGATGTGGTTCCAGAGGCATGAGGAGCCCAAGACCATCACTGACGAGTTTGAGCAGGTGAGGCCCCACCCTGGGCCCCTCACATCCATCTTGGCCCCTTCCCTTTATTACCACCTTCAGCCAACTCAGCCTGGGTTCTGTCCTGTCATTCTTCAGTAGGCCAACTCCTAGTCGTCCTGTAGGCCCTACCCTAAACACCCCTTTCTTGGGGCGCGCCTCCACTGGCATGGTGGGGTGTGGGGTGTCTCCTATCCAAGAACACTGTACAGAGGCCTTGGTGGCCTCCTTACCCCATGTCCCCAGCACTCAGCAAATATGAATGGGGAAGCTGTTTTTTTTTAAAATGATGTTCTCTAGTTCCAATTAATTGACTGGAACTTCTTGAAAAACACTCTGAAGTGGAGAGACCACCTGGGTCTGAACTCCACTGTAGCTAGGTGACGTTGGCAAGACACTTGACCCTGTTGCCTTTTCTGTATCTGTAAAAACGGGGTGACAGGACCCACCTGAATGTAGCTGTGAGGATTAAATGAGTTAACCATATGTGCGTACCTGATGGTGCCTGTAGTGGTGGCACAGGCATGTTGTATTTGTTTGCGTGATTATATTTGGCTCCAGTGCTTTTTCCACCGAACACTTGTGTGATACAAGTACTGAACAAGGTACTTGTCCTTGGAGAACTCAGTCCCCTCCCCTCAGTTCTTACAGGTTCTTTGAAGCATTTCAGCCATTCAGAACCCAGCCCCACTCCCACTGTGCTTTATCTGACACTACAGACTTCCTGTCCCCTCCTGGTTGGGTCCAAAGTAATTAACCAAGTTAGTGTATTTCCGGCTGATTAGTGTATTTCTGAGTCCTTCAGAAAGTCCCACAATACCCCTGTTGTCCATAAACCGTCTGTCGCTTAGATGGCCTGTTGCATCTCTAGGCGGGGTAATGGCCTCAAGGGGTTTGCGAAGTGATGCAGTGCTGGGACATGCATCACTTGCTCAAAGCCACAGCTGTCCTGAGAAGCAAGAGACTTCGCAAACGTGCCCGGGCCAAGGCCCAGCTCTGGCATGTGACTTGTGCGCCTCCCTCCATGTCCTCTAAAGCGGGAGATCTTTCGTATCTCAGAAGAGTGTGACCAGGGCAGAGTGAGACAGGGCTTGGTGCTTGGCACATCCATAGCCCTAAGAATGGTCTCCTTTGTTGGTCTGGCCCACCTCCCTGACTACCTCCTCATCTACTCACTGACTGCCTTCTCCCTTGGCCAGGGCACCTACATCTACTTTGACTATGAGAAGTGGGGCCAGCGGAAGAAGGAAGGCTTCACCTTTGAGTACCGATACCTGGAGGACCGGGACCTCCAGTGACACCAGCCCCTCCCTCCATTCTCCCTCTCCCCTCCGCATGCTGATGCCCTGCCCAGGTGAGGGCCCTGCCCTGGAAGATGGGGGGCCCCAGGCTATGGGGCAGCCCCCTCCCCCAGGAAGCAAGAAGGGGACCTGGAGGTTCTCTTCCTCTCAGCCCTGGCCTGGTGGTGAGGGCTACTCCCTCCTCCCCTCCCCAGTGAGGGACATTTTTTGGTAAACCTATTTTCATTTTGGAAAATATTTATGAATAAATAGTTTTATATGACGGCTGGTAGCAGCAGCCTCTCCTGTACCCCTCAGGAGTCAATGAGCCAGAGGGGGATCCTGCCAACGGGGTCGCCGGGCCAGCTGGGGGTTGAACTGGGAGTTGTACCGCCTCCGCCGATCATCTGCCTCTTCTTCTGGTTGCTCCTCCTGGGGTGCCCCACCTTGGACCCGGGCCAGCAGAGCCTCTGCCCGTGCCCTCTCGGCTGCTTCCCGCCGGAGACGTTCAGCTCGAAGCTGGTCCAGGGACAGGGATCTGGGGGAAGAGGTTAGAAAGCTGATAGCCTTGAGAGGCCCCAGCCTCCAAGAGGGAGCTGCCACCTGTACCCCCTGCCTGCACCTGACGTGGCCCTCACCAGGGGCAAGGATGTGGGCCTCCTCTTATGTGGGGCTCTGTCCTCTCATCCTAACAATTGGGTGCCTCTTCAGATCAAGAAAGCCTGCTGTTAATCAGCTGTGTGATGCTGAGCACATGCTGGGTCTCTTTGGGCCTTTCCCCTTCTGTAGGAGGAGGCTGGTTAGTACTCCCCGTCTGTTACGTTCCAGGGTCTGTCATCCTGGTGACACAGGTCTGTTTTTGCTCTAACCCCATGGTTCTCAAATTTGGGTCTTTTAAAACTCAAGGACTGCCAGCTTTTGTGCCCATAGGTTTTATGTTAACATTCAGCATATTAGAAATGAAAACAAATCTTAAAAACACACACACGTCCCATTAACCATCAGAGCAGTGACACCTTCCCACATCAGCAGCCTCCGGGAACCTCAACCTCACCCTTGAGAGTAAGAGTGGAAAGCTAAATGGTGTTGCTATAGAAACAGACTTGACCTTGCTAAATGCCCCCCTCTTTGAGAGGTGTCAGGCTCCCAGAGTTGCCAAGAACCATGTTTCTGCTCAGCCACCCCCATCAGCACCCACACAGACTTCCTTACTCTCTGGGCCGCTGTTTCTCTGACCCCTGCTTTTCCTTTTTGCTGTGGCCAGTGTGGTCACTACTGTGTCTCCTTTTCTTCCCCAAATGCTTCTGCATCTCCAGCAGAGGGTCCAGGCGGTTCTTGACCTTCACATCTGGTCCTGGGCTAGGTGGGGGTGCCCCTCGCCTCGGAGGCAGCTGGTACCAAGGGGGCTGAGTCTGGGCTTCCGCTGCACTCTGGCCCAGGTACGTGAGGATACCCAGTGCTTTCTCCTGCCTCTCCTGAGGGGAAATACAGGAAATCCAGAAGCTTGTCAAGTGTGTCTCCCCTGGGGGAGCCCTGGGTATGACAGTGGGGACACCCATGGCTGAGAAAGTAGAAGCACTCAGACATTAAGTGTTGTAGACCTGGCATGAGCCAAGTCCACCAGCCACCTGGGACATGGGGGAGCAACATAGGTGGGGTTCCTGCATATGGGATGCAATGGTAGGCTGCAACAGGAAGCATGGGGAAGGGAGGATGGGGTGGAGCTGCTTTAGGGTTCAAAAGCAGGCCTCTTTGGGAACAAAGAAAAGCCTGGAAAAAGCAAGACAGAAGTGACGGGGTGGGGGGCAAGTTCATCCCTGAGGGCTGGTGAGTGACAGGATCTGATTTACATTTTACAAAGCTTCAATCTCCAAATCCCTTCCCTAGAGTCCTGACATCAGGTTGAAGACCTGAGGGGTCTACCTGCAGCCTGAGAACTGGGAAGCTCCAGCGGGCCTGGATGGCTATAACCAGCACTTCATGAGTGCTGGTTAGTTGTTCTCAGTCTCTCAGATCACTTAATCCCCACCTGTTCCCTATGCTCCTGCTAGTCGCACTGAGGACAGAGTGTCTCCATCTGTGACTTATGAAGTAGAGAGGCCAGCTTACTTTCTCTTGCCGCTTTTCCTCTTCGTACTCTTTGTTGCTTCTGGTCACCCCTTTCCCTTCCTCCAGTTGCTCCCGAAACAGGTCCACGGGGCCAGAACTTGGGGCTCCTGGGTCTGCTACTTCAAGCTCAGGTAGCGAGTTCCGATGCCTGGCTTTATTCCGTAGGAATTTTGTGCGGGCCTGGTGGGGGTTGGGGGGTAGGTAGAGTTATAGGCGGAACATTCAGAACCTACATGTAACCTGAGGAACCTTGAGTCTGGTGCTGGCCACAGAGAACTGCAGGTCCACGGTGCTTGGGGCCTAGTAGAGACACATGCTCCATCCTGGGGTAGAGGGTGCGAGAATGGGGGCACTGCCTGAGTGTGTAAGCTGCCTCTGGGACAGCACACCAGGGGGGTTCCCCAGTCTCAGTTACACAATAAAGACAACTATGAATATAAGGGCAGCCAAAACCTGTATTACCACGGGAGATCTGACTTGCAGGGAGGGCTCCAAGTCAGTATCCCAGTCGATTTTCATTCTCTGCTGAAACGTGAATTTAAAAGGCCCAGACTAATTCCGAGCCAGTGCTGAGAACCAAATTGGCTACAGGACTGACCGGAGCAAACCAGGTGAAGGAGCCATAAACAGAGCCTCAGGTATTTGTGTGGAAGGGACAGTACAAATGGTTCGCACCACGGAGCGGCACTGGCTTGTCCCTTTCCTCTGTGGCGTCCTCTGCACCCATCTCTGTACCATGCGACTGACTTGACAGCGCCCCTCTAACCGCGAACGGGGCTGGAGGGATGTTGCAAGTCAAGCGTTCTGTGCAGGGCGAGCATCCAGTGGGCGCTCAATAAATACACTGTGCAAACAAACGAAAACGCGGTCCAAGTTTCGTTAAACTACCCAGGGATTCCTTTACTCATAAGCACCTACTCTGTGCCAGGCACCGCTCTGGCCTTGAAAAGAACATTAGCGAGGAAAAAAAGACGAAGAGGAAGGTTCCGTGGACAACCGCATCCAGTTCCCTAGGCGCCCGGATCAGCCCACCTCCGCCGCGTCCCCACTTCCGGTCCCTCAGCGAGCGCCTGCGCACTAGGCCCATGAGCCCCGCCCGGCCGCTGTGTTTACCTCTTGCTGAGCGAGCAGTACCCTCCGTTCACGCTCTTTCTCCTCCTCCCGGGCCTGAGCTTCGTCACGCCGCACACGGGCGACATTGTCCTTGTTCCGGACGTGCCAACTCTTCTTGGGTAAAATGTTCATGGCGCCGCCGAAGTCCTCAGACTGGCAGACCCGCCTTCTAGCACTTCCGATAGGCAAGAGGATGCCCCTCCTCGTTACTCCTATCTCAGCCACGGATTGGTCCTGGGTTAATTGACACCCCCACCTCCCAACACCACGAATTAGCGTGGTGTCGCCTAGCGACCGTATCCACGTTCTGAGCCAATCACAAGTGCACTCACTTCCGACGCTTATTTGTCGCGGCCTCAGATTGGCTAGCACGCCCGTCAGATCATCTCAAGACCAATATATTTGATTGACTTGTGTCCCGCTGAAGCCCGCAAGTTTCAAAGAGCGCTCAGCTGACTCCGCTGTATTTATTGATTCGAGAATGAGATTCACTGAACAGCCAGGGGGGTCCACGACCCTGGAAATTTCGAAATCCCAGGGCTGGAAGGAATCTTCTCCAGTTCTCCCATTTTACAAATGACGTGGCCGAGGCTTACAAAGGGTTTGCAGCAGATCTGGATCTGGAAGTGGGACGTCACCCTGAGCCAGGCAAGGGAAGTCAAAGAGCCCCGTTGCCCGAGCTCAGTGCCACAGCACGCTGTGCCAGGAAGACTTTATTCTGCGCCTCCTGAGATAAAGGGTAGAGAGGCATGGAGGTGAAACAGACCTTCTCTCTCCTGTGTCCTTTTCCATATTCCCCAGGACTCCTTCCCAGGGACCCGGCCTGGCTCACCGTCTCTATCTGCTTTTTGAGCTCAGAGATGAGTCGTCCATATGAGTTAGCCAGGGCCAGGGTGTACACCATCAGGATGCTAGAGGGTGCAGGAAGGCTCTTAGAATATCTTCAATGTATGGGTTTTAGAAACCGGGGGTCTGGATCACCCTCCCTTCTTCAGACCCAGTAGTCCAGCCCCACAACCCCCTTCTTTCTTCAGACCCAGAAGTTTAGGCCTCAGCCCCTCTCCGCTCTCGGACACAGGCAGTGGAGCCCCCAGATCACACACATTCAAACTAAAGCCCAACCATCTGGGCCCCCTCACCTGGAGATCAGCAGAAGGGGCACAGCAAAAGCTTGGGTTCCCATAAAGAAGAGGAAGTTCTGGGTGCCCTGAGGGAGCCTGGAAATGGACTCAGGAATCTGGGCCCAGATGGACAACTGCCTCCGAAATGGACCACACATCTTAGAAGGTGGGATCCTGAAGTCAGAGACAGGCAGAGCTCAGGGATAGCCAAGAGTCAGGATCCTGGAGGAGGGCACAGTGAGGGACAGAGAGGCAGACGCCTCTCACACTTACAGGAAGATGCTGTAAAGCACGGGAACTGCAGAGATGGCCAGACCCAGGAGAAGGACCAGGGGAAAAAAGAAATTCGCCATGGAGGCTCGAAAGGTGCGGGAGGCTGGGGAGCAGGTGGAGAAGAGGACGACCTGGCAGGGGCAGAAGGGAATCTAAGACACAAGCGTCTGAACCCTAGTCTGTTTCTGTGTCCAGGAATCCTTGCCCCTAGCCCCTCCTCATTCAGGATCCAGGAGTCCCCCAGAGTCAGGTCCCTTCTTCCCTCAGACTTAAAAGATGGGTGCCCTAGACCCCTCCTTCTCCTACATCCAGGAGTCAGCCCTTCTTCAGGACCCAGGCACATCCCTCAGTCCCTTCCTCCCCCAGACCCCAATATCTCCACCCCTTACCTTTTTCAAATAGAAGAGCAGCAGGAGTTTGGCCGTGTTGAGCGGAGGCAGTAGAGGGCAGAAAAAGCTCCCCACCCAGGTGACTGTCTGCGTGTAGATGAGCCCCAGCACCTCATCGGATACCTCGAATTCCTGGGTCCCTATACGACCCAGCACTCCGGGACAGTGACCACAGAGCAGCCTGAAGGGCGGGGTCGGGCAGTCATTCACGTGTCAGCCAGGGGTTTCCCCGCCTCCACCATCCTGCCTACCAATCAAAAGTGAGCGTATCTGAGGGGCGGGGCTGCCAAGCATCCTGGGGGCGTGTGCCCTGGGCGGGGCCTGCATAAGTTACCCAACACGTGGAAGGGGCAAAGAAATGGAATAGAGGCAGGACTAGAAAGGCAAAGCGGGAGAGAACTGGACGGTGGGGCGGTGCCTGTTCCAAGAGGGCGGGGCCACAGCGAGGGGCGGGGCTCTCACTTCCGAGGGAACTGGATGAGCAGTGCTACGGCCACGCCAGTCAGCAGATCAAAAATGAGGAGTTTGTACATCTCTTGCCCCAGCCGAGTCTCCCAGCACTGGGGAAGGGAGAAAGGGGTGAGGATGACCTCAGGACTCGGGCACCCAGAGGCCCAAGCATCCGAGTCTCCAAATCACAAGCGTATGAGATACTTTCTTGGGAGTCTTCTACCCCTAGCTCCTCCTTCCTCCCAAACCAGGAGTCTGACCGAAGACCCAGTTGTCCGGGCCGCATGTCCTCCTCACCGGGAGTTCTTTGTAATTGTAGCCACAGGCCTTGCACGCCAGAGCCTCTGCATTGCCCCCACAAGTGATCTGACTCCAAAGAGACAAGAGCAGGACCAGCAGAGAGGCCAGGCGGAGAAACACGGTCCTAGCAAAAGAAATAAAGGATATCAGCCTGGACTGAGTGCCAGGCCCGTCCTGTGCAGAACTTGCTCACAAATCTCCCCAATTCACAGATGAAGAAACTGAGGCTCAGTGACAGAGAGCCAGGATGGAATCCAGATCTCACTGGACCCCATATCGTCAAGATTCCCTTGTCTTCTCTGCTAGCACCAACATGCCTGGAAACACCCACCCCACCATCACCCCCAGCCCACTCCCCAAGGCTTGAACCTGAGCAGGATTAAAATGATCTGGCGGCTCCTGGTGTAGCCCTCCAGAGGGGCAATGAGCTTGAACACTGGCGGCAGCACCAAGTTGACCCCGGAGATGAAGATGGACGGAAGGTAATCCACCCCAAGCTTTAGCAGCGGCATCTGCTGGATAAGGGGCCACTCCTGGGAGGGAAGGTGGGCAAGAGAAGAGGCTCTGGGATTCTGGGGGAGCCAGGCTGAGAGGTGGTCCCCCAGCCTCTTCCTTTATCACCCTAAAATCTGAGTTTCAAACATAACCCCGCCATTCCTCCTTTCTAACATCCCAGGAATCATAGAAGTCAGGCCCCCCCCCACCTCCACCCCCGCAATGTAGGTTCTGGATCCCTACACTCTCTTCCCCCAGGCTCCTCCACACCTGCAGCTTCACGGTGGTGTTGGTAGCCCAGTAGACGCCGTAGAAGGCTGCCCCCAGGAGCGCGACCACCAGCAGGTTGAGCAGCGCCCGCACCAACCACACTCCGGCTTGCTGGCCCAGAGTCCGCACCGCAGCCCGGCGCCGCACCTCTGCCTCCTCCAGCTCTACCTAAGCCCAGCAGACACATCCGCCTGGGTGCCATTTTCCCAGGCCCAGCCGGTGGCCGGGAGCCCCAGCTCAACGACAAGTGATGTAGCAATCCCCCCTTTTTTTCAAAAAGATTCTATTTATTTAGAGAGGGGGAAGGGAAGGAGAAAGAGCGGGGGAGAAACATGAATGTGTGGTTGCCTCTTGCATGCCCCTAGACTGGGAATTGAACCGGAGACCCTTTGATTTGTGGTTCCACACTCAGTTCACTGAGCCACACCAGCCAGGGCGCAACACCCTTCAAAGGACTTTTAAAAATATATATATTTATTTTATTTATTTATAGACAAAGGAGAAGGGAGGGAGAAAGAGAGGGAGAGAAACATCAATGTGTGGTTGCCTCTCCCGCGTCCCCAACTACGGACCTGGCCTGCAACCCAGGCATGTGTCCTGAGTGGGAATCAAATCAGCGACCCTTTGTTTTGCAGGCCAGTGCTCAATCCACTGAGCTACACCAGCCAGGCGAAGGACTTTCATAATCTTTGTTTCAGCCTCTCCAGACCCGGTCCTTCAGAGGCCCTGCCCAGCATCCAAGCCACGCCCCCTGAGTCCACACCCAGTACTCACTGCTTGGTACAAGTTCCAATTCTGCTTTATCAAACCCTTTCTGTCCACACCCTTCTCAACTTTAAACCAAGGAGCTTTGGGCCCTGCCTCTTTCCCAAATGGCAGCTTTTTCCTTTGACCTTAGGCATGACCTTCAGCCTCCCCGCCACCCCTCCACACCCGCACTCCGAAGGCCTGCCTCTTGAGGAGAAGCTCCACCCAACATCTCCCCTGTTGTCCCATCCTTGGTGTAGGCCCCGCCCTTTTTCTCAGCTCTGCCCTCCGAGGTCACTATCCGGTTGTAGACCCTGTCCCCTAAGCGCACCTGCAACTCGTAGCGGATGAGGCGCTGTCGCAGCTGCACGTGGTCAATGCCGCAGAGGCCAAAGTCCCAGGCAGAGAACACCCGGTGGCTGTAGCTGGTCAGGACCCCAGACTCGGCCAACAACGTCTGCTTCAGCCCGGACACGGAGCTAAGAGAGGGGAGACCCAGGAGACATGATGTGGCTGGCCAACCAGAGGCAGCGAGGACAAGGAAAAATACACCCTAAGGCCTTGGGCATTTGGCGAGCTGCCACCTGGTGGAGAAAGAGTCGAGGAATCCTCTGAACCACACAGTCCGAGAGAGAAATTCCGAGACAGACCCAGAGGGGATCAGGCACCCAAGGGAGAGACAGAGACCTAGGAGATAGGGACTCGGCATATGAAGGGCAAAGACCCTAGGGAGACAGAGGTGATGTAGCAATCCCCCTTTTTCTCAAAAAGATTCTATTTATTTAGAGAGGGGGAAGGGAAGGAGAAAGAGGGGGGGAGAAACATCAACCTGTAGTTGCCTCTCGTGTGCCCCCTACTGGGGACCTTGCCCGAAACTCAGACATGTGCCCTGACTGGGAACCGAACTGGTGGCCTTTTGGTTCGCAGCCCACACTCAGTCCTCTGAGCTATATCAGCCAGGCCATAATTTTTTTTTAATACAGTTAACTGATATTTGCCTACATACTCGATGGGGAGAGGATAGTCTCTTCAGCAGATGGTGGTGGGAAAACTGGATAACCACGTGCAAAAGAATGAACTCACACCCCTATCTTACTCCACTTACCAAAGTTAACTACAAATGGGTCACACATACTTAAACATAAGACCTGAAACTGGAAAACTCCTAGAGATAAATATGGGAGGAAAGGCTCTGAACATTGGTCTTGGTGATGATTTTATGGATATGACACCAAGAGCATAGGCCACAAAAGCAAAAATTAATAAGTGGGACTAAACTACACAGCTTTGGCACTGCAAAAGAAACCATTGACAAAATTCAAAGGCAACCTGCGGAATGAGAGAAAATATTTGCAAATCATATACCTGGTGACAGCTTACTATCCAAAACACATACAACTCAGTAGCAAAAAAGATAAAAATAGACATTTTCCCCAAAACATACAAATAGCCAACAGGCATATGAAAAGGTGCCCAAGCAGGGAAATATGAATCAAAACCACACTGAGATATCATCTCCACCTGTTAGAATGGTTATCAAGAAGACAAGAGACGCATGTTGACGAGGATGTGGAAAAAAGGAAACCCCTGTCCACTCTCGGTGGGACCACAAATTGTAAAAGCCACTGTGGAGAACAGGATGGAGTTTCCTTAAAAAAGAAATTAAAAACAGAGCTACTGTATAATTTGGCAATCTCACTTCTGGGTATGCGTCCAAATGAATTGAAATCACTGTCTCTGAGAAACATCTGCAGCACCATGTTCATTGTTGCATTATTTGCAATAGCCAAGCCATGGAAACAACCTATTACCAGGGACTGGGGGTGTTTGGGCGAAATGGGGAAATGCTGGTCAGAGGGTGCAAAGTTGCAGTTATAAGGTGACTATGTCCTGGGGATCTAAAGTACAGCATGCTGCTACAGTTAAAAATACTGTATTATAGCCCTGGCTGGCATAGCTCAGTGGATTGAGCGCGGGCTGCGAACCAGGCATCGCAGGTTCGATTCCCAGTCAGGGCACATGCCTAGGTTGCAGGCCATGTCCCCCAGCAACCGCACATTGATGCTTCTCTCTCTCTCTCCCTCTCCCTTCCCTCTCTAAAAATAAATAAATAAAATCTTAAAAAAAAATACTGTATTATATACTTGCAACTTGCTGAGAGAGGAGACCTTAAATGTTCTCATGGCACATATACAAAAAGGGTAATTATGTGACATGATGGAGGAATATTATGTAAGTGTATCAAATCTCCTGTAAGGTAATCCTATTTCAGTATGCAAGTGTATCAAATCAATGAGTTGTATACCTTCAACTTCTACAATGTTACAATATCAGTTGCATCTCAAAACAGCTGGAAAAATTCAATGTCAAAAAATAAAAAATAAAAAAAAAAGAAAGAAATCCAGCCCTGGCAGGTAGCTCAGTTGGTTGGAGCATCATCCTGATATTCTGAGGTATTGAGTTCAATCCCCAGTCAGGACACATGCAAGAATCAACCAATGAATGTATAAATGAGTGCAACAACAACTTGATGTCTCTCTCAAATCAATAAATTAAAAAGGTTTTGAAAAGAAAGGAATCCAAAATTTGTTACTTGTCACCATGCTGGTCCAAGCAACCCTCATCTCCCACCTGAGTTGTAGTTACAACCTTGCCCTCTAACACGCCATGTAATTGGCTTCTTTGTGACTTATGGTGTGTCACCTGTCTCCTGGCTAAGTTGTCAGGTTCACCAGTCCGTGACCTGTTGACTTTTTGTTTGCTTGTTCCATTGTCTGATCGGCCAACTGCCTGGAACAATGCCCAGCACACAGCCTCCGCTCAGTAAATATTTGTTGCATGCATGCATGCATGAATGAATGAATGCTATTTGTTTGCTATTTAGCTCTTCTCCCTTCTAGAAAAAACTGTAATAATTTGCTTCCTTGTTTATAGCGTACCTACCCCACTAGCCACAGGTGGAGCTAACTTCCCATCGTTATCCCTGGCCCTAAGCACTTACGAAGCATTTAAAACACGGATTTCAGCTCAAACAGCGAGAAAAGGATCGCAGAGCGAGACTCAGGACTCTTGGGGAGTGGGCTTCGACCACCACTGCGGCCCCAGGGTCGGGGGTCTGCGTGTGCGGAGTGGAACTCACCGGCGCAGGATGAGCAGCAGGGAGAGGAGGCCGATGAGGAAGACGGAACACAGGTAGGTGATGGCCAGGCGCTGGCGCGGGGGGTAGAACCCATAGAAGAGAGGGGACCATTCCAAATAACCCTGGGGAGGGACGGGCACAGCAGAGGTCACCGCAGGGCTGGTGGGCGGTCAAGACTTGGGGTGGGGGGGCTCGGAGAGGGTTTCCCTAAACGTGGATGGGGAGGCAGCAGGCACTCACCTCTCCCGAGAGCAGGTTGAAGAGCTGGGAGGAGAAGGGAACCAGGCCCTCGGGGTGGGGATTATAGGAGCCGCAGGGCGAGGAAACGCCAGGGTCAGGGGGACCCGGGGGAGCACCGTCCAGCCAGGTGGGCAGCAGCGTCATGCAGGCCTTCAGCACCGAGGCCAGCACGTTGAGAAGCAGCAAGAAGCGCAGCAGCGAGAAGTAGGACTCGGTGCCCGCGCCAAACTGACCTGCAGGGGGCGGCAGACAGGCCGCAGGTCCTTTCTGAGTCCAGGCCCCCCGCCCCTCCTCCCTTGGACCCAGGGGTCCAGGCCCCCAGCCCCTCCTCCCTCAGACCCCGGAGTCCAGGTCCATCCCGAGACTCCAGCCCCAGCGCCACCGCACCCCCGATCCTCTTCAGTGTCCACGCCCAGGGCTGCAAGGTGTGCAGGCCTTCTCGCATCTTCTCCTTGGACCTCCGAAATAGCAGGGCCCACTTGGCCACGCCGGACCTGGAACCCCGAGCCATTTGGTCCCTGGCGTGGCACTGTCTGGGAGGAAACAGAGCCAGAGACGTAAAATGAACGGCCTAGCTGCCGCAAATGGAAATCCCCCAGATGTAGAAACAGCCTGACAGCGCACTGCGGTAGCCTCCTAACACGGATACTGTAGCGATGAAAAGAAATGCGTGATGCTGAGCAGGGGCAGTGGACAGAACAGCATGACTGTGGGGTTCTATTTACACAGTCCCAGAGCCAGCGCAGGGGAACCCCACTTTTCAGGGATCCAGACCCAGGAGAGAGGGGAGGGGGGACAGGCATGGGGCTCGCAGGGCGCTTCAGGGGGGCTGCGATGTTATTTCTCCCTGCAGGTGGCGTTCACCTGGGCTCTCACTATAGGGAAACTCTTTGAGTCTTTCCACCATTTTTCTGTAGGCAAATAGCGTCATAAAGTAAGTAAGCAAGCAAGCAAACAAACAAACAAAAAGGAACGGAGAAAAGGGAAAGAAAGGTGTGATGTTGTAAGTAACGTTTCTCTGAGCCGCTCTAGCAAACAAAAGTCAAGGACGGAGTGCGGGGACCTCCGACCTAGAGTTGGCTGGTAAGAAGCTCAGGTGACAAACTGGACTTGTGAGTGGTGTCTGAAGTGGGCACAGATTTGTGGGACTGAGCTCCCAACCTGTGGGATCTGATGCTGTCTCCAAGTAGATGGTGTCAGAAGTGACTTGAATTGTAGGACACCCAGCTGGCGTCCGGGAATTGCCTGGGGCTGTACGGGGAAACCCCTCATACACATCAGAATTGGTGTCAGAATTATAGAAAGCAACAAGGCTCAATTTCAAGGGCCACAGGAGCAGCCACACGAGCCCCATTTTTGTTAGGGCCTCGAACCTGTGTCTAGTGTTTTTCTGTTGTTATCCTGACAATAGAGGCCCAGCATTTGTACTCCCCCCCCGCCCTGCCCGCCCTGCAAAGTCTGGAGAGGGGGAGAGCAAAGAAAGGAGTAGAAGGTGACAGCCTTGGAGGAGGACATAAAGCAGAGAGGGAAAACTAATACAGATTTCAGACACAGACAGTAATAGTAAGAGGTGGACAGGGGCTTGGAGGAAGAGAGGAGACCAGTGAAGACGGGAACCTGGCAGAGAAAAAAGTGAGTCCCAAGCCCCAGAAACACAGGGTTCCTCAGAGTTGGAGAAGCAGGACACAGATGGACAAGAGAAAACACAGAGGCAGCTTGGAGAGAGGGAGAGACAGAAGGTCCAAGTAGCAGGTGGGGCTCACTTGTGTGCCCGTCTGGCCTGCATAGGCCAGGGCAGTTCCCGGGAAGGGACAGGTTCTTGCAGCTCCTTCTGGGTGGCCTCTGCGAAGACCTGGATGCTCCTCTCTCCATCCTCATCTTCTTCCAGTGCCCCCCAGGGCAGCACCCCAGGGCCTCGGTACCGAAGGGTAGCAGCGCTGGGGAGCTCATTCAGCACCGAGGACAGTGATGGGCCTGGAGAGGAGGGCGGGGGGTGGGGGGAGGGCTGGGAGAACCCAGGAGTCTAGGCCCCCATCCCCTCCTCCCTCAGACCCAGGAGTCCAGGCCCCAACATCTCCTCCCTCAGACCCAGGAGTCCAGGCCCCGGCCCCTCCTCCCTCAGGCCCAGGAGTCCAGACCCCCAGCCCCTCCTCCCTCAAACCCAGGAGTCCTGTCCCCCATCCCCTCCTCCCTCAGACCCAGGAGTCCAGACTCCCAGCCCCTCTTCCCCCAGACCCAGGGGTCCAGGCCCCCAGCGCCTCCTTCCTCAGATCCAGGCATCCAGGTCCCAGCCCCTCCTCCCTCAGACCCGGGAGTCCAGACCCTCAGTCCCTCCTCCCTCAGACCCAGTGTGCACCCTCCTGGCCCCTCCTACCCTGGAATTTACTCTTCAGCTGCCTTTACCTTTTATACAGGAGTTTGGGATGATGCCCCTCTCACTCTTCAGACACCTTGAGTCCCAGCCCCTAGCCTTCTCCTCCCCAGGACCCTGGATTCCCAACTTCCAGCTCATTTCCCCCACAGAAACACAGGAATCAAAACCCCTCCCCCTTCTGCCTTCCGGACCCAGGCGTCACCAGGCCTCCCTTCTCAATCTCCCCAGGGACTTCCACCAGCCTGAGGGATTCCACCTGTTCCCCACCTGCCCGGGCCTCCCAGGTTGCTGGCCACCCTCCGGAGCAGCCCCAGGTCTTAGGTTCCCACTCCGGGCTCTCTTCCATGGTCCTGGGAACGGTTGTGTTTCCGTCTCTAGCAGCAGCCAGTTGGGAGGGCACTGCCTGAGGGAAGGGCGGGGCCTAGGGCAGGTCATACCTGGGCACCAGGTGGCCCGGAGGAAATAGCGTGCACTTCCCCATAACCTTTCAGGGAGGCTGCTCCCAAAGGTCTCCTGGGAACTGAAGTCCACAGGTGCCAGTGTGGATCCTGGGAACTGGGGCGGGACACAGGACAGTGGATTTGGTGGCCCGAGTCCCCCCATGTTGGTCCACCAGCCAGACACTTCCACATACAGGGTCTGTGTGCAACACTTTATTGGGACAGACTGGCACACACGGATGCCATCTTAGGTCACAGGATGACGAGAGGGTTACAGGAGCACTGGGACCCTCAGGTGGCTCAGATGGCAGCTGCAGGAATGGTGGTCTCCAGGTTGGCTCACCTGTGCCTCAGTTTCCCCTTTGTGAAATGGAAGGTTATGCTCCCTTCCAGGCCTGACACACTAGTGTGATGATATAAAAGTGGGACAAAGGCCACAAGAAAGAGGTTCCCCACACCCTGGAGCTCCTCCCCCAGCTGGAGCAGAGAAGGGACTTCACCCATCTGTGCCTGCTGTTTGCGGGAGTCCAGGGTTCAGCTCTCTGAAAACCTGAAGCTTGGCAGGGACAAAGGGAGTCTCGTCTAGACAGCGTCTGGATTTTGCAGGAGGGAAACACTTTCTGGAGCCGGCAGTGCAGCGGGCAGGGAACCAGGGAGGGCGGTGGCCCTGGCCCGTGAGAGGCAGGTACTGAGTGGAGACAGGCATCCTCCCCAGGCCCCAGGCCCTGAGCCACACCAATGACCCTTTCTGGGAAAGCAGACAGCAGCCTGGGTTCACAGAATCCCCAAGCAGAAGCTTGGCAACTGGCCCGACCGGCAGAGGGCGTGTTGGCAGCTTACTCCTCCCGGAGTTTTTCCGGGGCAAGGCTGCTGGCCTGGGACGCTGCCTTCCGCCTGCTGGGGCCGCCCCCGCCCAAAGCCAGCCCGAGGCCCAGGGCCACCAGGGCCAGGACGTGGATGCAGAAGTAGATGGAGGCCCAGTAGCGGAGGGTGTCGCCCATGGAGAGCAGCACGAAGCCCATGCACATGTAGTCATAGGCCCGCATCTTCAGGAACCAGTGCACCCAGTCCCAGGCCTGCTGGCCGCTTGGGCTCAGCCGCCAACGCAGCGCTGACTCCAGCCGGCCCTCGGCTGCCAGGCACAGCGGGATGGTCAGGAAGCTCAGGTAGTAGCCAGGGTGGAGGCCGTGCCAGTAAGCGCTCAGCAGCATGGTCCAGGCGCTCCTGCAGGAGGGAGAGTGTCAGGACTTAGGAGTCCAGGCCCCCGGCCCCTCCTTCCTCAGATTTGGGAGTCTCTGCTCTTTTCAGGAACCCAGTTATCCCCCCTCTCATCACTGTTGTTCCTCCCCACCTGGGCACCTGAGCCCCCACCCACTTCTTTGAGGATCTGGGATCAAGATTCCTGATCCAGCCCTGGCTGGTGTGGCTCAGTGGATTGAGTGCTGGCTTGCGCACCAAAGGGTTGCAGGTTTGATTCCCAGTCAGGGCATATGCCTGGGCTGTGGGCCAGGTCCCCAGCAGGGGGCGCATGAGAGGCAACCACACATTGATGTTTCTCTCCCTCCCTTCCCCTCTCTAAAAAATAAATAAAAATTTTAAAGAAAAAAAAGAAAGGAGGTCTTTTCTGGAGGCCAACTTATGGTCTGGTTGAGGATGTGCTGTGTAAAGGACTCTAAGGGTGGGCCTGTAAAAAGGGTGAGATTTCTTTCTGTCTTGGTGGCAAGTGACTTGTAATAGGCATGGTAATCTGGTTTAACACATATTCAAGAACAGAACTATGTTCTTTCTTTCCTGCTGATGGTAGAGAGAGAATTCTCTAGGTTGGCAGGATTTAAAGACATTTTCCCTGTGGTGGGGGAGCGGGGAACAGGACAGGAGGACTCGTAGCCAGGCAAGGCAGACTTGTCCTCCACCCAATCTGCTTCCTGCGCATCCTCCCCAGCTCCCTGTGCAGCAGACACTCTCCACACACCTATCTCAGCTCCTCCTCGATGTCTCCCTTCTGTTCTCTCTCGAAACTACCAGTATGCCTTTCATGTCCACCCTCCTCACTGTTCCCGTTAAGGTTGCTGCCTTCCATCACGCCCAGCCCAGCGGCCCCACCTGCCTTTATCGCACTGAGCTCTTGGAAGCATCCAACAAAAGTGATGCCTCCCGCTGCCTTAGAATGTTTGGTTTCCTCACCTCTCCCTCTTCCAGAATAAACACTTTCCAGACTCCCCTCCAATCGCATGGCTGTATCTTTGCTCCTCCTCGTCCCTGGTCCACACCAGGCTTTCTCAGTCTCAGCATTACTGACATTCCAGACTGGCTGGTTCTTTGTTGTAGGACTGTCCTGTGAACATCCTAGGATGCTGAGCAGCATCCCTGGCCTCCCCCCACCAGATGCCAGGAGCACCCCTCGGTTATGACAAAAAATGTCCCTGCACGTTGCCAAATACGCCCTGGGGGGCAGCGCCACAGCCCCAGTCAAGAACCCCTGGTTTAAACACCGCAGCGCCTGAGCCTTATTATCACCTATTCCTGATGATGCTCAACTGTCCAGTTCTTCTACTAGTCTTTCTGTGAAACCATCAGAATCACAGAACTAACAGCCCATCCAATAACCCCAGCTGGAAATCTAACAGTCACCTCAAAGTTAGCCCAGGTCTTGCTTCCTTATCACACCCAATCCCGCAACTTCCTCCTGCCCTGTCTTCCGCTTCTCAGGAAATGGCCCTGCCCTGCCCTCAGTCACTTGTGCCCATCACCTGGGTGTTGTGTTTTACACCCTTTCTCATGCCCCACATCCAGTCCATGTCACTCTTGAGTCCAGTTCTCAAATCCATCCACTTCCAGCCTCTGTTTCCTACTCCAGGACGCCATCATCTCCCAACTCACTAGCCCCAAGGGCTTCAAATTTGTCCCCTGGCTTTACCTCCTGCTGCTTCCCTCCACCTCTACCACGTCCTGCACACAAGGCCAGAGTCGATCTTTAGATCATAAATCAGATCACACACCGAGCTAAGTTCACCTTCAGAACTCCCACCACCAATGGCTTCTTTATGAGAAAGTGCCATCGGGTATCCTGACCTCATCTGGTGTGTCCAGGGAGGCTGAGAGACCCTCGGGAGATGACCTAATGTGTCTGAGTCTCACTCTCCTCATCTGTCAAATGGGAATAACAGTTCCTACTTCCCAAGGTAGTGAAGATAAGGGAGGGCACAAGGTCTCCTCCTCAAGAAACAGCTGAGGAGGGGAGAATGATAGAACCTAACATACAGCTAGCACTCACCTGCCAGGCCTCATATTACGTACACATCATACTTTATCTCACCCAATTCTCACATCAGCCTATGAAACAGGTAACAGCACTTCCCCCATGTGTCAGAGGAAACAGAACTCACTGCCCCAGGATTCTTAGTTAATATCCAGAGCTGAGATTCCAGAAAGTCTGGCTATTGAGTCCACAGGATTCACTGTACTCCTTCTGTCCAGTAAGGCTGTCTTTACAAAGGTAGAAACTGAGGCCCAAAGACAGTGAAGAATTCACCAGGGCAATGCAGTCAGCAGAAGCACGAGGTTCAAGAAACTACAACTCCCATGATGATCAGGGGTGGAGGCCCAGCCAGGGAAGCTGTAAGCGGCCCCGGGTGCTGCTGGGAGATGTAGTTCCATATGGTCCAGGGCGGGCAGGCTCACCTGAGCACATAGGAGCTGGTGGGAGCGCTCTTGTAGACGTACTGCGCCAGCCACCACTGCACCGTCATGTTCCAGTACCGCATGCCCTCCCGCACCTGCACGCAGAAGTCTGTGCGGTAGCAGTCGATGTTGCGGATGGTTTCATAGTCGTATTCCAGGGCAGCCGCCTTCTCCAGACTGGGGGGTGGAGTATGAGGGTGGGGGACAGACATGCAACTCAGCCAGGCCCCTTCCCAACACCGGCTACTGTCCCAGCCCGATGCTAAGGAGGGGATCCTGGGCAGATGACAGCCCTCTCTGGCTGTCACGGTGGCTAGGGCAACAGGGTAGGGTAGCCCAGACAAAGAGCCCTTTTTAGGGAGGATGGTGAAAAGGGAGAGCAGAGCTCATCAATAATTGTTCTCTTGGAAATGAGGCCCTGCGAAAAAGCCCTGAAGGGCTACCCATTGCTAGGTTACTGGTCCTTAGCAACCTGACCCTTCACTGATCTCTGATGTCAGGGAAAGGCCATTCCTTAGCAACCAAGTTCAGTGCATTTAGAGAAAGCTCCAAGTGCAGTCCTTTTGGTGTTGTCAGACACTGTGGTTGCTAGGAAAGTAGCATCTTTAACAATGAAGTGGTCCGTGGTTGCTAGGGAAATGTTCTAGGCCTGGATGGCCTGTTGCTAGGAAAAGGGTATTCCTTAGCAACAATGCCTGGGATGTCTAGAAAAGTTTGTGGAAAGGGCCTTTGGCTATTGGTCCATATGACTGTTCAAGAAGTGTCATCCCCAGCAAAATGATGGTTCCTGGGTCCCTGGTGCTAACACCCCCATGCTGCGGGGGACATCCTTGGCTCACCTGAGCCCCTAGTGACTTCTTATTTTTTTTCTTTTTCAAGATTTATTTATTTATTTTTAGAGGAGGGGGAGAAGAGAGGGAGAAAAATATCAATGTGTGGTTGCCTCTCACACACCCCCTACTGGGGGCCTGGGGGGCAACCCAGGCATGTGCCCTGACTGGGAATAGAACCTACGACCATTTGGATCACAGGCCCTCACTCAATCCACTGAGCTACACCAGCCCGGGCCCTGGTGGCTTCTGATAATGGGAGGGGAGCCATCCACTTGGAGTGGGGCTAGTGGTTTAGAAAAGCCTTCCAGTCCTGGCTGGGGAGCTCAGTTGGTTAGAGCACCATCCCAATATGCCAAGGTTGTGGGTTCAGTCCCCAGTCAGGGTACATACAAGACTCAGCCAGTGAATGCATAAATAAATGGAACAACAAATTGATGTTCTTCTCTCTCTCTTAAATCAATAAAAAAAACCCAACATTTTTTAAAAAGGAAAAAAGCCTTTGGCTTCCCCCTGACATTTTCTGGGGGACACCCTCTCCAGTAACTGGAGGTCCACACGAGGGCAGTGGGAAAAAGTTCATGTTGGGGGGCCATCTCTGAAACGGAATGGCAGTTCATATGCATGAGGGGATGGTCCCACCCTATCAAGAAATATTTCATAATTTACATTGAGGAGGGGCTGCTCCCCCTGCCTTGGCTGAAGCTGACCATGGTTGCCAGGAACAGAGAGTCAGTCCATTCTCTGTTGCTAGGGGCACCATTTCTCTAGCAACCTAGGAGCAACACTTCCTTAGCAACAAGAGAGCCCTTAGTTGACCACCAGTGCATCTTACCTGGCACTGAAGGAGCTAGAGGGGTGGCATTACTATCAACAATGTCAATCCTTCATTACCAGGGATCATCTTCCTCAGCAACACAAGAAGGCAACCTACAGTTGCCAGGAATGGTGTCCCTTCTACTAGAGGCCAGCACTATCAGGGATGCCGTTTCTTTAGAAACAGAGGGCACCTGCAAGTTATGCGATGACATCCCATGGGTGGGGAGCACTGGCTCCTAGCAACAAAGGGGCAGTTTAGGGGTTGCCATTTCCATAGCAGCAAAGAGCATCCCTTTTGGCTGGAAGGACTGGACCGAGGTTGCTAGAGAACCCACTTCCCTAGCAACCAGGGGTGTCCAGTTTCCTAATGAACCATTTCCCTAGCAACAAAAGAGCAAGCCATCACTGCCCAAGGGTAGCATCCTGAACAACCAGGAGCAACTGGGTTGTTGGGGGTAACACTTCCATGGCAACAGAGGGATGGCAAATGGTTGCTAGGATATCACCTTCCTTTTCCTAGCAACAAAGAACAATCCCTCATCCCAAAGGAAGGCAAGCGCTAGCAACAAGGGATTATCCATAGGGATTAGGAGTGCTGTTCCCAGGACAGGAGATGGGCTGTGGTGGCCTAGGGGTGACGCTGCACCAACAAGTGGTGGACCTGCCCCCTTGCTCCCCAATAACCTCCCTGCTAGGGTCAGGGCCAGCCCGTGATGATGGGGCCTGCAGGGTCTTGGGTCACCTCCCTCCCGCTGCCTGACCTGCTGGGGGGTGGGCATTGGAGGGTGGGGCCGCCCCCGGCCCGGGCTTTGGCGGCCACGGGGTAGGCCCCGAAGCCGGCGGCAATGCAGCCGCACTCGGCCGCAATCCAGGCCACGTAGAAGCGCATGCGGAAGGCGAAGAAGACGGGGATCATGTAGAAGAGGCGGGCGGGCAGCGGGCGGGCGTAGAACGCGTCCTCGCGCACGGCCTCCAGCGGGAAGAGGTGCGAGGACAGCAGGAAGAGCAGCCCAAAGAGCGGGGCCGGCCAGGCGCGGCGCAGCAGGGGCCGCAGGCTGGGCACGGCGCCCGGGAAGGGCTGCTCCAGCCAGTCCAGGTACGTGCGGTAGCGGAAGAACGGGCCTGTGGCGGGAGGGGCAGGGGTAGCTGTCAGAGACTGGACTCGGTGGGGACCACCGGGGAAGGAGACCCACAGTGAAAGGGACAAGGATGCAGGGGGAGGACAAGGGATTCAGAGAGAAGAAAGAATGGACAGATAATTATAGAGAGGGACAAAGACCCCGACAGTGAGAGGCAATGAGGCTCTGATGCAAATGGAGTCAGTCAGGCAGAGAGACAGACACACAGACCCATTCCCAGGAACCCTGGAGGGCTCTGGGCTTTGTTCTCAGCGCTAGGAGACCCCAGTGAGGTGTTCCAGCAGGAAGTGCCGAGTCCTGGTCACATTTCAGGAGACCCCTCGGCGGCTGAGCAGGGTGGGGACAGCAGAAGGACAGTGATGGAAAATGCGAGACTGTTTCAGATAACACGATCGCCTGCCTGGCTTAGGGAAGGGGCAGTGGGGCATTAACAGAAGTGACAGGGGCCCTGGCTGGTGTGGCTCAGTTCACTGGCTTGCGAAACAAAGGGTCGCGGGTAGGATTCCCAGTCTGGACACATGCCCGAGTTGTGAGCCAGGCCCCCAGTAGGGGGCGCGCAAGAGGCAACCACACATTGATGTTTCTTTCCCTCTCTCCAATAAAATAATAATAATAATAAAATAATAATAATAATAAAAATAAAATAATAATAATACCAAAAAACAGAAGTGACAGGGGTAAGGAGCCTTACATGTCACAAAAGGCCACATGTGGTACGCTTCCATCCTAAAATGTTCATGATAAGCAAAACTACATGAATAGAAAGTTAACCAGTGGTTTCCAGGGACTAGGATTGCAAAGAGGCTTGGGGGATGGTGGCTAAAGGGGGGCAGAGTTTCCTTTTAGGGTGATGAAATTGTTCCACAACTACGTGATAGGGATGGTTGCACGATTCCATGAATATAGCAAAAACTAGTGAACTGGACGTGATTCTTGGTGGGAAAATATGTCAATTACAGCTGAATAAAGTCGTCATAAAAAAGAAAGCCTTGTATGAGGTCAACATTCATGACAAATATTTTCTGAAACTAAAATGCAGCCATAAACTGTGCATATTTGTTCCCTGGGCAGCAAGTCTACATAGACTTTTCTCCTTCATCTCTTCTTTGCCCCTAAAAAGCTTAAGGATCACAGACTGGGAGCAATCTGTTTCTCCCCTGGAGGAAGAGCCCTGGGTCCAGTGGGAGGGTCAGACAGAAGCTCACCCTCAGAGCAGCAGATGCTGGACTGGAAAGAGAGGGTGAGGAGAGGCAGACCTGTGGGGCAGGTGCACTCACCTGTCATGATTCCCACGTAGCAGTAGCTGTAGCTGAGTGTCTCCATCAGAGAGGGGACATCAGGCAGCAGCCCCAGGCTGGGCCCCTTGCTGAAGCCTAAGGCCATTTCCTTCCTCTGGGCCAGGTGCAGCTCCTGTACCTCACTAGCCAGGCTGACCAGCTGGGAGGAAGGGGTGTGTGTGTGGGGGCACAGGTCAGACCTGGCATCCCCTCACACCACCTCCCTTAAGCTACCCCTCTTGAGAGCCAAGGGATGCCGGGGTGCAGCTGGGAGCTGAGCTCTTCTCCCCAGGGGGCATCTAGGGTTGTAGTAATAGCATTTTTGTGCCTCTATTGCTGGTAGGCTTTCCCCGGGGCTCACTCTTGGGCCCACCTGTCTTTTCTCTGTTCTCTCCTTCTCTCTGTAGCTTTAGATACCCCCAAGCAACCTCGTGACTCCCAAACTCTACCCCCGGTCAGGCTTCTCTCCTCCAAACCTATTCATCAAGTTGCCTCTTACCAATACTGAGATGTCTACTGGGCATGTGCACAGTGGAACCTGGTATTACCCATTCCCTAAACCAGGTCTGCTTCTAGACTCTCCCTTCGGGCAGTACCACCACCATCCATTTGCTCCCCAGATCTAGTCCTTTAGGTCTCTCTTTTGCTTTGCCCCCACTACTGGGCTGAATACGCTCAGCCTGCCCCTCCAGGTCTGCTCTCTACCCTTCTCTGCACAGACCCAAGGCTGGCTCTGCATCAGGGAGGGGCTCTGTGCCTTCCTGCTTCCTCTTGTTTAGTCCACTGAGAGCCTCAGGTGGCGAGGGAGGAAGGCGGACTGAGGGCTGGAGTTTTATTCCCTTGTAGGATCACTTTGGGCTGGCACGACCCCAGGTAAATCTTCTCAGGATGGGTGCCTCTGCACATGTCTTCTCCTTCCAGGCTCCCCTACCTGCACCCCCTTGAGTCCCCTGGCGACCCTCCCTGGCTGCTGGTCCAGGATTCTTGCACTGTCCCTCCTGGCTCCTCCATGGCCTCCACCCTGTTGTAAATGATAACTCCTCAAGCTATCCTAAATGCAGTGTTGTTTCCTGTTGGGACTCAGACTGCTGACCTACTGACAGGCCAAGCAAGCCGCCACCACTGTTTGCCAGCTGGGCTTTGATTAAGGGGCCCGACCTCATTCCATCTTGCCCTTTCTGCTGCAATCTCCTCGAAGCACCCAGAGTATTTTCAAATGTGCAAATTTGGTCACATGACAGCAACACACCAGAAACCTCTTTCAAGGGATCTTGGGCCCCCAAGGGAAGAAATCCAAACTCCTCACGTTGGTTCACAAGGCCCTGTGTGGTGTGGCCCCTGTTGTACCTCCTTCCTTCTTGGACCAGTCCATGTGGCCGGCACACAGCTGGATGCCAGATGCTCCCTTCAACCCGTGCTGTCCCTGCACCTGAAAGACCGTTCCTCCAAAACTCTTCTGGCTAAGCAACAGCTGCCTGCCCTGAATTCCCATCCTGAAGAGACCTGGCTCGCTGCTCACCGACATGCCGCTGGATCCCAGGGCACGGTGGGAACTCACCACTGGGGTGGGGCCTGGGGATCTCTTTTCACCCATCTTTCCAGGTGATTGAGAGCCAGACCTGGGTGTCCTGGTTTCATGTTCTTAGATAAGGGCCTTCTCCCCAAAGTGGGTCTTCCTCTTTTGCAAAATGGCTTGCCCCAAAGATGCAAGGAGGGCATGTTAGTGAGCACTCAGCTCAGCATCTGGGATCCACGCACGCATTATTTGGGATACCTCTTTACCCCAGGGAAGAGCTGAGAGTTGAAGTCCCGCCCCCGGGATGTGCGGGAGATAAAATCATGCCTCCCTTGTCCCCCATGGGAGCGGCAGGGAGGAGTAGGTAAAGTTGGGGGGTTAACTGGCATAGTGGAGGGTGGAGGGGAATCTGACCTTCAGTGTCAGCAGCAGCTGGACGGCATTGGTGAAGGGTGTGGGAGTGGGCAGACCCAGCAGGCTGAGCGCACGGAAGAACAGGAGGTAGGAGAAGGTCCAGGCTAGGGCCAGGGCGTGGCAGGAGCTGAGGCAGAGGAAGGAGGCCTTGGTGCTGAGCTCGGGCACTTGGCCTCCACCTCCCCAGATTCTAGCTACAAATCCTCCCCCACCTTCAGATACAGAAAATGGAGGCAGAATGAGCAAAACTGACATAGCAGTAGAAGAGGTACAGCCACATACAAATATGCACACTGAAAAGAATGAGAAGAGGTTAAGAGAGCTTCAGGGTGAATGCTTTCTACTGGAAGGAAGCGGGAGAGAGGGAGGGAAGGAGAGGGAATATCAATGGTGATGGGGCCAGCAGACAGTAATGTCCTTCTCTCTCCTGAATCCATGACATGGATGTAGAGGACTCAGACAAACACACAGGGACAAGACCCAGAAGAAGGCAGGAAAGAAAACAAAAAACAAAAAACAGACAAATGACACAAAGCAACAAGAGATAAACAAGAGATGTCCACAGAGTGAGGCAGAAATGGAGAAAGACCCAAAGAGAAAACAGGTTGCTTCCTCTCTCCCTCCGTTCTCCCCACACCCCATCCTCACCAGGGCTGGGCCTGAATGAGGGCCCAGGTCCCAAGGATGGTGACCAGAGAATGCAAAGTGTGGGGGCCACAGGTGAACAAGGTGAGCCCCAGGCCCACAGCAGCTGCCCCCCATCTTTTGAGCCCAGGTCCTGCAGAGAGAAGAGACAGCATAAGCCTGGAACCTTCCGGGGGGGGTTCCCCCTACCCTGCTCCACCCCTCCTTATTTTCCACTGGGGAGGGAACCTGACTCACCAGCTTTCTTAAAGAGGAAGCCGATGGGGATGGAGATAAGAAGAACCATTAGATATGTCCATTCTTCGGGTGACATGGCCTGGGGGAGGGAGTGGAGGTTCATAATGAGAACCCAGGAATCCGGGACTCCCAGCCCCTCCCCCTTGGAGGATTCAGGAATCTGCTCCTGGGCCCCAGTTGTCGAGGATCGTGGAGTCCTACCCTCAGCTCCTCTCCGACAACATAAGAATCCGGACCTCTAGGCCCTTCCTCCTTCGAGGATAGAGGATTCCACCTCCAGGACCCCTCTTTTGAGAACCCAGATTTCTACCCCTCTTCTTCTTTGAGAATCCCAGAGGCCTCCAGCCCCCTCCTCCTTCGAGGATCCAGGAATCCCTTTCTGGTCCCCCAGAGCCTCCCTCTTCGAGCACGCAGGTCTCCAGACCCACCCACACCCGTCTTCGAGAGGGCTCCGAGAAGCCCAGGCCTCCAGCTTGCGCCTGTTTTTGGAGTACCAGACCCCTCTTCTGCCTACAACCCGGAAAGCGGGCCCCATGAGGGTCTTCTCAGGTCCTCTCCCCAGCCGAATTCCTATTTCGAGCACCCAGCGGGGTCAGGTCCGCCCCGCGAAGCCACAGGCGGTTACGCCACCCCGAGCTGGGCTGCCCTCCAGCGCCGCCTCCGCTCCCGTCACCAGCCGATCCACAGCAACCCGTCCACGTATACCGGCTCCCCTACCTGGGCCCACCTGGGCCCACCTGGGCCAGGCTCCGCGGCGCCCGCTAGTCAGGTTGTGGCCGAGCAGTCCCAGGCCCACGGTCCACCCCGGGCCGGCCACGCCTCCCCGCCCAGCTCGTTCCCGCTTCTCTCCGGGGCGGTGGAGCTGCGCGATCCGAAGCCGGGTGCGCCGACCCGGTCAGGCCACGGGCTAGGCCGGGAAAGAGCTAGCACCGGGCGCCGGGACCACGCGTCCGCGGCTAGACATGGGCGCAGGATCTACCAGCCGAATACACCACGAGGCGGGGCTTCGTGATCTGAAGGCGGAGGCTCTGGAGTTTCGGGCTCGGAGGGACGTGACCCGCCCGGTTAGAAGGCGGGGCCTGGACAGGATTCCGAACGAGGCGGAGACAGCTTGGAGGCGGAGCTAAGAGCTTCGGTTTTCTTCGGAAGCAGTCGAGTACTGAAGGTCTGTGTTCGGAAGTAGACGGAACCAGAGCTTCGGCCGGAGGTTGGCGGGGCCACATCTTCGGTTTCCTTCGGAGGTAGTTCGGTGCAAGTGACCTGGGTTTTCTGATAGGAGGAGTCCCATATTTAGGAGGGAGGCGGGGCCACAGGCTTAGGCCACGTGAAAGAGGCGGTGATCTGGACTTTCCAGGGGCAAGGCGTCCTCACAGGAAGGGGTGGGGTCCCGGGCCCCCGCTGACCCTCCAGGAGCGCGGGGCCAGGGAAAGGCGTTTCAGGTTCCGAAGTTGCGGAACCGAATCCAGAGGGAGGAACGTTTCGGGGGGCGGGGTTAAGGTGTTTCACTTCAAGGGGGAGGCGGGGCTACGGACCTGCGGGGCGGGCCCCAGGCTTCCGGCTTCGCAGAGGTGAGGTGTGACGAAATTGGCGCAGGGTGGGGGCCTCCTGGGGGTGTTGTGTGGAAGAAGCAGCGCGTGGCGCACTGCGTAGGGGGTGGCTCGGCTGGGACTGCGAGTAGGTGTTTACGAGTTGACTAACTGGTTCTATCGGAGGACGGTGCCACATTTTGAAGAGAAGCGAGGAGGCGACCGCGCGCCCACGAGTGGGCTGAGCCCGCCCGAGCGGAGAATGGATGGCTAGTGCTCAGGGAGCGGGGCCTCCGGCTGTGCGGCTTGGTCTGGAGGCGGGGACTTTACATCTGGGGGACCGCTACATCGGAGGATGCGGCCACAGGCTGCGGAAGACCAGAGCCAATGGTGCGCTAACAACCCAAGCTTCTGTTCGGAAAGGGGCGGGCCTGCTCATTCCGAGGAGCCGAGGGCTCCCGAACGCTGAGCCGCTCAGGTTCGGGAAGGGGCAGGCCTCGTGCTGGGGGAGGAGCCAAGTTCCTAGCCATACGAATCGAAGTTGGCCTTGGCCTCGGGAGGTCCCCACACCTGACCCGAACGCCAGAACGGAGACACCTGCTTTGCGAGAGGACGGGGCAAGTGGACCTCTGGAAGGGGGCTTGACCCCGCTGGGAGGCATTTCTCGGAGTCGCGAAGGCGCGATGGTACGACGGCGGGTGCTGCGACAATCTTGGCCCAGACCGGAACGCTGACACCGGTGCCTCGGCGAGGGGTGGGGCCTTGTCTCCGGCGGCCCCGGGCCTGGCGGGATCGCCAGGGGGCGGGGCCTAGAGCCAGGGGCCGCGCCCCCGACTCCGCAGGTGGCAGATCGCGCGGCTAGCGAGGCTCTGCCCCCCGGAGCCCTAGGGGTGGCGCTTCCCCAGACTCCTGAGGCGGTGGGAGCGCTGCGGGCGGCTCTCTTGGTAACCCAGGTACCCGGGCTCCCGCAGGAAGATGCTGGTGGTGGAGGTGGCAAATGGCCGCTCCCTGGTGTGGGGGGCCGAGGCAGTGCAGGCGCTTCGGGAGCGACTAGGTGTTGGGGGCCGCACGGTGGGCGCCCTGCCCCGCGGGCCCCGTCAGAACTCGCGACTGGGCCTCCCGCTGCTGCTGATGCCCGAGGAGGCGCGGCTCCTGGCTGAGATCGGCGCTGTGACCCTGGTCAGCGCCCCGCGCCCGGATCCCCGCGAACACAGCCTGGTAAGCGGGGTGGGCTGGGGCGCGAATTCGACTTGCGAGAGAAGATGGAGACCTGGACTCCGGGTCCCTGAGTGGAGGAGGGGTCTTCGAGTTGTGGATTATGGGATAACATGGGATTGGCAGACTGGGATCCACAGGTTCAGGCCTTGAGGTGGGAAGGATCAGGGAGTCAGGATTCCTGGCTTCCTGGGGGAGGGCATACCTGTATCCTGAGGTTGCAGCTAAGTTTACTTACCAGGCTGCGGCATCCTACAAGCGCCATCAAGAGCAGGGCTTCCAGGAGCAAAGTGCCCTGGCAGCTGAGGCCCGTGAGACCCGTCGTCAGGAGCTCTTAGGGAAGATCGCAGAGGGCCAGGCTGCCAAGAAACAGAAACTGCAACAGGATTCAGTGACCAGCGAGAGCCAGGAGACGAGTGGGAACCAAGCGGCTGGAGAGAATGGGGCCAGTGCTAGCCAGGCTTCTGGAGAGCAGGAGGAAGCAGGTGAGGATGGGAACTGGGGACCAGGGGCTAGGGGAAGGGGGCAAGAGAACGTTTGGGAGTTTTGGCTGGGACTTGAGGGCCTGGACTCCCTTGGGGATGGGAAGACTTTGCGTCTTGGAGTCACCCAACTCTTGGGTTTACCTCCCCCAGGCTCCTCCTCTCCCCAACCAGGGCCTTCAGATGGGGTGGCCCCCTTGCCCAGGTCTGCTATGCTCGTCCAGCTAGCCACGGCTAGGCCTCGACCCATCAAGGCTAGGCCCCTGGATTGGCGTGTACAGTCTAAGGACTGGCCCCATGCCGGCCGTCCAGTCCATGAACTGCGCTACAGCATCTATAGAGACCTGTGGGAGCGAGGCTTCTTCCTCAGTGCGGCTGGCAAATTTGGGGGCGACTTCCTGGTCTATCCTGGTGAGTTTGGGTTGGGACCTCTGGTTGCTTCCCCTTTCTTCATAATCCCACCACATTCTGCATTTTTCCTTTGTCTCATTTTCTCAGACTCTGAAATACATGGAAGGACAGGCAACACTTGGGAATCCAAGCTGCTTATTTGGAGAGTAGTATAGTAAGTTTTATTATCACTTCCTTTCATCTGGAAGATTTAGCTAGAAATACTTAGATATGTATACCAAACATATAAGAAATATTCATTGCAGGAATCCTTACAGTATTCAAAAGTTAGATAACAACCAGAGTAATGAGTAATAGCTTAGTGGTTAAACGTCACCATTAGCTGTCAGAGAAACCACTAGTTATCAGGTTGGTATAGGTCCATGTACATTTATTTTTAAAATGACCAAGAAAAAGAATAGCTTGTAGAAAAATGTGTATAGTAAAAGAGAGAGAGAGGGAAATGTGTATAATAAAAAGTGAATCATATTTTATATTGTTATACAATTATATACACATTCAAGTAAAAGAATATGAAAAGAACTTATAACAAAATGGAGTACTAAGTAGACTCAGAAGACACCATCAGAAAAGTAGAAAAAATCATGAAAGGATGTACTCCAGCCAAACTAAATGATTACCTCTGAAAGGGAATATGCATCAGGTATAGATAAAGGGACTTTTTTTAAAAAAAGATTTTATTTATTTATTTTTAGAAGGGAAGGGAGAGAGAGAGGAAGAGAAACATGGATGTGCAAGAGATACATGGATCATTTGCCTCTCGCATGCCCTCAACTGGGGACCTGGCCTGCAATGCAATAATATGCCCTGACTGGGAATCGAACTGGCGACATTTCAGTTCGCAGATGAGCACTTAGGCCACTGAGCCACAGCACCCAGGGTGGTAAAGGAACGTTTGATGAATCAGTTAACATGTAGTAAGGGTGTCTTTACTGTGTAACTAAAAGTTTAAAAAAAATAAATCTGCAGAGAGCAGATTCCCCCTTTTTATTCCAAGAATGTGAAAAGATAGAGCTACCTGATGAGTAGGCAGAGCTTAACTGTTGATTGGAAACTGTCCACTAAGTCTTCTGCAGATGAGGTGAGAAGTCTTCTGCAGATGAGGTGAGAGTCTTAGTACTGGGCAATGTATGTGGGTGGACTTTAGTGCCGCTATACTTCTATACTGCTTGAGGAAATTTTTGAGAAGATAAATTTCTGAGCCTAAGGATATCTCTTTTAAAATACAGTGATTGCTAAAATGATTCCCTTTCTCTTCCCTATGGGTAGTCTAACGTCTTCCAGCCTGTGCTATTGGAATTGCTGCATTCCTCTCTTCCTTACTCAGGTGACCCGCTCCGTTTCCATGCCCACTACATTGCCCAGTGCTGGGATCCTGGGGATCCTATCCCACTCCAGGACTTGGTTTCCGCTGGCCGCCTTGGAACCAGCGTCAGAAAGACGTTGCTCCTCTGTTCTCCGCAGTCTGATGGTAAGGTGGTCTACACCTCCCTGCAGTGGGCCAGCCTGCAGTGAACTCGAGACCTATGGGGTATGGCTGTGTCTGTGGCAAGAGCCTTTCTAGATGGTCCCAAGTTCATCTCTGCGTGGAAGGATAGGACACTTTTTGACCTATGATTAGTTTTTGATTGCAAATTTATAAATACATTCTTTTTATGTTCCTCCCTGTTTCAAAGCACTTACTGTGTGTGTTGTTTTTGTAGTTACCTATTTCCAAACTGTGAGCTTCTTGAGAGTGAAGACTGTGTTTGATTCATCTCTATTTCTACAGGACTTAGGCCCCAAGACCCAATAAACTTGTTGAATAAATGTGGAGCTTGTGATTTGAATCCTTAGGACAGTCCTGGGAAATGTGGCCATTTTCTTTTTCTTTCTTTCTTTTTTCTTTTTTAAAATGTTTTTTTTTTTTTTTTTAGATTCCACTTATTTATTTTTAGAGAGGGAAGGGAGAGGGAGAGAGAGAAACATCAATGTGCGGCCGCCGGGAGACACGGCCTGCAACCCAGGCATGTGCCCTGACTGGGAATCGAACCCGCGATGCCTGGTTCGCAGCCCGCGCTCAATCCACTGAGCTACACCAGCCAGGGCTCTTTTTTCTTTTTTTAGAAATGTTAGCTTTTTTTAAAAAAAGATTTTATTTATTTATTTTTAGAGAGGGAAGGGAGGAAGAGAGAGAGAAACATTAATGTGCGGTTGCTGGGGGCCTTGGCCTGCCACCCAGGCATGTGCCCTGACTGGGAATCGAACCTGTGATGCTTTGGTTTGCAGCCTGCGCTCAATCCACTGAGCTACACCAGCAAGGGCGAAATGTGGCCATTTTTATCTTCTTATACAGATGAGAAAAGCCCAGAGGAGGGGAAATGACTTGTCTAAGGTCACACAGCTAGTAAGTAGTAGGACTGGGATTTAAAACCTGGTCTTTGTGACTCTGAATGAAGCCTGAGCCATTCCCACAGTGTTATACTTCCTTTTGGAAAGATTTTCATGAAATATTTCAGATGCATACAAGGATATAAATAAAAATAACACGTGAACAGCCCTGCCTGGTATAGCTCAGTGGATTGAGCACCAGACTGTGAACCAAAGGATCACCAGTTTGATTCCCAGTCAGGGCACATGCCTGGGTTGTGGGCCAGGCCCCCAGTGGGGGCCACATGAGAGGCAACCACACATTGATGTTTCTCTCCCTCTCTTCCTCCCTTTCCCTCTCTCTAAAAATAAATAAAAAGATAAAATAAAGTAAAATTTAAAAAAAACTTTCCAATCGTTTCTGTCTCTGGGTAAAAGCAAAGGCCCCATGTTGTAGGTTTCTCTTTATCTGACCCCATCCATCCCTCTCCTCTGTGCTTACTCTGCTGCTGCCACACTGGCCTCAACAGTATTCTACCATTTCACTGTTTTTGCAACCTAACCTGGAATTTTTCCCCCTTGATGGCCACACGGTCTTGTCCCTCACTGTAGGCTGGTCTTTCCTTCAATGTAACATCTTAGGCCTTCCATGGTCACCCTACCTTAAAATTTAACACACCCTGCATCACCCTTCTTGATGTATTTGCCTTACTACTTATCACTATTGTGATTTATAATGAGAAATATATATTTGGTCTTCATCTATTTCTGGAACAGAGCTCCAAAATCCTTGGAATTTCCAAAAGTGTTAAAATCAATGAAGGTGTTTGGATATTCATAATAAACCCTTTTAACCATACCTGAGTTTAAGTAAATGATTTTTTAAATATACCTAAGGATGGGATCTGGTTGCTAGAGGAACCAACAATTTGATTAGAGGGTTGGAACTTTAAATATACCCCCTGCACCATGAAGAGAAGGGCTGGAGATTGATTTCAGCCAACAATTGCCAATGATTTGATTAATCACTGGGATGCTCACTTCAGCAGCACATATACTAAAATTGGAATAATATAGAGAAGATTAGCATGGCCCCTGTGCAAGGATGACACGCAAACTTGAGAAGCATTCCATATTTTTAATATATTTTAAAAAGTAATTAATCACTGAGTTGGAGGACATGGAGATTTGGGGAGAGGGCATGGATACTCCCTGCCTGTTCTTCATACCTTGCCCTAGTCAGGGCAAATGAATCACATTCTTTTGTATTTAATCAGGGATCAGGTGAGTAAGATGTTACTGAGTTCTATGAACCATTCTAGCAAATTAAACCCAAGGAGAGCTTTGTGGAAACTTCTGATCTATAGATGATGCATATAGTTATTCATATATTTAATAATTTATTTTTTGTTTTTATTTTTTTTGCAAAATATTCATACGATCTGAAGAGAAACCAGAGTATACATTTAATAATTTATTGACAACTATATGTTGAACCTATGCTAAGTTGCTGATAAGTAGAAAAGATGTTACCACCCTTCTGTAACCTTTTTGTCTGAGAGATAATCTGTCAACAAAAAAAACCAGAAACAGTCCTAGTTGGTGTGGCTCACTGGATTGAGCACCAGCCTGCAAATCAAAAGGCTGTCGGTTTGATTCTCGGACAGGGCACATGCTTGGGTTGAGGACCAGGTCCCCTGTGTGAGGCAACCAACTGATGTTTCTCTCCCTTTCTCCCTCCCTTCCTCTCTCTTTAAAAGTATAAGTAAATACAATTTAAAAAATAAAGTAAAATAACCTGAAAGATACTCATAGATACAGAGATGGCAAGAGGGTGGGAGGATGGATGAAACAATGATCCCTGTAATAGTCCAAAAGGACTAGGACTTGATTAGAAACTGACAGCTTCCCTAATTTTTGTCACTGGTTCCATTTTAAGACCAACAAGAGAAAGCCAAATACCCTCCCTTCACCTATCAAACAGGATGCCTGAAATTAGCCCATCTCCAAGAGCTTCCTAGGCCAACAGCCTCCAATGAGGGCACACCTCAAGCCAATAGCTTTTCTTCCACTATAAAACTGCCTGTTGTGGAGTCTCTGCCAAAATTTGAGCGACTGATGCTCTCACTCTGCATATACAGTCTTTGCTTTTTTCATTTATTTCCACATTGTGTAATCTTGGGTAAGTTCTATAACCATTTCTTGGTGCCTCAGTACTGTCTCTGTGAAACAGGATTAATAATAGTATTAGTACTCCTTAATCAGAGGACAACTCTCAGAGTACTCCTTAAGTGTGTATCAAGGATTAAACAAATTAATACAAGTAAAATTCTTAGAACAGCACCTCTTACATAGTAAGGAATGCCACTTGTTATTTTTAGTGATAGAAATCATGGGTCATGCCCTGGCTCGTGTGGCTCAGTGGATTGAGCACCTGCCTGTGAACCAAAGGGTTGCCAGTTTGATTCCTAGTCAGTGCACATGTCTGGGTTTCGGGCCAGGTCCCTGGGAGGTGGGGTGCACAAGGGGAAACTACACATTGATATATCACTTCCTCTCTTCCTCCTTTCCTCTTTCTCTAAAAATAAATAAATAAATAAAAATCTTAAAAGAGAAATCATAGGTCACAAGAATTAAAAACCCAGAAGGCCCTGGCTAGGTACCATGTTTTTAGGACTATAAGATGCACTGGACTGTAAGATGCACCTCAGTTTTAGAGAAGGAAAATAGGAAAAATTTGAAGCAAAAAATGTGGTAAAATACTTAATAACCTGTGACCCTGCTCCACTGCTGCCCCCCGCCCCTGCAGTGAGCCAGGTAAGGTACATTTGGACTATAAGATGCATCTCCATTTTTCTCCCAAATTTGGGGGGTTAAGTGTATCTTATAGTCTGAAAAATACAGTAGTTCAGTTGGTTAGAGCATCTTCCCAATATGCTAAGGTTTCCGGTTCAATCCCTGGTCAAAGTATGTACAAGAAATAACCAATGAATGCATCAGTAAGTGGAATAACAAATCAGTGTTTCACTCTCCCTCTCTTACCCCCCCCCCCAAAAAAAAAAATCAATTGAAAAAAAACCCAGATGAAGTGCTTAGCCCAAAGCCTAGCACATTTAAAGTGCTCATTAAACATGATGGATCTAACAATTATTAGTAAAGCCCTTGGTGTGAATGGGATTCCTCTGGAGAGGAAAGGACTGAAGGAAATAATCCTAGGGGCTGACTGAGGGTAAGATGTTGACAAAGCATATCAAAACCTAAATTCTTCAAGGTGACAAATGGCACCATGGTGGAGCAGAATACATGGCAAGAGGTTTCACAACATTTTCCCTGCTCTGGGAATGAACCTCAGAATATAAACTGCTGTTTTTGATACAGCAGCAGAAAGCCTTTTTACCCTTGAGGCTCAAGTATTAAAAAGAAAAAAAAAAGTCATCTACTTAAAGAGTACACTCTGGACCATCCTATCTGAAGTATCTTCCCTCAGTTATGTCAGTAATTAATTTTCTTCGTGGCACCCCAACCTGAAGTGATTTACTTCCTTCAACTTATTATTTTTTCCTGTTCCCCTAAGACTCTAAGCTCCGTGAGTAGATAGGCCGTTTTATTCACGGCTATATGTCACCGTGTGGAACAATTCCTTGTGCTGCTGAATAAATAAAGTAACGAGGCCCACGCTACGGGAGGTCGACTGTCCCCAGAGGTAGCCAGAGCCACTAGGTGATAAACATTCCAGGAATGGCCGGATTTCTACCCAGATCTTTCCCCCCCCTCGTCTGCAAAAAGCAAGGCAGCAAAGTGGAATCCTGTCAGCATGTCAAGCTGAGGTGTGTCTTCTCAGGCTAGTCACACAACGACTCCGTGAATCCTCGCTTTCACTCCTCAGATTTGTAGCCGGGGATCAAAAGGACAGGCTGGCTTCTGGCTATGCTTCAGAGTGAGGTTATTCTGACAGGAAAAACGACCACTTCATTATTCACAGACTCCACAGAGCAGTTTCGAGGGCAGCTATGAGATCGCGAAGCTCCAGCCCTCTGGGGGTCTTTATACGGAAGGGCAGCCGGCTGAAGTCTACAGAAGGTGGAGGTAACATCTCCAACAATATACCGGACTTGGACTATAGTTGCTGGACTTTCGTCGCCCCTCAAGGGGCGAACAGAGTCCCACTTCTGTGGTTGTCCTTGCTCCGACTCCCGTCAGGCCTAGAGCAGGCAGCCCTGGCTTTGCACCGCAGCTCCCGCCCATCCTCTCGCTTCCACAGTTTTTCCTCCCGCCAACGCCTCTTCTGATTGGTGCAGGTGTGCGCCCTGCGTCATGACGTAAAGGGAGGCAGCGTTTCTATAAGAGCGCGGCCAGGGCGCGTGCGCTCCTCTTTCTCAATTTTCTGGAGCCGCGAGTTAGTGAGTGTTGTGCTGTGATTTGTAGTTCGCTTGGGGTGTAGGGTCGTGCTGGCCTTCCAAGTTTTGATAAGGACGGTGACCAGGTTGGGGGTGAGAGGAGAGTGGTTGGACAAGACGGCTACACGTTTGTTGGGTGATTCGTCTTATGGAAGCTTTAGAGAAGGTTCTCGCGAGATCTTTCCTGGGAGACCCGGGATTCTATCGTAGTTGAGGGACTGCGCAGGCGCCGCTTGCGTTCTTCACGCTCATCTTTTGTTTCTGCGCAGGTGGGCGAGTAGAGCCAACATGCCGGTCGCCCGGAGCTGGGTTTGTCGCAAAACGTATGTGACCCCGCGGAGACCCTTCGAGAAATCCCGACTTGACCAGGAGCTGAAGCTGATCGGTGAGTGGCCAAGGCAGGGTTTTGGCATTCAGGGTCGGGGGAAAGCTACCACGTGTGTGAGGCCGGCCACGTGCTCCATCTGTTCAAAGTTCTCTGGTGTTTTCCCCCTCTCTGTACCCCAAATTCAGAATTATTAGTGTTTTAGGAAGATTTTCTGTATCCCGAAGCCTCTTGGCACTACTCCGCGGGACAACCTGTTCCCCTGTCGACCCCCGCCATCCCCCCTTCCAATATTTATTTATTTATTTATTTTCCTTTTTGTAGGAGAGTATGGACTCCGGAACAAACGTGAGGTCTGGAGGGTCAAATTTACCCTGGCCAAGATCCGTAAGGCTGCTCGGGAGCTGCTGACACTGGACGAGAAAGACCCACGGCGTCTGTTTGAAGGTATGTGTGGGAGTCCACAGGAAAGCGATGAGGTGCAGAGCAAGCTTAGTCCGGTGATCAGAAGTGTTAAAGCGGAGCCAGCCTTTTAACTTGGCGTTTGATGGGAATTGTGGGGTAGGAAAAGTGGGTCTGGATCCAAATCCTTGCGCTCTTCCTTATGTGTGAACTTTGTTTTACCCAAATATTGGATCTTAGTTTACTTTGGTTTAGACTAACAATGCCACCTAAGCTTGGGCCCCTGGCTACAGCTGTTTGTAATGTAACAACATGGTTCTGCTGATGGTGGGATAGACAGTGAAATTTCTGAAATACCTGATGGTAATTGCAGGATAGGAACTTGGTTGTGTATATTTGCCAGTTTTAGTAAAGTGGTCAGGACATTAGGTAACATTTAGCAAACGCCTGCATAGGAGAGGGCTTGTGGATGTGACAGGGAAGAATATACTCTTGATCAAGGTCTTGCATTTTTACTCTGAGATGGGAAGTTAATGGAAGATTTACGTGACTGCACTCAAATCTCAGAGTGTAAGATGGCAATATTAAAATAGCTGATAACTTTATAAGGATTAAGTACCTTTTTCTAAGCTCTTCAAATACATTACTTAACTTGAGTGGCAGGCTTGTAGGGGTGGCAATTGATATTTCTGTTATAGGAGAACAGGCCTCCCACCCTAGTGAGACTGGAGCGCAGAATCCTAGAGGAACTTAGAGATGGGGATAGAAAGAGATGATTTTAGAGGAAGCTTAAGAAAAGTAACCAAAAGTAAAGAAAAAAACAAATGGGATGCCTGAATTTGTCAGTGTATCTTACCTTGTATTCTGGTTGTTGAAGAGCTATATGTACAGGTTGAAACAGACTGAAGTCTGCCTATAGATGGTTCTGTAACTTGTATGTTTTTATAACAGCTTTTATTAGGATAAAATTTGCATACCATGAAATTTATTTCAGGCATCTTGTTTTTGGTTACCTATGGCTCCCTCGCAGCTGTAATTTTTTTTTAAGTTAAATTTATTTTTAGCTCTGACTGGTATGGCACAGTGGATTTGGGTGCACGCTGCAAACTGAAAGGTTGTTGGTTCAGTTCCCAGTCAGGGCACATACCTGGGTTGCAGGCCAGGTCCCCAGTTTGGGGTGTGAGAGAGGCAACTGATAAGTGGTTTTTCTCATACATCAGTGTTTCTCTCCCTCTTTTTTCCTTCTTTCTCCTCTCTCTAAAAATAAGTAAAATCTTAAAAATTTTAAAGTACTGATTTTAGAGAGAGGAAGGGAGAGAAAGAGAAAGAAACATTTTGTTGATTCATTTATTTGTGCATTCATTGGTTGCTCACTGGGGATCAAACCTGCGGCCTTAGCCTATCAGGATGGTGCTCTAACCAGCTGAGCTGCCCTGTCATGGCTCCAGATCATCTTGATACTGCTTTTAGCATGAGGTCAGGGAATCTTTTTTTTTTTTTTTAAGATTTTATTTATTTATCTTCAGAGAGGGAAGGGAGGGAGAGAGAGAGAGAGGGAGGGAGAGAGAGAGAGAGAAACATCAATGTGCGGTTGCTGGGAGACATGGCCTGCAACCCAGGCATGTGCCCTGACTGGGAATCGAACCTGTGATGCCGGGTTCGCAGCCCGCGCTCAATCCACTGAGCTACACCAGCCAGGGCGAGGTCAGGGAATCTTGATTTATGAGAAGCAGGAGAAGTTGGGAATCAGGCCTGCCCTCCTTGCGTACGTGACGTTTCCCTTAATTTTCAGTCGGGGTAACTAGTATGATTTTTCTCCCATCCTGTGACTATAAGGAAGTGCTTTTAGACCTGAGCTGCCACTGTTATCCATGAGAATGGTCACCTACATTAGGGGTTAAAAAGGGTGGAGCTTGTTTAACCATCACAAATTTATTGTACTTAAATCTGCCTCAGGCTCATGCGTGTTAGAGCTTTTCATTCCTATCCTTATGTTCATAAACCCCTTTGACCATCTCATGAAAGTTCCAGAATCCCCATGGACGCTGATATTGGGTGGGCCTTAATCCCAGAGGTTGTAGGGAGCGGGCCACAGATGGTTCTGGTCGAAGGATTTTCTGAGGATAGTCACAGTGAAACTTACTCAAGCCTGTGGTTAGATGACAATCACATGGCAAAGAGATGATCGACAGGTCCAAGGCTTGTGGTTTTCCAGGGCAGAAATGGAACTTGTGAGATGAAGACAGCATTTTCACCTTACAGTAAACTAGCCAGTAAGCCACAGGACAAGGGAGGAGGAGCCTGGGACCCCCATCGCAAGAGGTGTTTCTCACTGGAATTGCCCAACCTGGTTTCAGATCCAACCTTCCCACTAAGGTGTGTGCCTGGGCAAGAAGCCTCCCTGAGTCTCATCTGTTAAAAAGACATTAACACTTAGCAGCAGCGAGCATTTGGTTGGCAGTTCATTCAGGCACTGACCAGTAGAAACTCCATCCGCACAGATCAGGAGCTAATGCTCTTAAGTGCTTGCCTCCTGCTGTAATTACGGGCAAATTGACAAATTGGCCTTTTGGCACTGAAGTGCCCACAGTCAGCAGGCTTTCCTTAACGCTTTCCCTGGGGGCAAGGAAGCATTCAGTTAATGTGGGTCCATTGTTTATGGAGCATTCTTGAATTTGGTGGTTTTGCTATAACATAGTAAGAACCACTTAAAAGGTGAAACTGTCCTTCCTAAGGACAAAAGTTTTGGGCTGTTTCTCCAGTATAAGTGTGCTAATTATCTGTGAGCCTGTGTGGGGAAACTGGTAGGGCTTTCTTAACTCCCAAATGTTAGCTCTTATGCCCCATGCTTTGTCATGGGAGCCATAGTTTAATAACGGCAGCCCTTAGTCTTGCAGGCGAATGCTAAGCCCTTTTACAGGGATCATCTCAGTTTTTCTTCATGACCATTGAGGAAGTCTCTCCTTTTCCAGATGAGAGCACAGGTGTATGCAGTCACCTGCCCTCCCTGGTGAGATGGGTGTAGCCATGGGACCTACTTTAGGGTTGTGTAGGGTGTCACATGAGTCTCTTGATGACTGGTACATTGAGTCCTTTGTCAGAATTAGCTCCTGCTTCCCACCAGTGTCCATGATGTGGAACTGTTGAGGTGGAGGACTTGAACCCAGCAGGTGTGAGGTCAGCCAGAACCCTGGCTCATGTTCCATCCATGTGCCCCTTCCCTCAGGCAATGCCCTGCTGCGGCGCCTTGTGCGCATTGGGGTGCTGGACGAGGGCAAGATGAAGCTGGATTACATCCTGGGCCTGAAGATCGAGGATTTCTTGGAGAGGCGCCTGCAGACCCAGGTCTTCAAGCTGGGCTTGGCCAAGTCCATCCATCATGCTCGTGTGCTGATCCGCCAGCGGCACATCAGGTACTACCTCTGGTGGGCTCCTTGAGTCCTGTGCACCACCCCCTTCTGAAGGTTGCTCTCATTAAGCCTGCTGTCCCTGTCTCTTGTGCAGTCCTTGGAGGTGACAAAGGTGTGAGCTCACCTTGAGGGCACACATTGACCCCTACAAACAAACAGCTCGTGGGAGGCTGGGGGCCACCTTACCACCCCCCATAGCCCAGCGCAGGGGTCACTGCGGCTTGAGCCGTACACCTTGCGAAGGTCTCTGCCAGGCATGCAGGCAGCTGGACAGGTAATAGCTCTGGTGTCTCCCCGTTGAGAGAGAAGTCATTGGGCCTCGGCCGGCTTGGGTGGGCTCATTTGTGCCCAGTGCCCACTTGTGAAGTCATTCTAGACTCTGATCCTATTACATTCTTGCACTGTGGGTGTTAACTTGGCAAATTGGCCACACTCCAGGGTCTGCTGCAGCGCAGATGGTGGCTCAGGGTGGTGCAGTGAAGAGAGCAGGCAGGGCTGGTGGGTCTTTATCTGGGTACTAGTTGCCCTTTCTGTAAATTGGGCACCATTCGGGGGAAAGCTGTGCAGTATAGGACAGGATGTTTGTCCACGGAATTGGTGCCTCAGCTCTCTCCTAGCCCTGTGATCCACGGGTGAGAGCCGGTCATGTTTCTTATTGGAAATGACTTCATGGAACCTAGCCGTGGGCTGCTGCTTCCAGGACAGTGAACCTGCAGGATAACGAAACGTGGTGTCTGGCATAATTTTGAATGTTTGAAAGCAAGATCTTTGATTTACATGTTGCCACCTCACCTCATTTGCTTTGTGGTCTTGTGTGGTTACTTCTGAATCTCCCTCCACTCTGTAAAGTGAATGGAGCATGTCTCACAAAGTACTGTACAGATTAGATGGAGGGATTACATGGACGCCAGAGGCCAGGGGATCAGGAGGCCCTGTCAGTGTTGCTGCATGAGTGCAGCTGTGGCGCCAGCCCTGTGCGAGTGAGAGGAGAGCGGTGTCTTGTCCAAGGTGGGATCCTGCTCCCTCTTTAATCTGCTGTCCCCCCTCCAGGGTCCGCAAGCAGGTGGTAAACATCCCATCCTTCATTGTCCGCCTGGACTCCCAGAAGCACATCGACTTCTCCCTCCGGTCCCCGTACGGGGGTGGCCGCCCAGGCCGAGTGAAGAGGAAGAATGCCAAGAAGGGCCAGGGTGGGGCTGGAGCTGGTGATGATGAAGAGGAAGATTAAGCCTCTCTTCCCCCCTGGACTGGTGGAGTGTCCGATTTTCCAGTCTGATAATAAAACAGATCAACGCTTTGGAACATCAATGTGTGGTTGCCTCATGTGTCCCTGCACTGGGAGCATGGCCTGCAACCCAGGCGTGTGCCCTGACTGGAGTTGAACCTGTGACCTTCATGTTCACAGGCCCCATGCTCAATCCACTGAGCTACACCAGCCAGGGCTGAGGAAGGTTCTGAGTGAAAACCAGATGTGACATTATTGACATAACATCTTTAATTTCAGTTAAGTTTAAAGATGAGCATTCTGAACAAATAAAATACAATTAAAAAAAAAACCCTGAAAGCTGGACAGTCATTTTCAGGCAGAGGAAGTAGCCAGTGGAGGTCAGTGTCATCACCCATCTCCAGCCTTTCTCCCCACCCATGGCAAGGGAAGTCAGGGTGAGCTGTGGGGGCAGGGAGGTGCTGGGAGCTGAGAGCTGATCCCATCCACCTTAGGCTGCTGGGGTTTTTGTTGTTTGTGTTTTAGAGGGGAAGGGAGGTAGGAAAGGGGAGAAATAACACCTCAACTGGAATGGAGCCCTCAACTGAGGCATGGGCCATGATCAGGAATCAACTGGCTACCTTTAGCTTTGTGGGATGATGCCGAACCAACTGCACCACACTGGTCAGTGCAGCTGGTGAATTTTAATTGGTGGCAGTGATTGACAAGATCTACAGGCTCATTACACAGCTTGTTACAGGGTGGGTGGTGGGCAGATTCCTAATTCTGTGTGGATGATGTGAAGTGGGGACTGGGTTAGTGGCCTGTGAAGGGCACCCGCCCTCCCCCCCTCCGTGTTTGGAGAAGGAAGACACTGGTGGTCAGGAGGGAGCAGGCTTCCTTTTCATTGCTGAGAAGCTGCATCAGGCAGGGGAGGAAGGGGCTGGATCAGGAAATGAGAAGTATAGAATTGAGCAACCCCATCAGTGGCTGCAGCCACTTTGCACCCTGTAGTTGGTCCCTTTGTGTCTGGGGACTTTTGGGCTCTGAGGTCAGTTGAGTGCCCAGCTTCACTGTAATAGCTGTGGCTCACTGGGGCTGGGTTGTAGGCCTGCCCTCAGCCCAAGGTTGTCACGTGTATAATTCTTGCAGTTCCAAGGGAACTTTGCAGTCAGTGGGGTCCCTTTGGGGGCGCAGATCAGCCATGTGATGATGGAGTTCCAGAAGCAATCGACTTCTAAAAGGCCCGAGAGCTGCTGAAGGCCTGAGTGAGGTCTACAGGCTGGCAGGGGCCACTACTGAGTGTCCTTGGGGACAGCTTCTGTCCCTTCCAGGGTCCCTACAGGCCCCCTCCCTGGATCGTGGGGTTAGGATCCTTTCTGGGCTAGTGGACGGCCAGAGCAGCATACACACTGGGCTCATCGGGGGGTTCCTCTGATTGGGAGGAAGGGGGTGCACTTGTCTCCTGTCTGAGGGCCAAGTGGTTCAGCTGGGCATAGGTCACATCCTGGGGGTCTTCAGACGCTGCAGCCTGTGGTGGGGCAGAACAAAGACTCATGGTTGGGGTTGGGGGACGCCTTAGGCCGGGGAGGTTAAAGGACACAGTCCTGGAGGCCTTGGTCATGACTGCCAGAAACAGTGAGGGGGGTAGTCTTGGTTCTACTCTTGTTCTCTGTTCCTGTCAGTCATTGGATCTTTGGGGGTCTGGGGGAGGCAGGGTGTGGGGTGGAAAGCTTGGCAGTGTGAGTCTGGCACTGGACTGAGAGGAACTGGGCATGGAGCCATAACCACGGGCGGACAGACCCTGCTGCAGCCCTCAAGGGAGTGCTGTCCGTGGCTCGTTGGGACTGAGTGAGCCTGCGGTGATGGACCGAGCCTGTTGCCACCCCATGTGGGTCCCAGGCTCAACAGGAGAGAATGAACACAGAGAGGGCTGAGCGAGCCTATAGGGCCCTTCGTATGGGGTTCAGGAGCGCCACTCTGCAGGCCCAGGGTCTGGATTTCAGCCCCCTGGCAAGGCTCCGACTGCTTGCGCCTGACCTCCAGCGCTGCCATCGCCACCGGAGCAGGGGCTGGCGGAGGAGGCTGGGGAGGGCAAGGAGAGCGTAGTGTTGCAGCAGCTCAGAGCAGCTGCTTCCAGAGGTGGCCCAGGGTTGAGGGGGGTGAGGGAGACGTGTGCATGGAATTTGGTGTGTGGACAAGGGTGTGCGGGCTCCCTGCTCAGGGTCAGACGGAACTCACCTGACTGTCCAGGTCTCTGTCCTCCTCAGGCTGTGTACAGTCTTCCACAACAGCATCTGTTGGGGACAGAACAAGGCGATCTCATTTCTTGCCGAGGTTCCCTGAGGTCTTACCCAGCAGAGGCTCAGGTAGGATTAGTGATGTGGCAAAGGTCACAGTATCAGCTTTGTGCTGTGTCACAGCCAAGCCCAGACCATTTCCAACAATTCCCCAGCCCACCCAGGTTTTCTGGGCCTGTCTCCTCCCCCAAGACTCCTCGTCCAAGTTCCCTTACACAAGTTCTCTTCCTGGATGTCAGCAGCTGGGCTGGAGCTGGGGGAGGAGACAGAGTGTTAGGGGGCTGAGGCGGGGCCCGGACGGGTGGGGCTCAGGGTCTTTGGGAGAGGGCTCACCTCTTTTGCAGGCCTCTGTCCTTCTGTTCTGATGCTGCAGCCACTGCAGGAAGGCGGGGTCAGCTTCCAGCACCCCCCCCCCCCCCCCCCCCCCCCCCCCCCCCCCCCCCCCCCCCCCCCCCGCGCCCCGTCTGAGACCCTCCCCTGGGGCAGGGCTAAGACCTGCAGAGGACTTAACAACTGAGGTCATAATCCCCCGCCCACCTCCACGTAGACAGGATGCAATTCTGGTTGAAGAAGAACAAAACTTGCATGTGTTTTCAAATGTTTCATAAGTTTGGAAAAGCCAAAGGAATATTCAAAGATACTTACACATACACTCTCATTTAATCTCTTTAGGTTTTTTCCCATTGGGAAAGGCTGGAGTTTTTCTTTGTTGGCCTTCCTGACTATTTGGTTTAGTTCTGGCTGGCTCTTAAGCCCACACTATCTTCTGTGGCCCAGGTCACCCTGTTTCCTACTCACTCGATGTCCTGCCTGTGTTCTGACGCCGGCGTCGGAAGAAGAGGAAGAGAAGGAGAGAAAGCAGCAGGACGAGGGCCACTGAGACCCCAATCAGGATGCTCAGGGACCATTGGAGACCTTGGGTAGGAGTGATGTCATGAATGAGCCAAGATGCCATTTAATGAGCACCTACTGTGTGCAAGGCACGGGCTGAGGTCTGTTGTTCATCTGCTCTAACCTCACAGCCCTTGTGCACCAGGGATGGCTGATGCACCACCCAGTCCACTGCGGCTCTTAGAGGTTAGCCACATGCCCCAGGCCACCCAGCCTGGCCAGGGCAGGGCTAGGACTGGACCCTGGGACATGGGTTCCCTTGTGTGATTGTCATTACTATTATTATTTAAAAAATTTTTTTGTTTATGCTTGTCATCATGTCCTCCAGGGAGAACACCAGGGCAGAGACCAGTTACCACACCCAGTCACCACTGCTCCCCAGCCCTGTCCATCTCCCACTCTGCAGACTGACACCCCAGCTTGCCGCGGTGAGGCCCGTGTACACACACAGTATGTATCTGTGAAGGGTGTGGGTGGGTTGTGTCCTTCCAGAGCTCTAAACAGGGCCAGATTGCCTGCTGAGGGCTTTCCCTTTGAGGGAGTTGGCAGGAGACCTGTTCCACAGCCTGTGACCTCGGACTTGGGAGGAACATGACTTGTCCAAGATCCCACAGATGGGAGGTAGCAGAGCTGGGAGCTGAACCACGAGTGGGGCATCTTTCCCCAACTCTGTAGCTGCTCCTTGGAAAGCTTACGCAGGAGAGCTTAGACACTGCCTGTGTCCCCAACACACACACACACACACACACACACACAGGCAATCACACACGTGTGCACACACGCACCCACATACACACAGACCAAGCAGCCTTTGGAGAAATTGGTCCCAGAGAGAAGAAAGAACTTTTCTCAGGCTCTTATCCAGGAACTGGCTGAGCCAAGATCAGAACTGAACTTCCCCACCCTGTAACTCCCCAGGCCCTCACTTACCCAACTGGGGGCCTGACTTCGTGGTGGGCTGATCCTCAGGGCCTCCTGGAGAACAGGATGGGGGGTGAGGGGTGGGATCTACCTTCTCCCCAATTGAGCCTGGCTGCCCCTCCCCTGGGTGGGACCACAGTATCTCCCTGTGCCATGATACCCTCACTCGTCACCTGCCTGCCTCAGAGCCCTGGGGGCCCCAATATGCCCCCAGCATCAGTGTCTGGCCAAGTGTGCCAGAGCGAGGCATCTGGTTCTCTCTGGGAGCAAGGCCTCTGCTAGTCACCACGCTTGTCCTGGTCTCAGGGTCAGGCCATGGGTGCTGCAGAAGGAGAGGGATCGGGATGGGGCCCCTGGCTTTTCCTCCCTTTGCTCAGCCCAAGGCCTCTCCAGCATCCCTGGGGCCCTGAAACTTGTCTGGGCCTCAGGGATGAGGGTGAGGCAAGGGTGGGGTGGCTCTGGCTTTTCCATTCCTCTGGGAGGTGAGGGTCCCCTCGGGCTGACCCTCCTTCTGTGACCCCCTTGACACTGTCCAGCCTAAAGAACCCCTGGGGGACAGGGTCCTCAACTGACCATGAAGACACAGGGGCAGGTCAGGGGATCCTCACCTGAGACCAGGAGCTCCAGGGGGTCACTGGGCTGTGACAGCTGGAAGGGGGAGGAGCTGTGTGAGCTGTAGCACCTGTAGGTCCCGTTGTGGCCCCAGGTCACAGGGCTGATGGTGAAGTTGGCCTGAGAGGGGGCAGCTGTGTCCTGCAAATGAAGCTGCTGGGGAGGATCCAGGGACCCCTCCCTGTGCAGGCGGAAGGTATCAGCCTTGACCTCAGATGCACACTGCAGGGTCACGTTTGCTCCCCAGGGCACTGAGGGTCCTGGCTGGGCCGAGAGGGAGGGTTTCCTGTACATTCCTGGGGAGAGGAGGGCTGTGATGTGCAGGAGGTCACATCTCCCCCCATGCCCTTGTCCCTGAGCTGAGAGACCATGTCAATCCCCAGGGACACTGTGACTCCTGTCAGCTTCTCTCAGTCCCTCTGGTGGGCAACTTTTATCTCCATGCTCCTCACTCCGTTCCCCTAGATCTCAGCCCCCAGTCACCCTCTGCTCTAGGACCCTCACTTGGACCCCATGACCACCATGGGGACCCCAGGCCAGAGCCCTGAGCAGACAGGACAGGGGCAGGGCAGGGCTCCTCACCTGTAATCAGGATGTCCAGGGGGGCGCTGGGGGCCGACCACACATAGGAGATGTGTCTGCTGTAGCACCTGTACTGGCCCCCATGGACGAGGGTCACAGGGCCCAGGGGGAAGTCAGGGCTGTGCTGTCCATGGAGACGGTATGGGGGTGTGGACCCCTGGTCCTTGGTCAGAGCAAATCTGTCAGAGCTGGGCTCCGAGTGACACTGGAGGGTCAGGCTGTTTCCAGGCAGCACCAGGGGGCCTGGCTGGGCTGAGAGGGAGGGCTCCCTGTACACACCTGTGGAAAAGGGTCATTGTCACCCAGGGGACACACCCACCCACCACCCATGGGGGCTGCAGTGAGAGCTCTCACTTGTCCTTCCCTACATCTCCTGCCTGCAGTTCTGTCCCTAGTTAAACCGAGTCATGCACCCCTACCTCCCCCAGGGCTTTACTAGGCACAGGGTTAGATCAGATATTTGGGGGCCCGGGAAAGATTTGAAGCCAAGTGTGGGTCACCTCACCTGTGACTTGGAGGTACAGGGGGGGACTGGGCTGTGTCCACACATTGGGGTAGGAGCTGGAGGAACCATAGCATCTGTAGGGCCCCCCATGGGAGGAGGCCACGGGGCCAACAGAGAAGATGGCCTCCTGCCATGACCTTCCACCATAGTACTTCTGTTCCGATTTCCTCTGTAGGGGGGGCTGAGCCCCTCCCTCCTTCAGCAGGTGGAAAGTGTCCCATGTGGTCTGTGAGCTGCACAAGAGGGACACCTTCCTTCCTGAGTTCACCACCAGGCCTGGCTGGGCTGAGAGGGAGGGTGCACTGTACACTCCTGAGGGAGAAGGAGGATCCGAGTTAAAGGGGACCATCACCCCACCATCCTCAGAAGTGGGCTGTGAGGGGTGAGCCCCCTCTAAGCCACAGTCTGTCCCCTTCATCTTCTGAGGAGGAGCCCGCAGTGGAGAGGAGACCTGGGTTCCCCCTTACCTGTCACCACCAGGAGCAGGGGCTCACTCCTCTCAGACAGTGTGCCCCCAGTGCTGTATGCACACTGGTACAGCCCTGTGTACTGTGAGCTCATGGACTGAATGAGGAACCTGGTCTTGTTGCTGGAGGTCTGTGGGATCCTCGTCCTCCAGGCCTGAAAGCCCCTCTCTTTATACAGACTGTAGCCATCTGCCTGCAGAGACGCCTGACACCAGATGGTCACAGGGCTCCCCTTACTGATGATGGGGCCTGGGTCAGCCCAGATGGACGGTTTGGGGGGAACTCCTAGAAAGGAATCAGAGCTGCAGGTTTAGGGGTTCCTTGTGCCCTCAGTTTCCCCAGCTGTCACTCTAAGATCTTTCTCAGATTGAACCATTTCCAAAACGAGTGTTCCCAGCATCTAAGGGGGCCCATTGTGCTGAAGCAGGAGCTCTGGGGGAGGACTCACCTGCCTGGACCTGGTCCCACCAGCCCTGACACAGCCCTGGAAGAGAGTCCCTGTGAGATTGTCCTTCATCCACACACAGAAGCTCCAGGCCTGGTCTGGAACCCTGAGTGCTGGGGTCAGTTCTGGGGCTGAGCCACCTCTCCTACCCCCATGGTTTTGTCCATACTGAGCCTTCTGAGTCCTGTGGGCTCTTGGACCAAGACCTGGGAGGGGAGGGGACCCAACCCTCATTGTTCCCCCAAAACTCACCAAGGTAGAGAAGGACAGTGAGTGTCGGGGTTGTGGTGCTTCCTGCCATGGTCACCAGTGTGCAGGCCTATAAATTCACTGCAACACAGAGTAACCATTGGGGTGTTATGGGGCCCTGGCTCTGTGTGACAGACAGGTCATGGGTTCCTCATCAGTGGCCTGGCAGGAAGGGAAGTAGACCCTCCCTGTAGGAGGGGCCAGAGGAGTCAGCAAGCTCTGGAGATTTCAGCCTGACCCCACACGCTCTGCCTCCACAGAAGGCACTTTTTTTCTCAATGTCCCCAAATGGGCCTGTGGAGCATCACTATGCAGAAACATCACACCACCCAGATGTGACCCACTAGAGGACAGGTGAAGTAGAGGTGCCCTGTGACAGGTAGGGGTGTGTGTGTGTCACATACATCTAACCCACCTGTTTGTGTGACTTACCTTCAACCTCTGGACTCTCTGTTCATGGCCTCAGGCTCACGACTCTCATCCCATGATAGGCTGCAACCTCATGACATGGTGGGAATGACAATCCCCTCCTCATGGGTGGTTCTGGATGCAAAGACCTTTGATGTCTTCTAGTCTGTCACTGAGTTGCTGTTGGGACACAGTGGCACATCAGGAGCAGCTTTCTAAATGGAGTCTATCTCTCTTTTGCAGGCGATGTGAGGACATGAGCCCAGAGGTCCCGGGCAGAGAATGCACACAGTCGCCCAGTGCACCAGGCATGGGGTCTGGATGGTCATGTGACCACGGCTGCAGGTTCTGGAACTGGGCTCTGTTCACACCCACAGCCTTCTCACTCTCCCACTAAATGAAAAATCCACTTTCTCAAATGCTGGACATATGCTGCTTTCACAATCCAAAGATGCACACCCAGAGTTGTGCCTAATTCTTAGTGTTTGGCATGGCCAGGTGCAATGGTATGTACTTTACTGTTCAGGGCATGTCCTAGTAGGGCACAGAGAGTGAGACCTTTATAGCCTCACAGCTTTGACAGGCCCTGAGTCTTTCAGTTCCTCCTTTCTTCCCTCCACCTGCAGTGCCAACCACAGCAACCAGAGCCCTTGCCACCCTCTACTCGTCAGGTCCAGCTCACAAGAAGTCATCCATACTGTGGACAAATACGATGTTCTGCTTGATGTCCAGATGCTGAGGGTCCCTTTGGACTCTGCTGTGAAAGAAGGAGGTGATTTTATCCCTGGGAAAACTGTGAACATGAACCCAGGTTTAGAACTGCTTCTCAGTTACCAGATCCATAGGTGTCTAGAAATGACCAAAGGATGTCTAGTAAATCCATGCATCCAGCACAGAAGCTGTGGCAGGAGTTGGTGCTTGGCGAAGTCCACTCCACCTTCCACCACCACAGCCCTCCCAGTGTCTATGGGGAGCGGGTGGGTATATTAGACAGGGACACCACGGGCCCCTCCACTGCCCTCTCTAACCCGTGAGGGTGGCACCACCTCTGCATGTCCACCGGAACGCAGGACTGGTTGTGGTTTACTCTGCTGGGCATTATTAGGTAAGTGACACTGTTGAATAACAGACTCTACTTCCTTTCTTCAAAAGTATGTAACTATGTTTTGGAAGTCAGTCAAATGACTTCGTGGTTCAGCTTGTCCTTTAAGGAAATATCAGTATTTAGGCATATTCTAGGGCTAGTTTGGCCTTACCCCTAAAAATGACTCTTCTGGGCTGTTTTAATTGCTCCAAGGGCCCCACAGTTCTTTATGGAATTCAGAAATCTCTTGCCTTCACGTGAGCTCAGGGAATCAAAGTAAAACTTTATTTGTAGTTCTGAAGATGTGGGTAGGTTAACAAGATATTCGCAAACATTGTTGGATGATAATGCGTGTATGTTTGTTTTTTTGCCCCCAGATTTGAACATAATGTGAGCTGAGTGTTCATGGGTGGTTGTGACTTTCTGTCCTCTGCACTGTGCCAGGGTCTACCTATTCACTCTTCCCTATCTCCCCTCTTCCTTGTTGATGTTTCAAGATTCCTCCTTTATCATTATCTTCCTGGGGCAAGAACTTCCAGTGGCTATTCATTTATGGGGGTCTACTTGTGATAAACCTCTTACTATTTTTTCACCCAAGAATGTTTTATTTCCCCATCATTCCTGAAGGATAATTTCACCAGTGATAGAATTCAGGATTGGCAGTTTTTTCTTTGCTCAGCACTTGAAAAATGTGCAACTTCCTTCCTGTCTTCATGGTTTTTGACGACAATCCCGTTGTCATCTGAGTGGGTTTTCCCTCTATGGGTGAGGTAGCATTTCTGCCTCATGCATTCAAGGAACTTCTTTGTCTTTTGTTTTTCTAGTTGAGTTATGATGCATCTTGGTGTGGATTTCTTTGAGTTTAACCTATTTTGAAGCCAAGTTTCATGAATACGTAGGCTTATGACTATTGCCAAATTTGGGGAAATTTCAGTCATTATTTCTTGAGTAGTTTTTCAGTCTTATCCTCTGCTTCTAGGACTCATGATGCGAATGTTGGAGCTTTTGTGACACTCCAGCAGGTTTTTGAGCCTCTGCTCACATTTGTTTCCAGTTTATTTACTCCCTGTTGTTCAGACTGAGTAATTTCTATTGTTCTTTTTTCATGTTCATTATGCTTTTTTTGTCTTTTCTATTCTGCTGTTGAGCCCATGCATCTATGAGGCCTCCTTTTGATTATTGTAGTTTTCAAATTTAAAATTTTCATTGTGTTTTTCTTTATACCTTCTATGTCTTTACCGAGGCTTTCTTTTTCTTTTCTTTTTTTTTTTTAGATTTTACTTATTTATCTTTAGAGAGAGGGCAAGGGAGGGAGAAAGAAAGGGAGAGAAACATCAACTTATGGTTGCCTTTCACGCGTCCCCTACTGGGGACTTGGCCCACAACCCAGGCATGTACCCTGACTGGGAATCGAACCAGCGATCCTTTGGCTTGCAGGCTGGTGCTCAATCCACTGAGCCACACCAGCCAGGGCCTTTTACTAAACTTTTGATATATAGTAACTTAGGTCATTGATTTTTAAAAGGCTTTCTTTTTAAAAATGAGATGAAATTTTTATTTTTTTATTTTTTAAGTTTTTAACTTTATTTTTATTGATGACACTATTACAGATGCTCCCCATTTCCCCCTTGTTGGCCCACCTCTGCCAAGCCCCTGTCCAATCCCCAGAAGGGATTCCCTCTGGCCATCACCACACTGCTGTCTGTGTCTATGGGGTATACCTGTGTGTTCTTTGGCTAATCCCTTCACCTTCTTTCATCCAGTCCCCACACTCCCTCCCTCTGGCATCTGTCAGTCTCTTAAATGTATCTATACCTCTTGTTCTATTTTGTCCATCAGTGTATTTGCTTCGTTAGAGTCCACAGATAAGTGAGATCATATGGTATTTGTCTTTCTCTGACTGGTTTATTTTGCTTAGCATAATAATATCCAGGTCTATCCATGCTTTTACAAAAGTTTTAAGAGTCCTTTCTTTTTTTTACAGCCATGTAGTATTCCTTTGTATAAATGTACCACATTTTTTAATCTACTCATATACTGATGGGCACTTGGGCTGTTTCCAGATCTTTTTTCAAAATTTATTTATTAATTTGAGAGAGAGGGAGGGAGGGAGAGAGAGAGATTGATTTGTTTTACTTATGCATTGGTTGATCTTTGTGTGTGCCTTGACCGGAGATCGAATGGACAACCTTCACATATAAGGATGATGCTCTACCCAAGTGAGCTACCCAGCCAGGGCCTGTTTCCAGATCTGAGGTGACAACATGTGTGCCAATGATACGTCTGATAAGGGGTTAATTTCTAAAATATGTAAAGAACTTACACAGTCCAACACCAGGAATACAAACATTCCAATTAAAAAATGGGGAAAGGACCCAAGAGGACATATAGATGGCCAACAGACATATGAAAAAATATTCACCTCACTAATAACCAGAGATGCAAATGAAATATCACCTCACGTCTTTCAGAAAGGCTACCGTCAATAAATCAACAAACAATAAGGGCTGGTGAGGACATGGAGAAAAGGGAACCCTAGTGCAGTTTGTGGGGAATGCAGACTGGTACAGCCACTGTGGAAAATAGTATGGAGTTTCATCCAAAAATTAAAAATTGAACTGCCTTTTGACACACTGATCCCACTTCTGAGAATATATCCTAAAAATCCTGAAACACCAGTCAGAAAGAATATACGCACCCGTATGTTCATAGCAGCATTATTTACAATAGTGAAGACCCAGAAACAGCCCAAGTGCCCTTTAGCAGACGAGTGGATGGAAGAGCTGTGGTACATGTACAGAGTGGAATACTACACAGCTGTAAAAAAGAGTTAAATATATTGAGGTGACATTGGTTAATACATTAGATAAATTACAAGTGTACAATCTTGTGATACACCATATATATACCCGCTCTGTGCTCATCACCCAAAGTCTAGTCTCCTTCTGTTTCCTCCTGTACCCTGTTTGTCCTCCCCCCACCTCCTTTCCCTCTGGTAACCATTTTTTCATTTCTGAATCTATGAGTTTGTTTGTTTTCTTCTTTTATTACTTCCTGTATGTCTGTATGTGTCCATGTGTGTATGTCTGTATATGTGTGTGCATGTTTGTGTGTATATACATGTGTACATTTGTGGGCATGTGTATTTCACACATGCATAAGTATTTAGAGGCATTTAGCAGTGAAGCTTTCTGGTCTCCAAGTTCACTTTGCAAGACAAATTTATTTATTTGTTTATTTATTTATTTATTTTTGGAGAGGGAAGGAAGGGAGAAAGAGAGAGAGAGAAACATCAATGTGCAGTTGCTGGGGGCCGTGGCCTGCAACCCAGGCATGTGCCCTGACTGGGAATCGAATCTGCAATGCCTGGTTCGCAGCCCGCGCTCAATCCACTGAGCTACACCAGCCAGGGTTTGCAGGACAAATTTTAATCACAGACTCAACATAGTTAATATGTGTGACAGTTCAGAGTTTCAGATTTTACCCCATAAGAGTAAAATCATATGTTTCTTGTCCTTTTCTGTCTTATGTCACTTAGCATGATGCTCTCCAGATCCATCCAAGTTGTTGCAAATGACAGTATTTCATCTTTCTTGGCTGAGTAATATTCCATTGTGTGTATTTCCACACCTTTATCCCCGTCATCCACTGGAGGCCACTTAAGGTTTTTATGTATTTACCTTTTTTTTTCTAATATAGTCATTCATGGTTCCTAGTTTTCCATTTCATAGGTCTGCTATGTAATATTTACATGATCATTCATTTAAAGTATTCTCTCAGTTTGGATTTTTTCTTTTTCTTTGTTTTTTGGGGATTTAAAAAATTTTAAAAGTTAAATTTATTGGGCTGACAATGATTAATAAGATTGTTATAGGCTTTTTTTCTTTTTCTTTAAAAGATCTTATTTATTTATTTTTAGAGAGAGGGGAAGGGAGGGAGAAAGAGAGGGAGAGAAACATCAATATGTGGTTGCCACTCAGGTGCCCCCAGCTAGGGACCTAGTCCGCAACCCAGGCATGTGCCCTGACTGGGAATCAAACTGGTGACCTTTTGCTCTGTAGGCCAGCACTCAATCCACTGAGCCACACCAGTCAGGGCTGTTACAGGTTTTTCAAGTGTACATTTCTATGATACATGATCCATCCCACTTCTGTTTTGGTTTTAAATTGACACAGAGACATCTGTTTCTTTGATTCTAAAATGTAGGACTATTAGTTATCTGTGACTATAGAAACAGGGGACTCCCAGAGAGACCCAGGAGGTACTGGGGGCCCATATCAGGTCTCCAGTTGGCTGGGGCCACTAGTAAGTGTCCTTGGGGACAGCTTTTATACCTTCTGGGGTCCATGCAGGCCCCCTTCCTGGAGTGTGGGGTCCGGGTCCTTCCTGGGCTAGTGGATGGCCAGAGCAGCGTACACACTAGGCTCATCTGGGGGCCCCTCTGATGGGGAGGATGGGGGTGGACTTGTCTCCCGTCTGAGGGTCAAGTGGGTCAGCTGGGCATAGGTCACGTCCTGGGGGGCAGCAGAGGCAGCAGCCTGGAGCAGGGGGACAGTGAGAGGGGTGAAACCTGGTTGGGGTTGGGGAAGCCTGGGGCCTGGGGAGGACAGGACCCACCTGACTGTCCATCTGTTTGTCCTCTTCTGCTTGTCTGCCCTTCCTGTCCAGCTATTCCTCTGACAGGGCAGAAGGTGAGGGGACCATTCCCTGTCTGATCCTTGATGTTGAGCAGGTCACCTGGGCATAGGTCATTCCCTGGGGGTCATCATGGGGCCTGTTCTGCTGCAGAGAGACAGTGAGATAGAACCAGCATATCCCTGACCACACGGTTGAAACCCTCCAGTCATGTGTCCACACAGTGTCAGAGTGACGACTTAAACTTCAGATCAGATGAGGTCACTCTCTTAATGGAGTCTGCAGGGACTTCCTCAGCCTTAGATCATCTAGAAGCTTCTACAGTTCTGACTCTTAACCTAATGCACTGTCTCTTGCTCATTTGGTTTCAGCCACAGGGCCCATTGGGCTGAAGCAGCAGGTCCTGCCTCAACCTTTGCACCTGCTGTCTTTTCTGTTCTCCCCTCTCACCACACACTCCACCCCCTGCTCTTGCTTCATTCTCCTTCACAGCACTTGGCTCTCTAGGAGGCCATCTGCCTGTTTGGAGGTGTCTCCCTCACCCACAGGGGAGCTGGAGGAGGGTGGGGACAGGCTGCTCAGGGCTGCACTGAGGCACCAACATGGAGCTGGTAACCAGTGAGCTCCTGTCACAGCTGCTGGGGGTGAATGAATGACAGGACCCTGGGACCTGTGGGTGGTTCACTCATTCATGCCTCTTCCTGAGACCTGGGGCTGCACAATTCAGATAGAGGGCGAGGGGCCAGCAGAGGGGATCATCAAGGAGGGGACATGAGGTCACAGGAAAGTTGGGGGAGTGAGTCACAGCAGGATGACCTGATGCCCATGAGAAGCTGGTGTGGGTGCTGATGAGACCAGGGGCGGGTGAGGGTAGGCAGTGACCACTGGAGTCAACTGGGCAACAGGAAGGTCCTTGGTGGCCTGTATAGCACCAGGGGTCTCACCTGAGGGTTCAGTTCCATGCCCTCCCCAGGCTGTGGGTCCTTCATGGCAGCATCTGCTGGGGAAGAACAGGGAGTGTCTCCTGGCAGGGTCCCTGAGATCTCAGGGCTGCAGACCTGCCTGCTCCCAATGGGCCATTCACTCATGGATGAGGTGAGGGGCCAGGTCAGGCTGTGTGGATTTCAGTCCCTCTCACCCCTGGCCCCACAGCCTCCCAGGCTGTCCTCTTCCCCATTGTCTCCCGAAATTCCTATGCCTCCTCCCCAGGGCAGCTGTCCATTCCTCTCACAGAGGTGCTCTTCCTGGGCATCCACAGCTGCACTGGAGCTGGGGGAGGAGACACAAGTTAGGGGCAGAGTGAGGCCTTGGGTGGGGGTCTGGGGTGTTCAGCGAAGGAATTAGCTGGTGTGCAGGCCTCTGTCCTTGGGCTCCAGGTCTGTGGCCCCTGCAGGAGGTCAGATATCAGCCTTCCTCTGGGCTGGTCAACAGCAACAGTCTCAGTCCTGGGAGGGTCGGGACCCCCCACTCTCCATGTGATTTCAGAGGAAAGAAGGAAACCTTAACACACTTGTGTGTATGTTTCATGTTTCAGGAGATTGAAAACGATGAAAGACTACCTTACATTAGCACATCTCTGCTGATATTGAGTGTTTTCTTTCTACAATTTCTGGAGAATCTGTTTCTCAGCTGACCTTCTCCATCTATTTGTTTTTCCTGTGGCAGGTGCTCTGAGTCCCCTCTCTCCTGTGACCCAGGTCACCCCATTCCCTACTTACCTGACGTCCTGCCTTTGCTCTGACGCTGGTGTTGGAGGAAGAGGAAGAGGAGGAGGGAGAGCAGCAGGATGAGGGCCACCAAGACGCTGATCAGCACGTTCCAGTACCATTGGAGACCTTGGGCTGGAGTGACATCATGAATGAGCCAAAGGTGCCATTTACTGAGCACCTACTGTGTGCAAGACACATGCTGGGGTCTGTTGTTCATCTGCTCTAACCTCACAGCCCTTGTGCACCAGGGATAGCTGATGCACCATCCAGTTCACTGCAGCTCAGAGAGGTTAGCACCTGCCCCAGGCCACCCAGCCTGGCTGAGGAAGGGCTGGACTTTACATGGGAACTTGTGTTTCCTGTGCTATCCTCCTGCTGCCCCAGGTGGACACCAGCTCCGAGCTCTGGGTTCTTTATATGCAGGGGCCTGTCATGTCTCCCCTGGAGCTGAGGGTCCTTCCTTATCACCTGCCCGCAGCACAGCAGGGACACAGGAGGGGCGGAGGTGTGCGGTGAACCCTGATTCCCCCTTCAAATGGTTCGGTTGGGGTGGGGCTCGGCCTTCTGAGCCCAGTGAGACCCCTTATGTCACCTAATGTTACCACAGGCCTGTGGGCAGGAAGGGACCAGGGGTGAACAGACATGAACCCGACTTTCAGAGAAGAGAAGGGACCACAGGCCCCACATAGGGAGCAGCAGAGCCAGGACCTGAACCAGGTCTGACTACAGCCCTTATTGCCTCCTCTGAGCTGATGGAAAGGACCTGGGTGTCCCAAAGTCATGTCTTTCCTGTCCCTCCTTGTACCATGTCACTGTTGCTGCTACAGAAGGACAGTCCCCATGACATGTATTGGGGGGCTTCTTTGTGAGACCCCCCTCCCAGGAGGTCAGAGCCAGAACCGAAAGAAAAATCTGAGCTCTGAACCACGAGTCTCTCCTTTTACACTTGGAGACACTGAGGCAGAGAGGGGAAGGGCATGTCCAAGTCAGAGCCTCCAGAGGAGCCTGAACTTGCACAGGACTCAGCCCCTGTCCCCAGGGACACACCCACCACTTCCCCACAGAGACCCTCACTTACCGCTCTGTGGGCCTGACTCCGTGTGGCTGAGGGGCAGATCCTTTGAGACTTCTGGAAATTAAGGATGGGGGTGAGGGGTGGGAGCTGCCTTCTCCCCTCTTGACCCTGGCTCCTCCCCCAGAATGAGCCCCAACCTGTACCTCATTCATGATCACCCCTCCATCACCAGCCTCACTCACACCTGTATAGGCCTGACACTGTAGTGGGGGAGGGGTGGATCCTCAGAGCTTCTTAAGCATCCTGTGTCCCCTGAAATCTCTCTCTGACTCCCCCTCTGGGACAGAACCCTGCCCTTGAGTATCTGTGGGGACATGAGATCCTCTGAGAGACTCGGATCTGCTCTGGGCTGCTGTGTGCCCTCTCTGAGTTAAGGGGACCCAGTGACTCACCAGTGGTGGAGGTGGGCCCTGTGGGTGGGGGGCTGGGCATTCCAGAGGGTCCTGGAAAGGAACACAGAAGAGGTTAAGGGTCTGGGCTGACCCTGGGGTCCCCACCTCACCCAGACTCCTCCTATATCTGTTCTGTGGCTTCTAAGACCCTGTCACTGCCCACCTGGCACCTTCTGGACCAGGTGGGGGGTGGAGTGGACAGATGTAGAAGGGTCTCTGAGGGACAGATCTCTGCTGGGAGACCATCCTTACAGCCCTCTCCCTCCCCTTTCAGCCCATATTCCTCTGGGGACCAGGACCTGAGCTAACAGCTCAGAAAGACAGTGTCAGGGGACTCACCTGAGACCAGGAGCTCCAGGGGGTCACTGGCCTCTGACAGCAGGTAGGGGATGGTGCTGAGTGAGCTGTAGCACCTGTAGGTCCCCCTGTGGGCTGAGGTCACAGGACCCAGGGAGAATTCTGCCTGGTGCTGCTGAGCTCGGGACTGTGATCTAAGACACAGTGGGGGATCGGCTGCCCCCTCCTTGGACAGAAAGAAAGTGTCCCTTGGGTTCTGTGACTGACACAGCAGCATCACATTCTCTCCTGTGGCCACTGTGGGGTCCAGCTGTACCAAGAGGGAAGGTCTGTCAGGGAGCCATTTTAGAGAGAGGGGGTGGGTGAGGGGCTGCAGCCCACCTTGTTCTGACCTGAGAGTCACCAGACCCCTTTCTGAGGACCCTCCTTCTGTCTGTCTCTGTTTTCTCTGAGTCTCCCCCTCTTCCCTTACATCCCCTGTCTCTGTCTCCTTCCCTCCCTGGGGACCCTACACCTCTTGTCCTGGCCATCACCACCTGAGACCCCCAGCAGGGCCTGAGCAGACTCTGGGTTCCTGACTGAACCCACTAGTCCCTCACCTGCCACCAGGATGTCCAAGGGGTCACTGGGGGTCAACCACTGGGAGGAGATTCTGTGTCCACCATAGCACCTGTACTGGCCCCCATGGGAGCCGCTCACAGTGTCCAGGGGGAAGTTGGCTTGAGAGAGCCCAGCCTGGGGCTGCAGGGCAGAGCTCTGGGGGAGGTCCTGTCCCCCTTCCTTGGACAGAGTGAATCTGTCATAGCCAAGGTCAGAGTGACACTGGAGGGTCAGGCTCTGTCCAGAGGCCACAATGGGGCCCTGCTGGGCCAGGAGGGAAGGCTTCCCTGAGCCACCTGCAGGGACCAGACAGGAGTGACAGGGCTGCTCCTCCCATGAACCCTCCTCATGGCCTGGTCCCTAGGTCCCCCTGTCTCTCTCTGTGTCTCTGGCCCAGAAGCCCCAGTGTTCCCCTTGCCTCACCTCTCACATGGGGCTCCCCCTCCCTGCAAAGACCCCAGTAACCTGCCTTGAGTCTCAAAACATGGAAGAAGCAAAATAGAGAATTTTTTTTACCTTGGACCAGAAGCTCCAGGGGGTCACTGGGCTGTGACCACACATGGGGGCTGTTCCAGTAATATCCATAGCATCTGAATGTCCACCTGTGGGTGGGGGTCATGGTACCTACAGAGAACAGGGCCTGGACCTGCCCACTGAGCTGTTGCTGTGAGTCCAGGGTCCAGGAGAGCCTGTCTTCTCCTTCCTTAGTCAGAATGAACCTGTGATATCCTAGTCCAGAGCCACACCGGAGGGTCACAGTCCCTCCTGAGGTCACAACTGGGCTGGGCAGGGCTGAGAGGCTGGGTTTGGTGTAGACTCCTAGGAGAGAAGGAGGCAGCATGTTAAATGGGGCTCACACCTCCCTCATGTCCCCCAGGGATGGGCTGTGAGGGGGAGACCCCCTGAGAGCATCCTCCTTCTGGAGGTCAGAGCCTGAGGCTGGGACCCCTGAGTGTCCTCTTACCTGTCACCACCAGCTCCAGGGGGTCACTGGGCTCTGACCAGCCAGTGGAGCTGACATAGTAACACTGATATCTCCCTGCAGTGTGCTCTGTCATCTGTGTGATGGGGAATTTCACCTTCCTGAGATACCGTGGCATCTGTCTGACCAAGGATGCTGGGTATCTGTCTTTATACAGATGGAACTCCTGGGCCTGCAGGGTCCCCTGACACCAGATGATCCCTACCCTCTGGGCTGAGGGATCACAGGGCCTGGCTCAGCCCAGAGGGTAGGTTTGGGGAGGGTCCCTGGAAGGAATCAGAGGATGGGTCACAACACATTTCCACCCCCAGCCCCAGATAGCAGCCCAAAGACTTTCCCTGACATTCCCCATCCATTAACCCAGAACTTCTTTTCTCCACCTACAGCTGCCAGGTGGGGAAACACCTTGTCCTTTATGCAGAGAGGGACATGGGACCCCTGGGAACAGACTCACCTGCCTGCACTGGGGTCCTCAGGCCCATGTTCAGCCCTGCAAGAGAGTCCCTGTGAGAGATTTGCCCTGAGTCCTGAGCAGAACCCTCCTCCTTGGGAGCCTCCTGAGTCCTGGGGTCCTGACAGAGCAGGGCTTCCCTTCCCCCCTCACATCTCACCGAAGCAGAGCAGGGCCGTGAGGGTGGGGGTCATGGCGTCTCCTCTCTGAACCCAGCCGTACAGAAGGAAGAGACCATGGTGTGTTCAGTGTAGACAGACTCACAGGGTGTGGTCACTGGGAGGCTGGCCATCTCTGTCACAAGGTTGTCACGTCAGTAGCCCCTCAGGAAGGGAACAGTGTCTTCTCTAGGAGTCTGGCCCTTGTTCCCATGATGGAGGAAGAAATAGACCCACAGCCTCCTGAGACACCCCTTGCAGGTGAGTTGACTCAGGGCACAGCCTTCCAGGTTCTCTGTCACCAGGTCTCCTTCCCCTCCCCCATAGGGAAACTCCCCTCCCTATGGGTCCTTCCCGTGGACAGTGGTCACGCAGGCCCTGGAGACACTTCAGGAAGATGGGCGTCCCTGTGCCTACAGAGCTCAGCTCAGCAGAGACACAGTCCCCTCCTCACTGTGTGACAGTGAGCACAAAAGGGAAACAGGGAAACAGGGGAAGGAAACACGTCCTTTCCTCTGGACCCAGAGTGTGGTTTTCTTTCTATCCCAGTCACCCTCACTGACTTCTCATTTTTTCTTAGCAACAGTGTTCACCCTACCTTCCTGGGGACAAGCCTCTGAGTGATCCCTGTCCCCTCAGTGCCCCTTGTTTCCTGGTTCAAGCCTCCTTGTGCTGTGGTCCTGTCTTCAAAATTTAGGCAACATTGACTTGGTCCAGAATTCTGATTTTTACTGAAAGTAGATATTTACTTAAATATTCATCATCCATTGTCTGTGTGTCCTTGAGTGGTAATGTCCTGTCTTTGCCTCAGTCTCCTCATCTGGATCCTGTTGTCACCAACCCGTCTCCACAGTGGCTGCGCATCAGTGGTGCTGGTTCTTGGCGGGGAGACTTCCATTTCCAGACCAGATAGGACATGAGTGGGCTGGGACATGAGAGGATCAAGGTGTCCAGGGTCAAGGGCAGGATTGTAGTACCTGCTTGAGACCATGTCTGCTCTGAATACCAAGCACACCTACTCACAACAGCTCTCAAGTGTGTAGGCACAGATTCGTGCAGGAAAGAGAAATGTTCTCAAATGGAGAGGGAACCACAGTGGAGAACAGAGACTGAAACTGAGTGGCTCCCAGTAGCCAGGACTATACAGAGGTCACAGGGAGGATATTCCCTCCTGAGTGGTCAGAGAGGGACCCCAGGACCTCACAGGAAGAGGGTCAGGGAGCAGGTAAAGGCTGGAAGTGTGGTCCCTGCCCCAGATTCTGTGTGGGCTCTGGGGTGTCTCTGCCCACTCACCCAAGTTCATGGTCAGCAGTGAGCAGTCTGCCCTGTGTGTCCTGAAACAGACTGAGTCCAATGTGTCAGCCATGGGTCTCTGTCCTGTCTGTGTGTGTCTGTGTGTGTGTGGCTCCCATTGGACCAGCCCTGGTGGCAGAATGTTAAGCAGGTGCTGAGTCTGAGAGAGGGACAGCATGGGGCAGGGGCAGCTGCCACAGCCCCTGGTCAGCCTGACTCCCAAGACCAGCAGAGAATCTGAGGGAGATCAGGTGTGTGAGGGGAGAGACTCCTACAAGAGTGGACAGTGGAGAAATCCTAATGATGACAGTTCTGTGGACACTGTCTACTGATACTGGGGACTGCCTCACACAACAAAAGAGAGTCAGTGGGAAATATGAGAGCAGTGGAAGATGATCACGTGTAAATACCTGAAAAATAAAGGGAAGACTCAAATTTGGAGCCAGGAATATGAAATGTTTTATGGAAGAGTATAATGAGTTAGAAATCTGAAAGATGAACAACCCAGTAGAATGGACACACTAAAACAAGTCTTCCCATCAAGCGTGAGACACAGCTGAAGGTCCAATTATGACAGCAGAGTACAATGTTGAGGAAATTTCCAGAATGCAGCTTAGGGACACCAGAAGTGAGGACCGAAGGTACTTGGGGACTAGAGTGAGGAGGGCCAATGTCATATTTATGGTGTCAGAAGGAAAGAAGTGAGCGTGACATTTAGTAACAGCTCAAGAGAACAATAATTAAACACTTTACAAAGATGAGGGAGACCAGCTTAGTGATGGGGACATGTATTTAAAAATGAAATCAGCCTCGTGTGGTGTAGCTCAGTGGACTGAGTGTGGGCCTGAACCAAGGGTCACTGGATCGATTCCCAGTCAGGGCACATGTCTTGGTTGTGGGCCAGGTCCCCGGGGGGGGGGGCATGTGAGAGGCAAC
>PVIA01002891.1:0-189833 GCA_004024845.1 Tonatia bakeri | reverse complement strand
TTAAATAAGTTCTCAATTTGTTGCTTTTCCTCTTCCCCTTCTGGTACCCCTATAATTCGGATGTTGGAACGTTTAAAGGTGTCCTGGAGGTCCCTAAGCCTCTCCTCAGTTTTTTAAATTCTTGTTTCTTCATTCTTTTCTGTTTGGTTGTTCCTTTCTTCCTTCTGGTCCACTCCATTGATTTGAGTCCCAGTTTTCTTCCCCTCACTATTGGTTCTCTGTGCGTTTTCCTTCATTTCTCTTATCGTAGCCTGCATTTGTTCATCTAATTTATGACCAAAGTCAACCAATTCTGTGAGCTTCCTGATCAACAGTGCTTTGAACTGTGCATCTGGTAATTCGGCAATTTCTTGGTCACTTAAAAAAATTGGTTCTGGGGCTTTCAAATATGTTTGAGCCATCTTTTTAATTTTCCTTTGGTTTGGATGCGGCTGTTTCGTAAGGGCAGCGGAGCCTTAGGTGTTCACGGGGCGGGGCACCCCAGTCGCTGGGTTGTGACGTGGTATGTGGGGACGGGGTCTGAGAGGGAACAATGGCACCTGCTGCGCTCTCTCTAGGACTTCCGTTCCCTCCACTGCCTCCCACAAGCAAACTGGGCCCTTGCTGTGCTGGCTCCCGGGTGGTGGGCTGGTGTACTTTCTCGGACTCTGTGGGCTTCCCCGAGAAGTCTCCTGTGAGGCTGGGAGAGTCTCTCGGCCTCAGTTCCCAGACGGGGCTCTTAAGCTTTGAAATGCAGCAGCGCTGCCCGTTTTTCACTTAGTTCGTGCGCAAACGTGTGGCTGCGGACAGCCAGCTGCCCTGCACCCCTCACTGGGTCTGCTGGTCACCTCCGCACTTCCGCGCCCAGCGTCCGCCACCGGTCCGGCCGCTGCCGCTGCGGTCTGCACCCTGCGCGCCCGCCAGCCAGCGCCTCTTCCCGCCGGTAACCCTCAACCCCACTTCGCAGGCCTCCCGACTCCGCTGCTCCTTACCGGTCTGGATGTACTGGAGCCCGACTTCTGTTCAATTAATTTCCCTCTGTTCTGTTTGTTAATTGTTTCTCAATCTTTGTTGTTTTCAGTCTTGGTTGCGCGAGGAAGCACAGTGCGACTGCCTATGCCTCCATCTTGGCCGGAACTCCTTCAACCTTATAGATATTTTATGAGGTTAACAGCGCTAAAGGGATTGTGGAAGAAATATGGGGTTGTGGTTTTGTCTAGAATGGCTTATTTGTGGAAGTTAATATAAGTAGTGTTTAACAAATGTGGCTTAAAAGAAAAATGGAAAAAACTTCACATTTAGAAATGGTATGTGCTTTAAAAAGAAGAGAAACTAAGTGGAAGGTATGCAATGGTTCCTGGAGCTAGGTGGGACAAGCTAAGTGCTGGTCTCTCTATGGCCAATGGCCTTGAAATAAGGCAGGGAATTCAAACAAGTGTTAGGAGCTCTGCAGGCACAGTAGGATGATATAGACATGTTTAGGCCTGAAGAAAGAAAACTAACTACCCATGTTGCTAGAGATATGTGAGTACAGGAAAATATTTTGTGTGCTTTGGTGTGGCTGAAATGCATATGTCAATGTTCGGACTTGTTTATGAGTGTCTTGATTGTCAGGATTCCCCCCCCACACACACACTCTTATGCGGAAGGAGCAATTAGCAAGACTATATTTGCTATAGTTGCAATGTTTTATACTTGTCACAGGAAAGGACAATTACCTAAATCTTATGCTCTGTGACAGTACCAGTTTATTTATATGAAAAATAAACTGGATGGCCAAAAAGTTTGTTCAGTTTTAAAGCAAAAACAAAAGGCACATTTTTCATTTTCACCAATAACTTTTTGAATAACGTATTCACCATTTTGTTCCTTTACCTTCTGCCACCTCTCAGTCAACTTCATAATTCCATCTTCCCCATTTTTTTTTCTCTTTTTGAGGAAAGAACTGTTCTAGGTGCGTTTTGCAGACTTCCAGGGAACTGAAATTTTTTCCATTAACAGAATTTTGTAAAGATCAAATAAATGGAAATCTGCAGGTTCAATGTCTGGTGAACACGGTGGGTGAATCAGGACTTCCCAACCAAACTGTGACAGTTTTTGCCTGGTTGTCAAAGAAGCATGTGGTCTTGTGTTATCCTGATGGAAGATTATGAGTTTTCTGCTGACTAATTCTAGACACTTTTTGTCAAGTGTTGCTTTCAGCTGGCCTAATTGGGAGCAGTGCTTTTGGAATTAATTGTTTGGTTTTACTGGGAGTAGTTTATAAAAGAGGACTCCCTTCCAATGCATTTACATAGCATCACCTTCTTTGGATGAAGACTGCTCTTTGGTATGGTTGGTGGTGGTTCATTTCACTTGCCCCACAATCTCTTCCATTCCACATTATTGTAAAGTACCCACTTTTTATCACCTGTCATAATTTGTTATAAAAAAAGAATGTTTTCATTATGTTTAAGTAGAGAATCACATGTGGAAATAGAGTCAAGGTTTTTTTTCACTTATGTGGAACCCAAACATCAAAGATATTAATATAGCCAAGCTGGCATAAATGATTTTCAACACTTAATTTGGATATTTTGGGTATGTCAGCTCTATCCCATGTGGTGTAACATTGATTTTCTCAATTAACGTCTTGATTTGATTGCTATCAACTCCAACCTGTCTACCTTACTGTGGAGCATCATCCAGAGAGAAATCTCCAGCATGAAACTTCTCAAACCACTTTTGACAGATTCGATCAGTCACAGGACCTTCTCCATACACTGCACAAATCTTTTTTGTTGCGTTTCAATTGCTTTTTTACCTTTATTGAAATAATAAAGCATAATATGCTAAAAAGGTGCATATTTTCTTCCATCTTCTATACTAAAATGGCTACACAAAAATTCACCAATTTTGATGTTTTTTAATGTACACTGATATGACAGTATCACAATACAATCCAACAAAATTGTTTTGAGTGAAGTTAAAGACAACTAAGCACTACTAAAGACAGCTTATGAAAAAAACAGAATGAACTTTTTGGTCAATGCAATAGTTGGTTATTGTTATATATTTATAGTTATATTTAATGAGAACATGAACTATCATACACAGTGTCTTACATAGATATTCACATAAGTATTTCCACTGAGTCTGGATAGTGTTTACAAATAGAAGATAAAGGTCTGAGACAAGCTAACAAAGGCTGTAGCAAAAAAGAAAAAGAAAACAAATATTCAGAACTGGCTTGTACCATTGTGGTGATCTAGATACCATATTTGCATACCTACACACTTAGGGTAAAAATCTGTGTGACAGTACAGATAAAATACTCCCTGCCCTTGTTTTCTACAGAATCTTTGTTGCCTGATGACTCTGTGGTTCACCTCAACTGGAAGACGCTGAATATGAACTATTTGCAATAGTAGACATCAGTAAAGGTATATTTTTATAGCTTTTAAAGAACTTCTCTAATTAAAAAAAACAATTGCAGAAAACCTCTTTATCAAATGTAACATAAAGAGCCATATCTCTTACATTAAATTAGACAAAGAATATGTGTGAATGGGCAGATAATACATGCATGTTTCTTTCAATTAGTCCCAAACAGAAAGTTGCAAGCTGGTATAAGGACCCACTGGGTGACCAAGGTGCCCATTTGGAGAGTCATCCAGCCTGCAGTCTTATCCTGATATGATAGAGGTACAACCACAAATTAGGTTCCTGTTCACTTGATTTGGAAGTGCCTCATTATTGGTGCTCTGTTGGTTCATAGTGAGAGAAATGAGTGTTTTGTCAGGCTGTTAATTTTCCAAGTGGTTGGAGGATGACAGGCTGGGAAGGGTAGAAAGGTCATAGAGACTCTGGAAAAGCCAGGCCTCTATGTAACAGAATGGAGAGAGGGTAGCTGGAGTTCTATTTACAGTAATTGATGGTGATTTAAATGTTCTCAGTAGCAATGCTAAGTTTATGTTTTCAAATAAATAGTAAAATCAAGGTTTAGTGAAACATAGAAACAGCCCTAGAGTATATAGTTCATGATAGTAGGTATTTCTTAACTATTCACATTAATACTGCTTTCAGAAAGTAGATTCATTTTATATGCCCAGGTAGTAAAACCAAATATATTTTTTCTAAACTTCTTGTTTGACCTCATACCCCATGGCAACCTCTGGCCACCTAAACACATACATACACACACATCCAATACTTCAAATGTTTAAATTGACACTTGTGGTTACTCTGTTTCTTTTGTCATTTTGGGAGTATCTCTACATGAGTTAAATGACAGTGCAAATTTAACCCTAATGCCAAATATTAATAATCATTTATATGTTATTAAATTATAATTTCTAGAAAAGACAAGAAGAGGACCAGCTAATAAATGAGAATTCTTTGAACTGTAAACACAATTTATCTCAGAGACCTTGATATGATCAGAGAGAAGTGAATGTTGACATTATTTGGTTGTAATAACTTATTTGTACCACCATTAGAAAGTAAATATAAAACATGTAGTCTGTTACCATAGTAACCCAGTGCTCTATTGCACATGTAATGTATTTATTTCCTTTATTGTAGGTCTTCTTGTGGAATACAACAAAGCTGAGATTGTTGCTACCAAATTTATTTTTCAACTTCATTGATTAGAACATTTTATAGCATTCTGTCAACACACAATATATGACAGGTTCACCGCTGCTCTGACTGACATGTGACAGAGGGCTGGAAGTTAGGGATGTGGGTTGTATTTAAATATTAAAGAGTCTCTGGGAAAAGAGGTAATACATGTAGACAAACTCATGTTATATTTTAAACTTGACCTCAAATTGACATGAAAATAAACATACTGCATTACTTAACTTTTCTTCCAATGCATAAATTATGAAATAAACACAGCTGCTGTGATTTCAGTGTATATGTGTCTGCATTTGATAAGAATTGAATGTGATGCATTTACCATATGTTTTTTCTCTTCATTTTAACTCATTTCTAAGAGTTGTCTGTGTTTCCCTTTCTAAACTATAAATACACATATACCCAGTAAAAATATTTCATTTGTTTTAAACCCGGTTCTGCTAAAAGAAAAAGGAGATGGAGTAAAGATTTGAGGGAAGTGTTTAGAGATTTGGAGGGACCACTAGAAAATGGGGAATAAATGTCATATGGGAAGAGGTAAGAGGCTCTGAAAGACTGCAGTGACAGGAGGTAAAGAAATGTGTTCACAAGTGCAACAAATGTTTATCAAGTTGCCTCAATTCAGACACTGTTCTACCTAAAGAGGATCTGACAGTGAAAACATCCCTGCCCTTATGGGGTTCATGTTATAACCCAAGTTAGGAAGGGAGTGCTTCCCTTTGGCCCCAGTGTGACACCAGTACAGTACCAAGCATTTAACTGTCTATCCACCAAAAGTGGGTGTTTTGTGTCAAGGACACTTTCTGGACCATACTTGTGATTTTGTGTGTGTATTTTCAATATTCATGCTAAACTTTTCTCTGTAAACCTGGTTTTTTCTTCACAGAGCTCACATCCCATATTATTAATCTTGCTTTGTTGGGGAAATTTATGGGTGCTGTGCTATGTACAGATTTTTTATGGTTATAATGAAAATGGGCAGGCCTCCATGTTTTGTGTTTGGTATCATGTACTGATCAGTGGGTCTCTAGCAGGAGAACATGGTTGGCTCTGGGAGCCACATTCCTGCTTATTCAAAATCCTCACTCCTTGAAGGAGGCGGCAGAGAGTACTGGAAAGAGTCTGGGTTTCAATCTTGAAGGTACTGATGACTATGACCTTAAATTGCCCTCTTAGAGCCTTAGTTTCTTCACCTGTAAAATAGTAGGTTTATAATACCAACCTGTCATGGGAATATTAAGTGAGGATTAAATGAAATAACTTGTGCAAAGTACTTAGCGTCGTGCCTGAGAAATAATAGACTCTTTGGTGAGAGTTAATTCCCTTCCCCTAAATACCTCCTTGCGTTCAGGCATCGTTTTTGAAATGCCCTTGGCAAAATAAAAGTTGTGTTATCATGGAGAGCAAATTTATTGACTCAATAAACTTGTTAATGCTTTTGTATGAATTAGTATATTGATCATTGACTTTATAATATAAATAGATGATCCTCAGGGTATGGAATGTAGAACAGGTTTTGATTTAGAGACAGGAAGCGGGGCAACATCAAGGGGACAGGCTCTGAGTGAGGCAGGACCAAACAGGGTATGGGAATTGTGGGGACAGTATGAAGTTCTATCTACCAGCAGAGTGGCATCAATAGGGAAACAGCCTGGGAAATTAACAGCAAACTCTGTCACCATTTTGCTTGGGCTTGTGTTTGTTTGCTGCTGAAGATCCTAATCAGGAAAGAGTGCTCAGTGCCAGCCTAGAGGGTGATGTCCAGCAGCATACTCAATGGATGGCAAAACTGGTTTGGATAATCTCTCCAACCATTCTCTATGAGTTTTCTCAATAATAAAATACTCAACAAAAGAGGTGACAACTAGAGCATTTTGTAATCTAATTTTGAAGGTGTTTGCCATAATCAGATTTGTTTTATAACAATTAAGGCACAGAAAACTCAAGTATCTTACAATATTTTAAAAATGGCATCAGGAAAGAAGGGTAGACCCTATACCTAAGTATGGGCCTGTGATTCCATTTCAAGATATCTGAAATTCAAAAAGCTCTGAAAACCAAAAGTTGATTTTGTTTTATTTTGTTTCTTAAATGTTTGTCATTAAAACTTGAGTTGTAGCAAAACTTGACCTGACAGGTTATACTCATTTATCCTACTTAGTGTTGTTACCCAACAGCAAGTAAGGTCCTGCTACCCACCACCACCCTCTCGGCAAAATTCTGGAGGGTGAAGATTGGTGAAAAAGGGAAGGAGTTTTTATTCAAAAGCTACACAATTTTGGAATAACAGCTTTCCACACGCATTAGTCAATTAAGCCTATCAACTAAGGCTGAAATCTTTTTAATTCTTGAGTTACAGCTTTAATCACTTCAGTCTATCAACTAAGGTTAAAATCTTTAACTCTTGAGTTTCTCTGTCATTCCCCCTGTTAGTTTTTAATTATCTTACTTCTATAAGGTTCGTTTATAAACTAAATAACAACAGAAGATATAAAAGCTACACAAGTTTGGAAGAATAACAGGCTTCTGCCTCAGAGCCTAGAACCCTGCCACCCTCTGTCAGGCCAGACCAGTCCTAGGCTGTGCCCGGAGTTCCTTCACCCATTTAAAATACTGTCCTTTGGGAAACACAGGCAGCTACAGCACAATCATCCAGGCATGCTTAAGGAAGAGAAAGAGAGCTAATCTCTGCTTCCTTTTGTTTAAATCTTCTAGTATATAATTCCATGTGCACTTGGAGGTGTTCAGCCTCTCAGCCTAAACTATTTACAATCATTGCCTTTGTAAGCCTCTTTCTACAGCTCTTCCCTACTTCTCCCCAGTCATCTGATCAGATCTCTGTATCAGTGTGACTATGCATAGATTTCACTGCAGAAATATTAATGTTTAATTACTGGGGGGAGCCCCAAAGCCCAGTCAGAGTTTAAAACTATACAAATAAACAATGCACTTTTTGAATTCTGAAACATGTCTGACCTCAAGGACTTTGGTGGGACTTGCACTATATATCAGGTTCTTTTTGAAAATTATGTTTTAGTTTACTTTGTATTCAACAAACTTCAAATATGAGAATTCATACCTGATAAATATGTCAGTTTTCAGACAGGGAGCCTCACCTATTGTATTCCCCCTCTCTATTCCTTCCCAACCCGTCTTATCTTCTCCAGGAAGTAAACCTGTAGGCTTCCCTGAAGGGCAGCTACCCTGATTCTGTGCTTGTTTGTTTGTTTGTTTGTATCTTTAGAGAGAGGGGAAGGGATGGAGAACGACAGGGAGAGAAACATCAGTGTGTGGTTGCCTCTTGTGAGCCCTCCACTGGGGACCTGGTCCACAACCCAGGCATGTACCCTGACTGGGAATTGAACTGCAACCTTTTGGTTTGCAAGCCTATGCTCAATCCACTGAGCTACACCAGCCGAGCCCTAAAATATGCTTTACAAATTTGAATATACAAAGGTAGGACAATGTTTTAAATATTTTAGACAGAGGGAAAGGGAGGGAGAAAGAGAGAAGGAAACATTAATGTGTGGTTGCCTCTCACACGCCCCTCACTGGGCACCTGGCCTACAACCCAGGTACGTGTCCTGATTTGGGAATAGAACCTGTGATCTCTTGGTTTGCAGGCTGGCGCTCAATCCACTGAGCTACACCAGCCAGGGCAAATGTTTGTTTCTTTTTTTGATTTTATTTATCTATTTTTAGAGAGAGGGGAAGAGAGGGAGAAAGAGAGGGAGAGGAACATCAATGTGTGGTTGTCTCTCACTCACCTCATACTGGGGACCTGGGCCAGAACCCAGGCATGTGTCCCAACTGGGATTCGAACGAGTGAACCTCTGCTTCGAAGTACAGTGCTCAATCTACTGAGCCACACAAGCCAGGGCACATGTTTCTTTCTTTTCTTTTCTTTTTAAATTTTTATTTTAATTTTTCAAGTACAGTTTTCTGCCTTTTACCCCCATCCCAGCCAACCCCTCCAGCCCTCCCCAGCCCCCTCTTGTTTCCACCCCACCTCTTGTTATTGTCTATGTGTCCTTTATATTTGTTCCTGCAAACCCTTCCCCTTTTCCCCTGAAATTCCCTCCCTTCTCCCCTCTGGTCACTGTCAGCCTGTCTGATTACTGAAATTGAGAACATGTTTGTATCTAAAACAGACTTTCAACTTGACCTTCCTGTTTAGAGTCTCACTTCCAGACCCAAATCTTCCAGTTCCTGAAATTTTAGAGGTTATGCAGGGTAAATTGTGCTGCTTATTGGATTTCTGTAATTTGGGGTATTTTTTCCAAATTAACACTTGGCATTTGCTCTCTAATTTTCAAAGGTTTATTCTTGCAATCTTTTCTTATAGTATGTGCTTAAAAATCATAACAAAACATCCTCCCACACACAAAAAGACTCTTTACATTTTAGTGGGGTTTCAATGAGGAGAGTGGAAGTTAAATATTTGTGTTCTATCTGCCATCTTTATTGGAAATTGAGTGCTTTACTTAAAATAGCTCAATGTTTTCCTTATGTTCATTTTGTATCATTTTAGTTTCTCTTTCTGCTGGATGGTAGGTCTCTTCTAGATGGAAACCAGGGTCTTTGGTGTTTGGTTCACTCCCCAAGGATCCTGCTCTCTCTGCAAGCTCCTAGAGCATCTGTGGCACTGGACTTGCCTTTGGCTTAGGATGGGATGGTTTCAGGGAAGAACTGACCAGGATCAGGGTCAAAGCACAGACAGCTGCAGAGGGGACTCTACATCTGGCAAATTATTGCTATTTAGGGGTGTTTGCAGCAACATTTATGGATTTGTGGTGAACACATTAGAACCCACATCAGCGTGGCCATAATCTGGGGTCATGTTATAAATGTTTAACAAGTGAGAATGGCATGGGTAGTGACCAGTTTTATGCTGCACCAATGCACACCAGCTGACTGTTCACCCAGGCTTGGGTTCTACATGCCCCCACCTTTCTCCAGCTCCTGGCTTGCTTACCTTGCCGTGATTTCCAGAATGAAGTTTTAGAAAAATGGGTTGGGGCTACTCTTCTGCATTCCCAGGCTTCCTCCTTGAAGCTTATACTCTTCAAGTGTCCCTGTGCACAGTGGCATATTATAAGTGCTGTGGAAGTAGAAGACATGACCCTCCCTGTGAAGGAACTGTGTGATAAGAAGAGTAAGGGATGGGGTGTAGGAGTCAAAGGTGGTAGATGGGTCCTACTTCCGACCAGCCAGACTGTGCAGTCTGTGGTGGAAGGTGCAAGCTGGAGGTGCCTGAGCAGCCAGGGGTCCCTATCGAAGGAGTTATACAGGCCGAGATGACTTCTCTTTGTCCTTTCAGTTGAAATCACATATATAGGTAACAAGATGAATATGTACGTGTATAAGACTAATTTATATTTTTGAGTAAAAAAATATCAGAAAAGTTTTTGGCAGGGTAAGAAAGGACACAGGATCAGAGAGAATTCCTGTATACTTGAAATGGTTCTGCTAGGTTACAGGATCTCAGATTCAATGGCTGTGGAAGCTCATCTTAGTTTCATCTGGACATCCCTAGGGAAGGAGCTAGGACTAGTTATAACCAAGCACTCCAAACCCGGTGTTATTTGGGGCTGTATGTTTGTAGGTGACATACTGGGTTTCTGTTAGCTCTCCTTGCATACCTCCTTATTTTTCCACTTCTTGGTAAACAGTAACAATTAGAGAAACATTCTACTGTTTCTTCATTTGCCAAAAATGATTTATGTGATTATTTTCTTTCTGTGTATCATAGTAATGGTTTCTAGAGCAGCAAAATGAGATTGTTCTGGTCATCCTGTATTGGAGAAATGGGCCCGAACCCTAGAGATGAGAAGTTGGTTAGAGGAACTGAGGGCACCAGGAGTGCTATCACAGGGATGCTCTGACTCAGGGGAGCCCACTTGTCTGGAGGCTCCCCATGTAGCTGGGGCCAGCAAGGATCTGAACACAGTCAGTAGCAGGCTGGCTCTCAGATCTGTCCTGGATGGTCTCTTTGTGTTACTCCTTAACTGGCATTATCACTGTCTGTTATCTTAAAATAATCCGAAACTCAAAATTACTGAGAAAGTAGTTTAGGTCTACATACAGTTAGTGAGCATCTTCTGAATATCAAGCACTCTGCTAGTTCTAACAGTCTAATGGGAGGAAACAGAAACACAAACAGATAACTTTTAACAATCTGATTTTGAGGAACAGATAGAGGGAGAGGAACAGATAGATGGAACAGATTGAGGAACAGCTTGCTGACTAGTTAAATATAAGAGTTGAAAGGAAAAATATTCGGGCTTATTTCCTGGTACAGACAATCATTTCCTCTTCCTTGAAACTCTCCCTCTCTGGATCCCCACATATCTCTCTGTCTTGAGTTCTGTCTGCTTTGCTGATCTTCATCAATAGATCTACTTCAAAGGCACAGTCCTTAAATGTCAGTGATCCTAGGGCTCCCTCTTTAGCTGTCTGCTCCATTCTTTCTCCTTCTCACAGGGACAGGATTCCCAAAGCTCTGTCTCCAGCGCAGACCTCTCTTCTTGTTACTGGAAAGGGGACCTGGCTCTTAGCACATCTGCCTAGGGCTGGCCTGTAGTGTGTGGGTTCTTGATCATGCAGGAAAGATTTCAAAACACAAATCCAGGTGATTTGAGAGTACATTTTTTAAAGCTGGGGGCAGTGAAACAAGGAAGTGTCACAGGTGGGCACAGGTAACCAGGTTCTTGGTGATCGGGACAAAGAATTGAACCGAACATACAGAGTTTATAGCAGAGAACATGGGAGCAGGCCAACTCCAAGCAGAGATTGACCTCATGGGCTGAAGGCATTCTGTTCTTATAGGGCAGATCCTTTCTGGCTAGTTTAGGTGGGCTTTTATTGCGCATGTACAAGTAGTTGTATTACTTTAAAGTTACTATGCATGTAATCTCCTGTGATTTTCCTTGATTGGCCACCAGAGAAGGGGTTGCACAATGTTACTGAATAGACCCCCCTTCTCTTGGGGTCACACTATACTAGGTTCACCCTGTCCGCCACCAGGGAATTATAGCTCTCCATGTCAGAGACTGGTGAAAAATAAAGGAATTATTTATTCAAAAGTTATACAGACTTAAGACTAATGAGTTAATGTCTTCATTAAAATGCCAAAATCCCTTAGTACACTCACAAACACACACAGTCCTTTCTTCCCCCCTTTGCCCGGTCCAGGGTACTGTATCTCATGAAAAGAAATATTAGTCTGTGGCTCAGGCAGCCCCTGGTTCTTCCCAGTAACCCGCGCTCAGCTGGCAGGCTTCTCTCAGTTCCCAGCACCATCAGCTGTGTCGCCGGGATCTCCAGTTCCTAATCCAAGACCACATGGCACCTTCTCATGGCCCACCAGCAAGAGTCCTTTCACTCCTTGTCTGCCCACAGCATCTTTCCTGCATTCTTCTGAACTGCCAAGAGAGAGCTCTGCATCACTGCTATGTCTTGTTTTTTGGCTTCCTAAGCTGCATGGAAAAGGGAAACCCAAAGCCATGTGGTCCCTCTCTGCCAGAGCCGTGTGGTTTTTCTTGTCATGGCTGCTGCACCTGGATTTAAATCCCAACGCCAATCTTTCTCGGCAGCCCCATTTCCGACTCCTCCCACAATCAACTGTACTTGATTTTTCCAGCTTTTTTTGGCTGCGGAAATCTGGGCAGGTGTGGCCCTGTGGTGTGGAGCCAATCATCTCCAAGCTCGTATGCAGACTCCGTAACCAGGGGGAGTTGCCTCCCAGTTACATCCTAACTGGAAGTCACTCCCATTCCCCTTGCTCAAAGCATGGTCACAGCTATTTAACATATCCATGAAACCAGTTAAAGCTCATAGATATATTAAATGACCATACCAGAGGTTAGCTGTAAAGCTGTTACTATGCAAAACAGCTCTCAATGGCCCTGCTCCATGTGTCCCATCCCCTAGTTCAAACTTGTGGGGGTGAGGACATCCCATATTTTTAATATTTCCTGGACACCCTGAGTTCTGGACCCCATTGTAAATCCCTCTTTTGGAGGCCCCTTGCCTACACCCTCTTACAGAAGGGGTTAGGATATAAGAATATGAAACTGGAAAAGCCAATGTTCATGCTGCCTGCCACCTACCAGACCTAATAAGTGAAGACAGGGATTAAATCTTTATGGGCACTTTATTCAGATGGCAGGTGATCTGAGAAAATGGCAGGTTTGTATCCTAACAAACCATTTCAATTCCATTTTAAACCAACCCTTTTTATAAGAAAAAAAGTGTAGGTAAGGGGAGTGGAACTTAGGGGAAAAGTTAATCAGATAAAAAGCTTCAGCATTCTTTTATTATGGCTCAGATGCCAGATTGCTTGCTCACGGTCCTCCTGAGGCACAAAGGTACAACTGCTTATGGTCTCCTGGAGTCAAGGTGGGTCATACCTTCAGCTCCTGAAACAATAGCTTTGTACATACATTAATTACCATGCTTACTGGCTATTACCTGAAACTAAAATTTTTTTCACATTTGAGTCCCCCATCAAAACAGCAGGAGAGCCTAGGTGGGGCTGCCTTGGCTCTCCAGAAATGTTAAAGGAAAGAAATGAGCCTTGGTGGGGCTGCCTTAGCTCACTGGGAAGTCAGAGAAAAGGGGGCCTTGGAGACAGGTTAGGGGGTTTAGCCCAGGACGAGCTGCTGCTGCCCATTGCTCCTCTGGTTACAAGTCTTGTTGGGTACCTTCGGGTTTAGGAGATGCATGCGTGTCAGGGAAGAAGGGAGAAGGAAAAGGTATATGCGTGTTCCCAGGAGGGAGGGCAAGCACATGCTGGGAGCTTCATTTTGAGTGTTTTTAAAGGCTGGGGTTTAGGAGAGGATCTCAATATAATAGTCATCAGCTTTATACTGATGAGCCAAAAGGAGACCTATTTCCTCAACTTTATCTGTCCTTGGGTGTGGTTGGCAAATGCCACTAACTGGATTTCTGCTATCTGTCCCCCTGAATAGTGTGATTTAAACTATTTACCATCTGGTTTTGGAGGAGAACCATTTACTCTTAAGTGTCTTTGGTTTAGGGAAGATGGGATTTAGCAAATGGCTGCAAACTGTCTCAGTTCCCCTATTTCACGTGTTTTAGTTTACTAGCTTATCTCATTGTGAGCAATACGTTTACCAGCATCTACCAGGTTGCTCTACCTGCCCCAGGCACTGTAGAGTGAGTGCGCAAACCCTCTAGCCCCCAGTGCTGTGTGCCTTTCTGCTGCCCAAGATGCCTGGGACTTCCTCCAGAGAGGAAATAGAAGTGCAAGTCTCATGGAAATATGCCAGCATGTATGCAGTTTAAACTTCTATAGTAGTCATATTAAAGGAGCAAAAAGAAACAGGTGAGATTAATTTTTATTTTATTTTATTTATTTTTAGACAGAGGGGAAGGGAGGAAGAGAGGGAGAGAAACATCAACCTGTGGTTGCCTCTCACACGCCCCCTTCTGGGGACCTGACCTGAAACCCAGGCATGTGCCCTGACTAAGAATCGAACTGATGACCCTTTGGTTCACAGGCTGGTGCTCAATCCACTGAGGCACACCAGCCAAGGCAAATCTTTAATAATATATTAACCCAATACAGCCAGTTATCATTTTAACATGTGATCACTATAAAAATTCTTTTTTCGCATACTGAAACTTCAAAATTTAGTATGTATTTTAATCTCATCTTGCACTAGCCACATTTCAAGTGATCAATAGCCATATGTGGCTGGTGGCTCCTATACTATACAGTGAAAATCTAGAATGAAAAATGTAGTATTTGAGACTGGGCAAAAGCACCCTTGTAAGAAGTATGGTAGGATACATACATTATAAACATCACTGTTTTTATAATTCATGTACAGGGTGAGGCAAAAGTAGATTTACGGTTGTTTCAATGGAAAATAATGCAGTAATTAATAAATAATGAGAATAAACGCTGTGTTTTGTGTACTCATAACTGTAAACCTACTTTTACCCTGCCCTGTGTATTCTGTTCCTTACGGGTTTCCCCTAATATTTAGAGAAGCTTTTGAAATTCCAGTATTTCTCAGCAGTGCTAAGAATAAAAGTATCCTTCCTCCAATGCTAGGAAGGGATTTTCAAGGGGAAGCATCTCCCTGCCCCAAAGGGCAATCCCAAGGGGGAGGAGAACTTCTTAGCACGGAGCTCTCCTTACTTGGAGAGTCCCTTCCAAAGTTTTTTTTGAAGACTCTGGATTTTGTTTTAGAAGAAAATTGCTTTTCTTCACAATTCCTTTTCAAAAATTTCATACCTTAGCTTGCAGAGATAACATGTTTTTACAATAGTCTTGGATTTTTCCAGGATGGTATTAATTTTTAATAGCGTCTCTTTTCAGTCTGTGCATCTTGAAATTTGGTTCGGAAGACAGGACGTCTCTGTCGGTTTGGAGTGTGCAATACTGTGACCAAGCGACTGGCGCTCAGCAGTTCCTAAACTAGCACTTAATTCTGGACACTTTCCCATAAATGGTTTCAGTAGACTGCTCCTTCCCTGGGGTCTGAAATGGGTCTGGGACAGGCCACGTCTCTCCAGGTGACAGCAGAACACGGCCCTGTGTGGTTATGCTTCCTTCTCGGAAGACTTAGTTCATGTTACTGTGCACAGATCCGTCTGAGTGTTGAGGGGTGCTTTTTCTGAAAAATTTGAAGTTATGTAGGAGGCAGCAAGGCTTTCTAAGAATATTTTTGGCAGGCTGATAAAGAAGGATTAAAAAAAAAAAAGAAAGATACAGGCCTGGGAGAGTAGTGCGAGCCGTTGGGACGCCGCCAGATACTGGCGTACGCAACTGAGGAAGACAATGGCCTTTACTGTTACTATTCAAAAACGCTGTTTACGTCCTTCAATCGTCAACTAAAATTATCTCACTTTCAAAGTCCAGGCCCTCCGGGTGGGGCAGGGGACGGCCTGGCTTCCAGGCGGCCAAACGTTGTCCCAGTGTCCTCGGAGTCCTCCCCTGCGGAGCAGGGTGCCGGGGATGGGGAGAGGTGCGCAGAGCCAGGGCGCGTGGCCCGCCTTTCCCGGCTGTCAGTCTCGGGGCCGTTCCAGCTTCCAGGTGGGGACGCCCCCTCCCCCGCAGCGCAGCTCCGCGGGCGGGGAGGAGGGGCTGGGCTGCGATTGCCCGCCCCTCCATCTATCACATGGCCGGAGCGCCACAAAAACAACAGCTTTGGCTGTGGCTGGGACTTCAGGACAGGAAACCCGGGGCCCTTGCTACAGCCCCCACCCCATGGAGGAGAGTTTTCTCGAATCCTTTGGGAGGCTGAGCCTCCAACAGCCGCACCCTCGGCCCCCGGCCCCGCCGCCCCCGCGTGGGACACCCCCGCGCCGACACAGCTTTAGGAAACACCTCTACCTTCTGCGAGGCCTCCCTGGCTCGGGGAAAACAACACTGGCCAGGTAATGCCCCCGGCCCGGCCTGCGCCCCCGGCCCCGGGCTGCCTGTGTGGAGCCCGGGCCGCGCCGTGGGTTCCGTGCCGCGCTCCCCGAGCACGGTCTTGGCGCTGCGCCCCCGCGCCAGCCCCAGGTGTCACGGCCCTTGCCCGCAGCTGCGCGGGCCCAGGGCCGCGGCCAAGGACCTGCGCCGCCCGGCTTGGGGGCGGGAGGCCCGCAGGGTTCGTGGCCAGGCAAACCCGGGGGCTACTGCAGAGAAAGCTGCGGGGCCGCCCACCGGTGCGCAGGCACCGTCACCAGAGTCAACAGGCGTCTTCACCCTGGCGGAGAGACGTGGGGCAGGGCCGGTGGCAGAGGCTGGCGGAGCGCTGGGAACCGAGAGGGTTAGCAGCTGCGTGGCTGGGGCAGCTGCGGAGGCGCTCAGGTGCGCAGGGAGGGGGTTCGCGCGGCCCGCAGACCCTGGTGACAGCGCCACGCGGTGGGCGCCCGAACGAGTTCACCCACGAATTGCGTAGGCGGCCGAAGTGCCAGGTCAGCTCCTACTACGGGGGCCTGCTGTCACCTTGCTAGGCCCACCAGGCCAGCCTCAACCCCATCACTCCATACCTTCCTTACACCTGAGGTTCCAGCATCTTTGTCCGGTTGCCTCCCTGCCTGTGCTAACGCTGCCGCCTGCCTTGTCTGCAGGCCACCTCCCTTTGCCCCACGATTCCACTAGCCCTTTAGGACTCAGATCTGTTACAGCATTGGCAGCCACTCCATACACCAGTAGATGCTTGCCTTCTGGGCTCCGGGGCCTCCTGTTTACACCTCTGTGACCACGTTGGTTTTTGCACAAGGTTCTGTTTATCCTAGTGTACATTTCTTGAAGGTAGGGGCCCTGGGGTACTCTACCAAGCACAGTGGTGTGGAGAATGCTTTCAGTGGAAGAAGTGGTCCCGTGTCCTCAGAGAGTTTTCCATTTCCTTAGAGTGGGGGTGTCAAACTCATTTTCACAGGGGCCACATCAGCCTCCTGCTTGCCTTCAAAGGGCCAAATGTAGTTTTAGGACTGTATAAATGTAACTACTCCTTAACAGTTAAGCAAGAGCTGGGCACTACCGCCAGGTAGAAACAAGGAGCCGGGCGGATAAAACAAGGTGGAGGGTTGGATTCAGCCTGCAGGCCTCCTGTATGCCACCTGTGCCTTACAGAGCTGAGGCAAAAGAAGAATCAGGGAGCTTACATTCAGGAGCTGATTTGAATGGGAGGAGGGTCAGGGAACTGTGACAGCCGTGGGGATGTTTTGCTAGTTTTATGTAGGATTTCCAGCTGATTTGTGGATTAGAAGCCTTTAACAAAACAATATAGCTACATTTTCACAGATCAAAGGGATGGGTGACTTCCCCAAAACTGTACCCTTTCCTAAGAAACCTATTTCAGTAGGTTTCTCTCTGTGTGGGTGGGGAGGTTGAGGGTGCAGAGTGGGGGAGCCCAGCAGAAGGAGGTTATTTTGCGTGTAAGTCATGGGGTGACATCTACTAATGACAGAGTAACTTCTGCACTCAAATCCTGTTTAGTTTCACTTTGGCTTTGCTGATCTGTGGCCTATCACACACTGAGTGTCAAAGAAGGAAATAAATGTCTTTGTCCACATTGTTTTTATAGTTGCTCAGAAAGGAAGTCATACGATGAGTGGAGGTACATAGACTTGACCATCAGAAATGGTGAGATTTGGACCTCACCTTCCTTATCTGTAAAGTGAGTGACTTGGCCTCAGTTGGACTTAAAGTTCTCTGCTGGCTCTAACATTCTACACTTTTAGGATTTTAATTCCTGGGTAATGTTTAGCTAAGCAGAAGACACTGGATGAGGGATCACTGGCCTGGGAGTCTGCAGATTGTGCCTTTATATTCTGTTTGTCACGAAATAGCTGGTGACTTTGGGCAATCACTTAGCTTATTTTCCTTACATGTGAATACTTAGAAGTGATTAGATTAGATGACTTATTGAAGATCCTTCTGGCTGTTAATTGTCTTAATTCTAGTTGTCAGAGATCGTTTGTTAATAATTGCTAGGTGAAGATCTCTGACCTTGGAGTCCACTTATGGCTTCAAACTCAAGCTTTGCCACTGTGATCTTTACTCAACTCCTCTACACCTCCGTGTACTTCCTGCTAAGTGGGAATATGTGCTCTGCCTACTTCAGAGGGTTGTTGTAAGGATTAAATATGTGCGAGAACTTGTTCAACTTTAAATTTTATGTATTTATTTTTATAGAGAGAGGAAGGGAGGGAGAGAAACATCGATGTGAGAGAGACATCCATCGGTTACCTCTTGCATGCCCCCCAACTAGGGACCAAACTTGCAACTTGGGCAGGTGCCCTGACCAGTAATCAAACCAGGCAACCTTCCACTTTGTGTGATGACACTTAACCCACTGAGCCACACCCTCAGGGCAATTTGTTAAACTTTAAAGTGCTATATAAATGTTAAGAGGTATTAGTTACTGCTTAAGATGTTGACCAGCTGAGGTAAATCTTCAAGGTGTTACTGGGGAGGAGTCGGGTTGTGAGTTGTCCTGTTAGACTGGGTGTTGGCGGTTCTGGGAGCCGAGAGACCTCAGCACAGCTTTAGGCGGGTTGTGATTTATACAGAAATCTGGGAAGCAAGCAAGGAAATAGGCCACAGGTCAGTAAGAAGGGAGGCATGCATGAGGGTGAAGTGGGGTGGTGGATGTCACAGGCTGCAGCCCTCGGGGGCTGCCTTTCCCACTTTTTAAGGGGGTCAATGGGGGAGAGAAGGAGAATGCCAAATTGTTAAAAAAATGCACATGTACATAATCTGAATTACTAATTTTTGTAGAGTAGACTTCTCTTAAGAAAAAATACACATGTAGAAAATGGTAAAACTGTGAGGCTATCTCACGTATGGTTGGATTCTGGGAAATTCATATTTTCTATATTGGGAAATTCATGTTTTCTATATTCTATGTATTTTCTATATTTTCAAGATTTTCTATAATGAACATGTATTTATTGAATCAGAAAAATAAAAATGCAGGTCCATCTTTTTTTCTGTTTAACTTTTAACTTTCATTTAATTAAAGAAATAATAAAAATGCTTTTGAAATTAGGATATGTCTTGTCTTCCAAATCAATGTTGGATTTCTATTCTTTTCACCTATTTGTTTACATAGTTTGAAGGGGCTGGAATATGGAAACCATCTATTTAAATTATTTGGTGACATTAAAAACAGAATATTTTGTAGTTAAAATTTTTTTTAAATACCTCATAGTACTAAAAAAAGCATGCCTCCCAAATCTGTTCTATCACCTCTATTTCATTTTAAAAACATTGTAAAAATGGGTTCTTATCATTGACCTATAAGTCCTACTTCCAGGGCAACCTGAAGGTAACAGTTGGACAAGTACACGAAGACAGAAGAATGTTCATCATAGACCTTTTTTATATAATAGAAAAAAAATGTGAGCCAATATAAACATACAAAGATAGGAGACTGGCTTATAAGTCAGGCAGTCATTAATGGGAACATGGAGGTGTATGTTCCCTTTCATGTCACATACAAACATTACACCCCATTAAGTTAAAAAACCTGTGACAAAGCTGTCTCTATCGTGTATATATACACATACACATGTATGCTACTTATATGTGTATACACACAAATCCCATTTTTTGTTCAAAGAAAGTGGTGTACATATCCTCATGGATAAATGTGTGGGAAGATAGACATCTGTCAATAGTTGTTGACTTTAAATAGTGGGATTAGGGACTTTCCCTCTTTATTTATTTCTCATGTTTCTACAACAAATATGTATCACCTAACTTTTTGAAGGTGAAAATAACTTTTCACATTTGAAAACAGTTTTGTTCAATAACTTGGTGTGATAGACCTAGGTTGTTGACAAAGCACTTATTAAATAACAAAATGTCATTTGCTATATAAAGTCTTTTCTAGGTTCATTTTCAGTTGGACATGTACTAGGAAACTTGTTGTTTTAAATCATCACCCAGGGACAAGCATAGAGAGGAAGGGAGGGAGAGAAACATTGATCAGCTGCCTCTCGTATGAAGGGATCGAACCCACAACCTAGGCATGTACCCTGACCAGGAATCAAACCCTTTTTACCTTTGGGGTTACAGGACGATGCTCCAAGCAACTGAGCTACACTGGCCAGGGCAGGAAACTTTTTTAATCCATGAGGAGATTGATTTTAATACTTATTGTTATTAATTTTATGTTAATTCAATATTTTATTGATTTTTATTAATTAGCATATGAACTAGCCTAGGTCACTTGATTCTTCAACACTTCAGGTTCTTTTCCATTAAAATGAAGTTACTATTCCATTAGTAAGTTCATTGTGAGGATTGAGACTACTATGGTAAACAGATTCCACGACCTTATGTGGAAAACTGGAATATGTGGGCTTTATAAATACCAACCATTGGTTATTTACTAATCAATAATAATATTCACTAAGTACTTGTACAACTATTAGTATTGGTTTTGTAAGGTATAGATCAAGTTAAGATTGAGAGAAGGAACCCATACGAGACTAGGAAATAGAAAACAATGATCAGTACACAGCTGTGGGTTAATGACATTTAATGGGACGAACATCTTATGTTCTGTTGGTGTTCAAGGCCAGGGATGTCACTGAAGATGATTAGAAAGACAATAATTAGGGAGAGTAGTTTCCTTCCTATAGAGGAGGTTCTTGAGGTGGCCTTGAAGATGGGGAGACTGTGGTGAAACAGAGATTAGCACTGGACTAAGGAAATGAGAGGAAGCTGGGTGTCTCTTGGGCTGGTGAGGAGAGTGGTTGCATGGTGCAGATGGTTCAATGAGTGAATATATTGGTTAGGTCAACCCAAGGCCAGATCATGGAGAACATTAAAAGCTGGGCAAAGGAGTACAGAGTTGATAAAAGAAATGGGATTCCCATCCCAAGGCCCCTTCACTCAGCAGATGATGCAGTGTTCTCTGACTCCACAGCTGAACTGATGCCCCAGGATCTTAACCTACCCAACCCTCCCACCTCAGTGAAAGTGTCTGTGGATGGTCTGTTTACTCCTGTGCTGCATGTATGTGTGCATGTGTGTGGAAATGTCTCCCTTTTGGGTTGTTTTAACTATTTTTAAGGGTACAATTCAGTGGCATTAATTACATGATGTTGTGCAACCATCACCACTTAATCTATTCAAGTTTGTCATCCCAAACATAAACTGTACCAATTAAGCAATAATTCCCTGTTCCCCGCTGCCTTCAGCCCCTGGTAACCTGTGATCTTCCTTCTGTCTCTATATATTTGACTGCTGTAGCTGCCACGTGTAAGTGGAATCACACAATATTTGTCCTTTTGTTTCTGGCTAATTTCACTTAGCTTTATGTTTCTAGTTTCTTCCATGTTACAACATGTGTCAGAACCTCACTACTTTTTGTGACTGAATAATATTGCATTGCATGGATATACCATTCATTTGTCCTTTTGAAATGAAATAAATTGAAATGACAGTAGTAGAGGGTATGCTTCCCTTTTCTTTTAATGGCCTTATTTGAAAAATTAAAAGTTGTCAACCTCATCTCAGTTCCTTTAAAAGTTTTTTGAATCTTTACATATAAGTCAAAGCAAAGTCTGGGACCCACACTCCAGCAGTTAGCACCCTCTGTAATGCTGCAATTCTTGTTGGCACCATCACATGGTTTCCGACATGGCTCAGAGGACTCACGGGATGCCTGCTGATGGCTATCTTTACTCCTCATGTGTACCTCTGGATGACATGGAATTTCCCATGAAGAGAAATACCTGTTCATTTCTTGGCACTAGAGCTCTCCAAGGAAGTGAAAGGATGCTTTCCTGGTGTGGTGCAGTGACAAGACAGAGACATGGGCAATGGTATACTTTATAAAGCAGTAGTTAAATGTGAGAAGTGGTGAGAGTAGGGGATCAGTGAGGTCAGCTAAGCAGAGTCATTAGACTCTGAAGGCTATGATGCTCAGCAGTGCTCCCAGCCCCTGGGCCTGGCCTGTGGTGGTTTTATGGATGAGGCTAGGGCTTTCAGAAATGAAGAGAAATGAAGAAAAAGTCAAAATAGAATGTGTGTGGTATGCCAAGCCTGTGTATGTGAAAATAGAGTATCAGGCAGGTGACATCTTAGATTTTTAGTCACTTAAGTCTACTTGGAGAAACTACTGACTTTTTATTTTTTCTAAATTTATCTTCTAAGCCCATTTAAAAAGAAAGATTTTATTTTTAGGGGCAGGGAGGGAGAAGGAGAAGAAGAGAAACATCAATGTGTGGTTACCTTTTGCTCATCCCCTACCAGGGGACCTGGCCCACAACCCAGGCATGTGCCCTGAGTGGGAATTGAACCAGAAACCCTTTGGTTCACAGGCCAGCACTCAATACACTGAGCTATACCAGCCAGGGCTGACTTTTTATGTTTTTAATGATTTTCCTAAAGTGGGTCCTAAATCTCCCTCCCCACTGCTCAAAGTCCCTGCAATGCCTCTCTTTACAGGCTGGGAGAATGAGGACTGTCAGTGCTGCGTGTGTTTAACAAAGTAGGAACACAGCACAGTGTGTCTTTATCATCATTCATTGGAAAGGCTGTCCAGCAACATAGAAGACTCACCACTACCACAGTCCTGAGGCCGTTGAACTGGAGCAATATAATATTGCAGGACCGGTTTGTTGATGAGAGAAGCAGTGGAAATAGAGGAAGAAATGAAAGGGGAAGAATGTTTCCATAGGAAAACCTCAGGGGATATACATGATATTCCCGTAGAGTTCATCTGGTCCACACCCAACACTATAAGCCCTGAAAGGTTTAAGCATGTTGATCAAGTCATGAGGATGGATTCTCCTGATTTCTAGTCCAGAGCCTTTTCTTCCTTGACAAAGGAAGAGGTGAATGAGAGTGACTGGTGAGAGTGGTGAGGTTATTTGGAGCTGTTGTGTAATGAAAACACACTCAAAGACCCTAGTAAGAGGGCTAAGTTTACCTGGATTTTAACTTCAGAGTAAGGAAGCCACATTTTATCACTTGTTACTATTGATGATGTTTCTTCTGATATAAAAGAAATTACCAGGGGATTAATTTTCTTCATTAATGTCATATCACTGGCAGCAATGGGAGGAGATGAGATTTAGATTTTTTAAAATTTATTTTTAGAGAGAGGGGAAGGGAGAGAGAAAGAGAGTGAAAGACACATGGATGTGAGAAAGAAAAGTTGATCAGCTGCCTCTTACATGTGTGCTAACCAGGGACGGAACCTACAGCCTAAGTATGTGCCCCAGCCAGGAATTGAACTGGCAACCTTTCACTTTTTGGGATAACATGCAACTGAACCACATGGGTCAGGGCAAGATACAGATTTTAAAATAAGCATTTGTGTAATATGATAAAGGAAAACTAGTCTAATGTCTAAAGGTTCCTTCATAAGGATCTCTATCACATCATATATATGGCTTGTTTTTTAACCAAGGTAAGAGCCCAGAAGAGGGGAAGGGAAAATGGAGAAAGAAAAGAAAGCTCACTTTTACTGAGTGTCAACTGTATGCCTGGCACTTTATATGGGCTGGCTGACTGGATCTTTACAATAGCCCTAAGATAGTTATTTTTATTTTATAGATAAGGACCTTAAGATCAGAGAATCACACCTGTGATTCCAACACTCGAAATTTCGTAAAATGCACAGTGGTCGTACCTCACCAGGGATGTTCACGAACATATACATCTCTTTTCACCCTCTTTTCACAGTTATTTGGGCATCCGACTGAAGTAATATTGTACAACTAAGGTATGTCAATGCACTTTCCCCACACTTTTTAAGGAAATTACAAAGATGAGGATCTGGGGGGCTTTCTCTGTCTCTGACACAGTGCCTCCAATACACTCTGTCCTGTGCTTTGACTTTCTCTTCTTCCTTGCATTAGCACTACCTGACATCTACTTACCTGTTGATTATCTGTTTCTTTTACTGGAAAGCTTCATGAGATGTGTTATCTCATTCACCCAATAGTGGTGCTAAAAAGGGATTTAAAAGTTAGTATCAAAGATGCAGCTCCCATTTAAGCAGCGGTCAAAGAGCCCACAGTGACAGTATTACTGCATGGCCACTGTTCTGTTGTCTATAGTTGACTTAAGACATTTTGGGAAACACAGTTACACACAGGTTAATACTGAGGTAGGTGTGCTTCTAATTCCTCTGTATGAGCATGGTTGAAGTGACCAATAGAACATAAATGTGGGCAGCCTGTCTCATTGCTAGATTCTGTGGAAGGTTGTTGTTTACATACAAGACTCTAAAAGGAATTTCTGCTACACAGTGCTCACGAAGGCCATCTGGGAGTCTGGATTGTATCTGATCAACAGGCTTACTGTAAAGGCATGAGGGGTAAGAGAAGAGTATGTAGGAGGCCAGACTGGGAACTGTTCGCTGGAGTTCCCTTAGCCACTGTGGCTTAGGAACCCATAGTGCTGGAGATAGTTGAGGTCCATCTCTGCAAGGAGTCAGCCTTGGCATGGTAGTTGGCAGCACCAAGGTCAGGCCACACCAGGCCTTAGGGGAAACAGTCCCAAGTTATAAACAGGGGGATTCTCTCCCCTGCTCCTCAGGCAGCTGTTTCATACCTCTCAGTTTAAAGTCCTTGAGGGGAGTTCTAATAATATTCAGAGGAAGTGCTGGGATCCAAGAAGCATCCTTTCTCGCAGTCTCCTTTCGGGGTACATCCAAAGTCTGGGTAAGATTATCAATGTGTAAGAGTGATTAAATAGAAAATTTCTTCACACAGTTTGGGATCCTGTAAAAAGCATTTGCATCATTAAGGCAGCAGAGCCTAACATTCAAGAACCATTCATGGAACTATTCATACATTGACTAAATATTGAGTATCTCTCACGTGCCTGACATTCTTCTAGATGCTCCAAATAGGTCAGTGAACAAAAGACACAAACATCTCCACCTTCATGAACATATATTCTGTCCCAGAAAAAAATTTCTGAAGGAAAGAAGAAAAGTTTAAACAGCATTTGCTCTGCTCTGTTCTCTCAAAAAATGAACCGCAACAAAAAGGTTTCCATAGCTGGTCCAATTGAATTATATGTACCCTCAGGAAACATTCCACACATGCAGGAGGAGATAAATCACAATGATGTTCACTGAAACTTGTTTGTGATAAGCAAAACTGCAAACAAACTAAATGTCACCACAGAAAAGGATAAATAAATGTGGTTTGTTTATTTTATAGCACCCAAGCACAGTGGTTTAGTTCATAGCTCTGGGACCAGGAGCCTAGGTTTTAATCCAGCTCTGCCACTCACTGGTCTCTCCTCTCATCCCGCTTTATTGATATAAATAACATATTACCTCGTTCAAGTTCAAGGTGTTCAATGTGTTGATTTGATACACTTGTGTATTGCAAAAATGTTTACCAATGTAGCTTAACTAATACCTCTATTATGTCACATAATTACCATTTGTTTTTCGTGGTGAGAGCATTTAATATCAACATTCTTAGCAACTTTCAAGTATATAATACTGTGTTAACTATACTCATCATGCTGCACATTAGATCTCCAGAACTTACTCATCATATAACTGCAAGTTGATACCCTTTGTCCAATATCTCCCCATTTCCTCCATCCCCCTCCCCCTGGTAACTACCACTCACTCTGTAAGTTTGACTTTTTTAGATTCTACATGTTAGGCCATACAGTATTTGATTTATTTCACTTAGCATAATGTTCTCAAGGTTCATCCATGTTGTTGCAAGTGGCAGGACTTCCCTCTTTCCCATGGCTGAATAATATTCCATCATATATATATGTACCACATCTTTATCAACTCATCTGTTTATGGGCCCTTACCTTGTTTCTATATCTTAGCTATTGTGAATAATGCTGCAGTGAGCATCAGAGAGATGATAGCTCCACTAGACTCTGTTTTCATTTCCTTTGGGCATATAACCAGGAGTGAAATTGCCAGATCATATGGTAGTTCTATTCTTAATGTTTTGCAAAAACTCCACCTTGTTTTCCATAGTGGCTACATCAATTTGCATTCATTCACACCAACAGTTCACAAGGGTTCCTTTTTTCTCCACATCCTGGCCAACACTTAAGTATCTCTTGTCTTTTTGATGACAGCCATTTTAATAGGTGTTAAGTAATTGTACTTTTTGATTTGCATTTCCCTGATGATGCTGAGCTTTTTTGTTTTTCATGTACCTGCTGGTCATTTGTATGCCTTCTTTGGTAAAATGTCTATTCAGACCCTCTGTCCATTTTAAAATCAGATTTATTTATGCTATTAAGTTGTATGAGTTCTTGTATGTTAGCCCCTTATATATATGTGATTTGAAAATAGTTTCTCCCATTTAGTAGGCAGTCTTTTCATTTTATTGATGGTTTCTTTTGCTGTGCAGAAGACTTAGTTTGATATAGCCCCACTTGTTAATCTTTGCTTTTGTCGTGTATGTTTTTGGTGTCATATAAAAAAAAAAATGTAGCCTAGACCAATGTCAAGGAGTTTTTCCCTACATTTTCTTATAGGAGTTTTATGGTTTCAGGACTTATGTTTATGTCTTTCATCTATTTTCAAGTTAATTTTTGTGAGTTGTGTAAGATAGGACTCCTCTGTTTTTATTCTACATGGGGTTATCAGTTTTCCCAACACCATTTATTAAAGAGACTATCTTTTCTCTATTAAATATTCTTGTTTTGATTGTCAAATATTAGTTGATTATATGTGAGGTTTTATTTCTGGGGCTTAGAGTTCTGTTCCATTGATCTATGTTTCTGTTTTTATGCTAGTACCATACATTTTTTTTTAAGATTTTATTTATTTTTAGAGAGGGAAGGGAGAGGGAGAGAGAGAGAGAGAAACAGCAATGTGCGGCTGCTGGGGGACATGGCCTGCAACCTAGGCATGTGCCCTGACTGGGAATCCAACCTGTGATGCCTGGTTCGCAGCCCGCGCTCAATCCACTGAGCTACGCCAGCCAGGGCTAGTACCATACATTTTGATCACTGTAGCCTTGCAGTATAGTCTGAAATCAGAAAGTAAGATGCCTCCAGCTTTTGTTATTCTCTCTCAGATTGCTTTGTCTAGTTTGAGGTCTTTTGTAGGGTCATATAAATTTTAGGATTTTTTTTTTACTCTTCCTGTGAAAAATGTCTTGGAATTTTTACAGGTATTGTATTGAATTTGTAGATGGCTTTGGGTAGTATGGACATCTTAGCAATACTAATTCTTCTGATCCATGAACATGAAATAGCTTTTCATTCGTGTGTGTCTCTGCAGTTTCTTTCATCATAGACTTCTTGTTTTCAGTGTACAGATCTTTCACCTCTTTGTTTACATTTATTCCTAAGTGTTTTTATTGTTTTTGATACTATTGTGAGTAGAATTATTTTCCTTATTTCTTTTTCAGATGTTTTGTTGTTGGGGTGTAGAAATGCAACTGATACCTTTTAATTGACTTTGTGTCCACTACTGGTCTTAATTTCTCATTTGTAACCTGTGAGTTACTAACAGTACTTATATTACAGGTATATTTGAGCATTATATGAGAAGCATAAAGCCAGAATAGTGCTTAGAACACAATAAGCACTTAGTAAATATTAGCTATGTTTATTATTTTGCTGATAATGTAACATAGCACTGAAAAGCAATGGACTAAGTCCATACATCTACATGATTTAAAAATATAATTTTCCTTTATTTATTCATTCAAGAAATATTTACAGACTCATAGAAGGAGAACAGATGATAGCTAGTGGGTGGAGATTAGAGGGTGGAGGGATTGAGCAAAAAAGAAAAAAACTCATGGACATGGACAGCAGTGTGGTGACTGCTTGGGAGGGGGATGTAACGGGACTAAATGGTAATGGAAACATTTAATAAAGATGATATATTCGAAACAAAAAAAGGAAAAGAAATATTTATTGAGTATCTACTGTATCCCAGTTAGTATTCTAGGTACTTTGAAATCACCAGTGAACAAAAACAGACAAAGATCTTGCCCTCAGGGACCTTATATGCCAGAGGTAGGAATGTGAAAATATAATGAAATTGTGTTATTTCAGGAATTGATAAGTGCTGTGGAAAAGGGAGAAGAGAAAAGAGAACAACAGTAAAGGTGTTTGGGATTACCAGAGTTAGGGTGGAAGTTGGTTGAATTTTAAGCTAACAAAACAAATTTGAGAAAAGTAACCAATTATCAGCTCCTAGTGATGGCTATACAGCTGTTTGCTACAGTATTTCTTTTGCATTTATATTATCTTTTCTCAAAGTTCCTCTCTATGATACAAGAGATAAAAAACAATGAGTCTGAAATATAAAGGGAACTGGCCAAGAAGCAGAAAAATGTGAAAGGAGCTAAATGAGATACACTTTTTAAAAAGAATCTAATGTAAATATTGGAATTTTGAAGTCCATTAGAGATAGAAATGAGCAAAATTACAACACAGAAAATTAAAGTCACATAGAAGACAAGGGTGAGAATAAATATAACCAAATAAAACCAGAAAAAAATATACCCAAAGCAACAATTGCAGATATAATAGGACATACTTCTGAGTAAAGTCCTAAACAAAAGTGTTAAGAAATAAATTAAATACTTAGACATATCCTGGTAAGACTGTTATAAAAGCTGTTAACTAACTACCCCTACTTCCTTAGTTCCTTTTTGTTAGGTGCGGCAATGTGCCAACTTTGAACCTGTTTCCCGGCCCCTTGTTCTTCCTGCTGTATAGAATATGGATGAGAGCTGCACCTTCAGTGGCACCCTGTGCCCACTTGGAGACACAGGAGAAGGAATGGGAGCTGCCTGCTAAGAAATACACATTTAGTGTTTACATGGAGGAAGATTAAAGCAAAAAGAAAGATGGTAGACACCGGGGCCCATGCAATACCAGCTCTGGATTCTACTTCTGGATCCCTCTCTCTACATATATATATTTAAAAAGCCACTGTGATCTAAGTTTTCTGTTAAATGCAATTGAGCCCACTTTTCACTGAAACAAATTTGAACTATAAACATCTGTGGAAGGGACTATAATCCAGTAATTCTCACTGAGCCAAACTGCTAATGGAAGACAACAGAAGGGCATTCTCAGACCCATGTGCTCACAAAGTACATAACACCCATGTGCCCTTTATACAGACATCGGATGAAATTCTGGCAGCACCATGCCCAAGCTTTGTAAACCTGGATGAGTTATTTACTGTCTTGAAGCCTTAGTTTGTTTATCTAATAACTAGAAAACATTATTTACTTTATAAAATTGTTAATAAAGGTTAAAGACAGTTAACATATGCCCAGTACTTTGGTTAGTGCTTAGAACTAACTCTTGGGGGAAAAAAAAGAAAATTTATAGGAAGAATCAACTTTACCATGAGAAGGATCAAAACATCAAGAAGGAGATATATTTTGATTTGATCTTGTTCAGAAATATCACTACAAGAAAATAGGAAAATAAAAGTTTAAGTTTTATAAAGGAATGATGTGCTGATATTGAATATAATCAAGAAAATATTGGAAAAGAGGATAATGAAGAACTTACACATCAAGCTTAGTGGACCAAAATATAAAAGTCAATGACAGGCCTAATTATTTGTTATTTAATATAGAATAAAATGTATTTTAAAACAATGGGGAGTTGATCAATTAATTATTCACTCAGTGGTTTGGGATAACCAGGTTGCCATGTGGGAAAAAAAAATCAAGTTAAATCCTTAGCCAATGTCATATGCCAGAATAAAATTTTGAATGCATTGGGGAATACAATGTGTTAGAACACAGATGAATATTTACGTAAACTTGGGAATGGAGAGATTGTTGTAAATGTATTAAGAAAGGCAGAAAATAGAATACAAAAGAGAGATACATGTGATTAGAAAATTTATATGTTACATCAATTTCCAAAAATTTAGACTCTTATGTTAGAGTTTTGTTATAAACAATTAAAAAGTAATTGATGTACTCAAGAAATTTACGTATTTACTAAGAAGGACATACATCTCCCAATAAGGAGGTTTTATTAACAATCAGACAAGGACACAGAAATGCAATTCACGAAAGAGTATCTTGAAATGACCAGCATACAGCCTTGCTGGTAATCAAAGAAGTTGGGGACACATTAAATACCTAACCATCAAGCATTGATTAAGTAAATGATGGTATATCCATAGGGATACCTATGTCATAAACATTAAAAATAATGTCATAGAGTAATATTTCATGAAGTTGGAAATAATTACTATGGAAATAAGTTTGGTGAAAGTTAGTATACTCTATGTTTCTGTTTTTATAAAACAAAATGTCAGATGAAAAAGAAATTATATCTACCTATCTCCCAATCAATCAATCAATCAATGATCTCCTGGAGAGAAAATCAAAATGTTATTTTTAGATCAGGGAATATAGGAGCCTCTCTTTTTTTGTGGTTTTTGGTTTCAAACTATTCTGTGGTGAATATGTATTTCTTTGCTAATTACAAAAATATATATATATATGTATATATGTATATGTTGTATATGTGTGTGTGTGTGCATATATATCTCCTCACCCAAAGATGTGACATGACTATTGATTTTAGAGAGAGGAGAAGGGAGAGCAGAAACATTGATGTAAGAGAGAAACATCAATCGGTTGCCTCTTATACATGCCCCAACTGAGGACCAAACCCACAACTTAGGCCTGTGCCCTGACCGGGAATTGAACCTGCAATCTTTCAGTTTATGGAACAGTGTTCCAACTAGGTGAGCCACACTGGCCAGGGCAGGAACATCAGTATTTTTAGTATTTGTTTAGACAAAGACACAGGAGATAGCTTGAAGGGATACCCATTGTTCATATTTGGGACAACTTGAGCATCATAAAAAATAACAATGGAAAGGATTATTAAAAGGGAAGGGAAAGTTCTTTATAAGACAATGCCACCTAGTAAATTACATAATGAGAAAATCAATATTCTGCACTCCCAATGTAATAAATTGCCAGACATTCATTAGCAATGAGGTAAAGATCATTGAGGGAATGGTTTTGGGGTGTTAGTGTGACACTCCCCCATTACATAATATCACAAATGAAGAGATGTAGCTGACACCACCTTTCAGCCAAGTGATCAAACTTAGCACACATTGTTGTTATGTGCAATCAGAAGTACACAAATATCACCTCTGTACTTTCTTTCCAAAATGTTTAACCTGGATCTAGTCATGAGGAAACAACCAGAGATACACACAATGTGAGCCATGCTCAAGTCAACTGACCTGGACTCTTCAAAAAGCAGACCAAAGAGGGCATGAGGATAGTGCAAGATTAAAAGATCCTGAAGAGATGTAAGAGCCAAGTGCAGTACTTGAAGTATGACTAATATTACTGGCACCACTGAGGAAATTTAAAAAGATATAAATTTTAAAATTTACTAACACCAGTTATTATAATTTAATGTTAATTTTTTAGATGTGAAAATGTTATTGTAGTTATGTAGGAGAATGGTCTTATTAATAGGAGACACCTGACAAAGAATTTAGGAACAAAATTTCATGATGTTCAAATGGTTCATCAAAAATACACATTTTTGATTTATATTTTGATGTGAGAGACTTCAGGTCAAGATGGCAATGTAGGCAGACATGGCTCAACTCTTCACACAACCACATCAAAATTGCAACTAAGATATAGGACCACCATCACTCAGGAACACCAGAAATAGAGTTGAAAGAAGTCTGACAATTATGGAATTAAAGAAACCACATTCATCCAGACTGGTAGTAGGGGTACAGACATGGAATGGGCTGGCCCTACACCCATGTGAATAAAAATCTGAGAGGGATATCATGGGAGCGAGGAGTCCCAGGCCCACACTAGGCCCCCCAGCTCAGAAAGATAAGTCCCCACAACTTCTAGCTGCAAAAACCAGTGGGGATTGAGTCAGTAGAGAAGGCTGCTGGAGCCACAATCATTTCCTCCTGAGGAACCCACACACAGACTCACCTACTCAGACTTGCTCCTTTTGAGCTTCAGCACTGGCATGGCAGCCTGAATGGCACCAGTGGTATACAGCAAGAGACTGAAGTGTCTGGCACCGGGGTGAGCAGAGGTCATTGTTCCCTTGGTGAACCCTCCCCCTGCCCCCAGAACTGGTAGGCTGGTGCCATATCTGAGACTCCATCAACCTGGCTAATACTGTGTGACCCCCTTGGAGATCCACAGAGGCTCTACCCCTCCCAAATTACCAGCCCACCCAAGCTGCTTTTTCATAAGAATGGTTGGTCTTGGCTCCTAAATCCTATCAAAGAACAGCTGACTTCAGTGAGCCCTAGTGGCAGCCAGATTAGACTCACAGCTTGGCTTCACTTGGGAATCTCCAAGCCCAGCACAAGTAGCAGCCATATCAGATTGCTTTATAGCTCAGGCAGGGTACCCCAGGCAAAACACAAATGGGGGCTGACCTTGGCCTGCACCATGTGGGAAACCAGGGAAGAACCCAGTGGACAGCTACAGACCACTTTGGAGCACCACCACGCTGTCCCTGCACAGCTGATCTATGGAGGGTGGAGGTTAGTGGTCAGTGGTCACAGCCAGTCCTTGCAGCTGACTGGCCTGGGTAAATCCCTCCCATCCATCTGCCAAAAGCAACCAAGGCTAACTATAAGAGGAGGGTGTACTCAGCCCACACAAAGGGTGCACCTTGAGTACACAGCTTGGGTTATAGGGGAGGCTGTACCACTAAACACTACAGGACACCAACTATATTAGGCCACACTACCAAGGTATGGAGCCAAAGCAGCTCTACCTAATACATAGAAACACAGGGAGGCTGCCAAAATGAGGAGAGAAAGAAACATGGCCCAAATGAAAGAACAGATCAAAACTCCAGAAAAAGAGCTAAATGAAATGCAGATAAACAATTTATCAGATGCAGAGTTCAAAACACTGATTATAAGGATATTCAAGGAACTTAGTGAGGACCTCAGCAGCATAAAAAAGACCCAGTCAGAAATGAAGGATACAGTAATAGAAATAAAGAACAATTTACAGGGAAGCAACAGTAAAGTGGATGAAACTGAGAATCAAATCAGTCATTTGAAACATAAGGAAGCGAAAAACAACCAATCAGAACAACAAGAAGAAAAAAGAATCCCCCTAAATGAGGATAGTATAAACAGCCTCTGGGACAACTTTAAGAGGTCCAACATTCGCCTCTTAGGCACCAGAAGGAAAAGAGAAAGAGCAAGAAATTGGAAATCTATCTGAAAAAATAGTGGAAAGGAAACTTCCCTAATTTGGTGAAGGAAATAGACATGCAAGTCCAGGAAGCGCAGAGAGTCCCGAATATGATGAATGAAAAGAGGCCCACTCCAAACACATCATTAATAATTAATGACCTTAAAGGCCAAAGGTTAAAGAGAGACTCTTGAAAGAGAAAAGAAGTTAGTTCGCAGAAGGTATCCAGATGGGAGGGGTGTGGAAAAGAATGGGTGAAGAAGTGAAGGGATTAAGAAGTACAAATAGGTAGTTACAGAAGAGCCATGGGAATGTAAAATACAGTACAGGAAATGGAGTAGCCAAAGAACTTAAACACATGACCCATGGACATGAACAATGGTGGGGGGATTGCCTGAGGGAGTAGGGAGGCACAGGGTGAAAAATCAGGACAACTGTAATAGCATAATCAATAGAATACAATTAAAAAATACATATGTGAGAACTAGAATAAATAATCCAAAAATTTATATAGAATCACAAAAGACCCTAAATAGTCACAGCAATCTGTAAAAGAAGAACAAAGTCAGAGGAATCATGCTACCTGATATCCAACTATACTACAAGACCATAATAGTCAAAAAACAGCACGGTACTGGCCTAAAAACAGAAGCATAGATCAATGGAACAGAAGAGAGAGGCTAGTAATAAACCCATGCATACATGGTCCATTAATATTTGACAAAGGGGGCAAATACATACAATGAGGTAAAGATAGTCTATTCAACAAATGGTGCTGGGAAAATTGGACAGATGCATGCAAAAAAAAGAGAAAGAAACTAGACCACCATCTTATACCATATACAAGAATAAACTCAAAATGGATTAAAGACTCACCACCTTAAAACTCCAAGAAAAAAATACACAGTAAAACCACAGACTTTTTTTTTTCAGTAATATTTTTTTTGATATATATCTCTTTGGGAAAAGGAAACAAAAGAAAAACAAATGGGACTACATTAAACTAAAAAGTTTTTGCACAGCAAAGGAAACCAACAAAATGAAGAGATAATTTGCTGAATGGGATAAGATACTTAACAAGGGGTTAATTTCCAAAATATGTAAAGAACTTATACAACTCAGTAACAAAACAATAACAAAACCCCCAAACAATCCGACTTAAAAAATGGGCAAAGGACCCTAACAGACACTTCTCCAAAGAAAATATCCTGATGGCCAATAGACATATGAAAAGATGCTCAACATCACTAATTGTCAGAGAAATGCAAATTAAAACCACAATGAGATATCACCTCACACCTGTCACAATGGCCAAATCAACAAACAACAAGTGTTGGCAAGGCTATGGAGAAAAGGGAACACTTTTGCATTGATGGTGGGAATGCAGATTGGTGTAGCCACTGTGGAAAACAGTATGGAAGTTCCTCAAAAACTTAAGGATAGAACTGCCTTTTGACCCAGTGATTCCACTTTTGGGTATATATCTGAAGAAACCCTAAGCACTAATTCAAAAGAATATATGCACCCCTATGTTCACTGCAGTGTTATTTACAATAGTCAAGACATGGAAGCAACCCAAGTGCCCATCAATAAGGGAATGGATTAAAAAGAAAGTTGTGGTACATACATACAATGGAGTATTACTAGGCCATAAAAAGAATGAAATCTTACCATTTGTGACAGCATGGATGTACCTAGAGGGTATTATGCTAAATGAAATAAGTTGGGAAAAAACAAATACTATATGATTTCACTTATATGTGGAATCTAAAGAACAATATAAATGAACAAACAAAACAGAAGAAAACTCATGGTTGCCACAGGGGAAGGAGCCTGGGGGAATGGATGAAAAATGTGAATGGACAGAAATACAGATTGGTAGTTACAAAACATTCCCTACGATGTACTTTACACCCTTATGTAAAGTACAACATAGGGAATAGAGTCAATAATATTCTAATAACTATGCATGGTGTCAGCTGGATACTAGAAATATCAGGGGGAACACTTTCTAAAGTATATGATTGTCTAACCACTATGTTGTACACTTGAAATGAATACAAAATGTAAACTGTAATTGAAAATTAAAAAAATATATGTGAGAGGCAAAATGTTAACAACTGGTGACTGTAGATGAAGTATTCATTGTATTATTCTTTCAGTTTGTATCTATAGGTGAACATTTTCTAAATATAAACCTTTGTGGAAGGGAAGTTTCCACCTTTGTGGAAATAATAGGAGAAAAGCATAAATGAGACTTAAGGGGTATGGCAAACAAATACATGTGTAGACCTTGTTTGGCTTTTGATTCAAACCAGCCCACCATAGGAATACATTTATGAAGCAATCAGGGAAGTTTGAACACTGAAAGGATATTTGGTGAAATGAAATATAAAGCTGGTGAGATTAGATTCGCCATCTGATAACTATAGAAGCTGGACTGTGGGTACATGGGGAATGCTTGTATTATTCTGTCTACTTTTGCATGTCTCAAAATTTCCATAATGAAAAGTTAGGGGGAGTAAATTACATAGTAACATTGTACTTTGTGTATTTCCATGGTTTTCTATTATGGGATAAAGGATTACACAGAATGACTAAGTTGTGAAATCAAGGGTGGTACCTGAGTTTGTCCGTACAAACTCAGTGATTTTAATTGAATTTGGTTGGGAGCCTGGGAGGCAAAGTTTCTGTGGAAGTATTGTGACTGTCTTTCCTTTTCTCCCCTTTTGTTGTATCTTCATTCTTTCAATTTCCCCCATGCACGAGGCTTCTGACCACCATAAAGAAAAGCTAGAACTGGGACATGTCTTTACAACTTCTAAAGCACATGGAATGGTATTTATTGCTTCTATTCAAGTCTGAGAATCTCAAGATGGTCTGTTTAATTAGGTCTTTATTACATAGGAGAGCTTCTATTGTCCTGAACATTCAAGATGCTATGGGGGCTGCCAATGCTAATTGAACATTTGGGTGAGGATAGAACATGTTTTTGAAGAAACGATCATTCAGGAAGATCACCCCACCCCCAATTCCATAGCTGTACAGGAGCTGCTTGTTAAGAGGACCATTTAGGCTCTAATCAGACATGCCTTAGGAAATGGTCAGCAAGTGGTCCAGCCCCATTGTGGTTCTAAGCAACTTAACTTTTAGTCTCAGCTAAAATTTTGCAATCGAGGAGGACAGTAGTTTCTTTGTTGTGATTTGTTTTTGTTTTCTAGAAGGGTACAGGACTCAAATACATTGTGAATTGGACACTCATGCCTTAAAGCTTTTAAAAGGAAACATCAGAGAGTATTCACTACCAATAGATAATATCAGCCGTAAAGAAAGTGGAAAACAAGAGTAAATAAGATTACGTATAGGTAAAGAAGTACTCAACTCTGAAAATGGTGAAAAATCAAAGCAAAACCTGTGAGTGGCAGACTTAGGAAAACAAATGAAACCAGATTTAGAAGGTCTATTAAATCTGGGACCAAAAAGAAAAATAAAGATCTTGGAACTGATATCCATAGTTGCTTAGATTAGTACCCAAAAGAAGGAAAATAAGTTACAAACTATTATTTAACTTCTGAACGTAGCTTTCATTATATAGACTAGATAATATTGATGAAAACTTAGAAACTGTAAAGTGTTCACAAATATAAAATACGCACATCTGATAATGCCTTCGGTGCTGTCCTCAGACTGTTTCTGTGATGTCTTTGTAATAATTGTGTGCATAATAAATTAAAGTTTGGACTCATGATTTGGGCTTTTAAATTTGAGTATCTTTAAGGTCAAATAGAACACGTTTATATGGAAACTGAATTTCTTTCATCAAATCCTCTTTGTACTTCTCTTTCATATCACTTCTGATATATGTGGTAGATTTTAAATGGCCACCTTTCTTACAGCCTTTTCCACTCTGTCTCCTACCCTTCAATGGGGTCAACAGTGATTTGCTTTGACAAATACATACAGTGGATGCCTGGCATCTTCCACTCTTACCTTCTTTGAAGGTGAAGAGGCCTGGGTGAGCCTGGGTGAGGATGAGAGACCACGTGGATGACAGTTGGTGGGCAACCAGCAACCCAGACAGCATGAGGCCTGTGCTGCACAAGTGGACTCAGACAAGACCTCAGAACTATGCAGCTGAGCCTGATCAAAATGCTGACCCACAGACCAAGTTCATCCTCTTTCCACACAGACACATTCCAGGATCTGGGGAAGACCATCATGTTCCACTTCTATCAACTGCTCTCAACACCCTCTACTCTGATGTGATCTTTGCTCATCTGACGTTCCTCTGGTTTTCAGGCCTCATGTTGACCTGGCCACTCCTCTATGGACATTCCAGCTTGCTGACTTCCTCTTTAATTTGTGTAGTACTCAAATTGAAGCATTTTAAATATGATTTGTACTTTTAACCACCATGTCTTTGTTCTCGTTTTTCCTATCACTTGCTCATAACACATCCTGTAGTAGGAGCTTTCTCCTTAGTTCCTTCCCCGAAAAGCAACATTTTCATCGTCCCTCGAAGTCTCCTTGGCAGAGCTTCTCCATCAGAACTTGTTCCTGACGCTACGTGCTCATAGGATGCATGTACCCAGCTCTTTGCACTGTGCATTAGGCCAGTGTGCAGGGTCTGGTTCCTTGGCTGGGCTATGGAGTTCTTGAAAATTTACTTTATTTTTTGTACCTTAACACTGCATGGTATGCAGCACATGTCAAGTGCTCAATAAATGGTTGAGCTGGATACTTATCTAATATTATTTGGGTATTAAAATATATTATCTTCTGGTCCACTTTCCCCCCACAAGGCTATCAAGAGACAGTCACATTCCTGTTTCAATCAAGATTTGGGATCTGTCTACTGAATTTTCCTGTTTACCACCACAGCCCATCAAGAAAGAGAATTTTTTTTTTAATTACTTTTTCAGCTATCAATACTACCTTTTAAAAAAATGCTATCAAGTCCCCCAAAATTTTTGACAGAGACATTTGTTTAGTACGTCTGGAATGTATTTATTCACTTTATTTTGGTCTTCTACCTTTCTTGTATTCACTTGGAGTAACTGCAAGATTGTGCACATCCCAATGTGTTTTAGTACTATGGCATGTAAAACAGTCTGGTTTGGTAACTTGACCTCATTTGTTATTAATTAAATAGCAGTACTTTGCAGTTGTGAAGTGCCTTACCATTTGAATAGTGTTTTCCCATACCTTACCTCATCTGAGCCATGCTAGCAGTTCTGTTTAATCTGTGTTTTTCAGTTAAGGAAACAGAAGTTTGGAGAGATAGGTCACATGACTGGAAAGGGACTGAGGGAAGCAAGACCTGAGAGATGTAGGTGCTCATTCACCACCTGCAGCCCCAGTGCCTCACATTCATTCCATTCTTTCCTGAGCAGAGATGTTTCTTCTTGACTGAGAACAAATGAGAGTTGAATAGCTTTGCTTTCTTTTTGCATTCCCTGCCTTTGTCATTCTTCTTTCCCATTCCTCCAACTTTTTTAAGTGCTGGGTCTTTTTATTCTGAGCAGGGTTTGAATTTGTCTTGACGTTAGAATTAGGCTGGCAAATAGGGATAAGAATTAGGCTGGTTGTAAGGTTAAGGGAAAGAAACACACTCAGTGTGTCAGGGGTTGCCCTAGGTGCTTTCCCTGTTATGAGACCATTGTCATCACCAAGCAAGATGGATGACACTCCCCTTGATTTTCACAGATAAGGAAGTGGGTAACTTGTTACCTAGCACAACAACCATCTTTTCCCCAAAAGAGTCCAAGTAAGCATTCCAAGTAGAAACATCTCTCTGAAGTTATTTTGTGCAAAACTTGATATGCTTAAAAAAATTCTTTTTGCTTTAAAAGGGGGGGGGGAGGGAGTACTTCATAGTAATTTTATTTTTCTGTGATATTTTAATATTTAGAGTGAGTGACAGAGGTTTCAGAAGACGTGGGGAATGTTGGATCTACTTCTTTCCTTCTCCCACTGTTTTCAGGTGGTCTCACTGTTAACATGTAAATATGTTATCTAGTAGGGGTAGTACACACACATCACTTTTATCTACATTACATACCTGAACAAGAATTAGTTTCTGAGCTGGCTCCTTAGAAAGAACAGAGCTCTAGCAGATGGGACCCAGGACTGGTTAAGGGTGAGTCTAAGGGTAAAGAAAGGGCACTGGGATATCCCAGAGAAGTGGGAGCAGGGGCTGGGGCCTGTCACGGAAAGCTGTCATCACACCCTCACCTTCCAGTTTCCTCTAGAGTTGGTCCAGTTGCTACAGAAGTCAGTGGCAGTGACCAGCACTTCTCAGTTCCAAGAGTTGGGCAACTCACACAGTTGCCTCTCAGCCCACTCCTGCCTCCTAGTAAGGAGTGATGCCTTCTAGAGATATAAAGCATTTCTGTTTTAAAAAAAGTATTTTGTTTATGTATTTAGAGAGGAAGGCAGGGAAAAAGAGGCAGAGAGAAACATCAGTGTAAGGGAGAAATATCGATTGGTTGCCTTTTGTATGCACCCCAACTGGGGACCAGGTCCACCACCCAGGCATGTGCCCTGACAGGCAATACACCCAGCAACCTTTTGCTTCGTGGGATGATGCCCAACCAACTGAGCCACTCTGGCCAGAGTTAAGCATCTCTCTTTGTAAATTGAATTTCAGCAACTCAAAACTCATGGTCTCTTAATTACAAACTACTAAATATCAGAGACAGAAGGAGATGCTTTTCTGTAATGCACAATCATAAAACGATCTCTTCTTTCCTCACTTCCCAGACAACTGCAACATGACTTCCCCAGGGCCCTGATTTTCAGCACGGATGACTTCTTCTTCAGGGAAGATGGTGCCTATGAGTTCAATCCAGACTTCCTAGAGGAGGCTCATGAATGGAACCAGAAAAGAGGTGACAAATGTCTTTCCAAACTCCTGGGAAATCCTATTGTATACCTAGATTATAGCTGCTGTAGAATGAATGTATTTTATTGAAGGAGTTTAATCAAAAGTTCTGCCATTTTTCCCCCCAAACAGAACGCCAAACCTCCCTAGATTCCAGGAAAAAGAAAATGATCGATAATGGGTCCTGAAATAGGTGGCATTAACGTTGTGTGATGAGGACATGCTGTAATAAAAATGACAAGATATGGGTACGCTCACCCTTCCATCTGACTGTTGCGTTTTGTTCACTGTTGTATAACATTGTGTTGCAGCAAGAAAAGCAATGAGGAATGGCATATCCCCCATAATTATTGATAATACCAACCTCCACGCCTGGGAAATGAAGCCTTATGCAGTCATGGTAGGAAGAAGTATCATTCTGAATTTTCAGTTACGGGCATTTTGTGAGAAATTGAAACTTTTGTTCTTTTCTCATTTCCTGATCTTCCACAATTTTATACTTATTAACAGTTCTCTCAGAGCAGGTAAAGAGGTGTTATTTTTGTGTTCCTCTGCTGTTCAGTGGCTCAAATTTGCTGACAGGCTAATATCACCTCAGGGTACAAGTTTTAAATAGTCATTGGTCAGAATTTTTGATAGCTTTTCTGTCTCAGTTATTTTCTTAAGGGAAGGTTCACATGGAGCCCCCACTGAAACTTGCAGAACAGTTGTTGATGATATTAGAGGACAGCCATACTAGTGTTGCTGCATGGGGGCTCCAGGCAACAGAAGTTTTTAGTTTATAAACAGATGTAAGATTAACACTGTAACTGTAGTAAGACACTCGCATACAAATATAACCATTCAGTTCTGTAGTGTCAGGATAAAAAAAAAAAACTAAGATGAATACAACAAAGTGCACATTTCTCTTTAATTTTGAAATGTCTGATCTGTTTTCAGACATGTTTTATCTCTTATGCTAGTGAATTTTCAATTCCTATTGGGTGTAGGAAAGAGGAAAGATCCAGACACAGTCAGGGTCAAGAAGAAGACAGCTGAGTATTCGGTTTTTGTCACATGAATACCTCCCAAACATGGCAGTCTATTTTTAGGTTGCTTTTCACATTTTGGGCAAAATAGCTTACATATAGGTGTGCTTTTCTCTAACTGTATTCTCATCAGGTTCACTTTGGCCCAGAGGGTGGGACTTTGGTAAATGTAGGAGGAAATGAGTATCAACTTCGTGGTCACTTCAGTTCATGAATCAAAAGTCCACTTGAGAGAGAAATGAACAATGGTGGGTAGGAGGGTGGGCATGAAGGGGAAAGTTAATTAAGGCACAACTCAACTCCAAGACTTAGGGGGAAACTGAGTGACTTAGGAAAGTCATGTTTATTTTTATTTTCTGGGTATGTACAATTTTTTCAGCCACTCGCAGCTATTAATAAGACCCAGAAATTAGACATTTTCCATATATGATGCTTGAATCCTTCCCTAATTAGAAGTATTCACCTAGCGAATAAAGAGGAAATATTTTTACTTGGCTCTTTTTATTTAACTTTTATTATTGAAAGTTCAGTTAGATAAACACATAATAGTCAACTTATGAATGCAATGGATATTTAGGTGATTATATGGAAACTGTAATAGTCTTCTAAATTCAGAGAAATGGGCACAGTGCACTGAGCCACCCTGTACTGTACAGTAGGGAGAGCTACTTTTGGAGGGAAGAGTATGTCAGGGATGGGAGAATCACTTTTATTTCATAGGCTCTGTTCCTATGGTACTGACACGTCCTAAACCAAGGCATGAGGAACAGGATGAGGCATCTGGCAGACATAAATCTATGGTAATCATATTAGGGACTTCACTGCTCATTCCTGTGGACAGGATGTTTCAATCTAGTTCAGCTATTTTTAAAAATATCCAAAACAAAGAACCTTTATAATTTTCCTACACAGTATATAAAATGAACCAAACTTTATCATTGGGAACCATAATATAATCTGAGGGTGGCTAAGTATGTCTATGGACCAACTGTATTTATTAGGATAAAGTGAGGCATTGGCTTACTGGTTAAACAAAGGGAATTCTAGAAAAGATTTGTAGTGAATGTAAATGCCAGTATAAACATTCCCATGAATACATACTATGTGTTCAATGTTTTATGTACTTTTGAAAAATCAGGCACTTGAAAATAACTATGAAGTTATATTCCGAGAGCCCGAGACTCGCTGGAAATTCAACGTGCAAGAGTTAGCCAGGTACTTCTTTGTTTTTCTAGCTCCTCATTGTGTGTCCTGCTGTTTTCAGGTATTTCAGACCGAACAAAAGAATCTTTTCAGGCTGGAAATGGACATGGTAGTTTTCAGGCCAGAAATGGTAATTCTTAGAAATTGATAACTTGGGAATTATGAATGTTAAGACTTTAGTTTTGGGTCAGTTTTCTGATATAATACTAAATAATATTGGCTTGGACTAGGTTTTTTAAAAGACTACATTTAACATTTGGCTAGAATGCTTCTTCATTAATGAACATTTAAAAGCACTTTCTTCTGCATGGGATTGCACATGTCAGTGGTGTTTTTGCATTTAGACTAAATATCTTTAGATGTTCAACAGTCTGTGGTTCATTTGTGATCCAGATGCTGCTTCTACTTTATAAAGCAATAAATGTCCAAATAATACTAACTTGTTGACTGAATGCAAGGGTTCTGATGTTAATTATCTGCTATTTGATAATGTCAATGATTTAAAGTAACCAGTGAGAACAGGATTTACTTTTTTAGGAATAAGGCTAGTTCATCTTATGGTTAAAAGGAGATAATAGCATCTCCAAAGTGGGTTTGAGAACCAGAACCACTTGAACTGGATGTGAAATCCTAGCTTGTGAACCCCTTTCTGTGGTTGAAATCTCCAGGAATTACAGTTTGACCTATGGCCCCAGTTGATTCTCATGCCCATGAAATTTAAGATTGTTTAATGAGCATCCAGAAGTACCTAGGATTGACTGATGTGAATCAACTGTAAATATACTCGTATTCATGCTTAACAGGCAAATGTATAATAAAAAGATCTCCTGGTGTTGTTTATGTCTTGAAGCACAGAACTGAGATTTGCAGAAACAAAGCATTTCTGATGTGTTAGCTCTCTGCAAGCCTCAGGGTGGTTGGGAGTGTGCAAGGCAGCATGAAACAGGAGTGGTGTGAAAGAGGCCTGCATAACAAGGTGTGTTTGTCACAGTTAATCCTGACAATAGAGAGTGCATACCTATGTAATAATACAGGACACGTAAAATACAAGTTACTCATTTTGATATGTGGCCTTAACTAAATGTTTACATGTTTTTCCATGTAGAAGAAACATTCATGGAGTCCCAAGAGAAAAAATACACCGAATGAAAGAACGGTATGAGCACGATGTTACCTTTCACAGTGTGCTTCATGCGGAAAAACCAAGCAGAGTGAGCAGAAGCCAGGACAGGAGCAGCGCATCGCCTCCCAACAGGGCAGGACACTGGAATCCTTACGCAGAGTTTCCAAACCGGAGGGCTCCTGGGGGCTCCACACACGAGAGCTCCTTTAACAGAAGGGGGGGCAGTCACCATGGGTATTAGAGGCCCATCTTACAGGCATTCCTAGTTTTCCTAAATCAGTTTTTACTTCAATTTTTGGTATTTAGTCTTTGTTCAGCTTTAGTCAGAGCTCTAATTCCAGTGTAAATAGTCAGACTTGTACGTTTTTATGTAGATGTCACCACATTCATCTTCAAGAGGCATTTGTTAAAGTGATTCTCTATGCATGGTCTGATGCTGGAAGTTCTGCAGTTTCATTAAACCAACTCACTCTCCAGGGAAAGAACTACTTTGAAACTGAACCCCAAGAACATACGCAAGAACATAATCCATTAGTCACATAGCTTCATAAAATGAAGTGTTTATAGTGTATATAAGCTTCAGTACTACTTTCTCTGAAGTAATCTGTTTTTTTTTTTCAGGAATTCATCTCCATCAGGAAAGTTAGAAAGGTGGGAGGCGTGAGAGGCAGGAAAAGTTTTAGTGCCATTACTACTTTTTAAATCTGTTTATCCAAAAATGTGAGATGTGTGGCTGTAATGATGATATTGATTTTCCTTTAGAGTGAATATGCTAGAAAGTATACATCTAAGGGAATACTGTCCTTCAAAGTAGACACTTTGGGAAATTATTCCTTTATCCTAGTGACAAATCAATGTTAAAAATGTCTGTCAAAGCCTTCTTAATACAAGCTACTGGGGAAAACCAGTGTCATTATTTAAAGTCACTATTTATAGTCTTGTGTTTTAACCACCACTTCATTGAACAGGATGAAACCTAAATAACTTTTGGCTGTTGTGCTAATAGCATAAATAAAAGAAGCCTCCTTTATGAAACATTGATTTTTAATCTGAATCAGTAAGCAGTTTAAAAAATGTTCCTTATATATGTAATTAGTTGGCAGCCCCAGTGTTTGGAGTGAAAGGAATTAAGCATCCCAGGATATAGGTCAGAGATGGCTATGTGAAAGTTACCCTCACTATCAGATGAGCAGTCTTGGTGTTTTACATGACATTGACAATGAAATTCAACCACGACTCTGGAATGTCTCTCTTCTACCAATATGAATTTGTGAATCCAAATTAAATCTCAACAGGTTGGAATCAGATTAATTTGGTGTGAGACTCTGACAGTTAAGACCATGTAGGATGTGTGCTTTACTTCCTCTGGGCCAACGGCTTCTTGCTAACGTTCTGTGAAGTTATTATTTTAAGTGTCTTATAAAATGGTGCTTTTCTGGTTATTAAAAATTATACAGTGTTGCTTTATATGGATTTGTCATTGAATCTAAGCCTTTTTTGTTCAACAATACAAAAATTTAATTACCTAAATCCCACAGAATACCATATTGAGAACCAATTTTTATATATCATAAATTTACCAATCTTCTTTGGTAAATAGGCTATAAAAGAAAATTAACCTTATTTTTTACTTGCTTACATAAATTATTTTATCTGTGGACTTTAGAAAGACTATTTTACCTTGACATTCCACTATCTGACTCTATTGAAAGCTACTCAACATCTTCATTACTACAAGCAATGCACCTGTAATTCTTCAGTAACATTTAAAAAATTGGTATCTCCTTTGCATAACAAAGTTTGGCTCATGAAAACTAAAATTTAGTGAATTTAAATAAATCTAAGGTATTATTATAGTTTTGCTAAATTCTGGGTGTCCAAACATGACACATAATAGTCCTCTAAATAATCATTATAATCCACACAATCCTGCTGTGCAGGCTAGGGGACCCTGAGGATCCAGTCAGTGTGGTGGCTGCAGAATTCACTCAATCAGGAGGACCTGACTTGTTTAGGATAGTGGAGGGGGGGAAGAGTATCAGAGAGCCCAAACTGGACTTATTTTCTTTTGATGCCAAAGAAGCCAAAATGGTCAGAATTCAAGCCCTCCCAATTTATGTCTGGCTCTCTGCTTAAGACATCTAGGCCACTGGGGCTGAGTGACCACTGTGGAGACGTGGACCTAGGTTACAGATCCAGAGCTCTTACAGAGTTCGGAAGAACAGATTCCTGGTCTATTTGCCTTTTTTTCCTATATGAAGCCTAAAATACATGGTATGGGAGCATAAAAATAATTAGCTAAATGCCATCAACTTTACATATACCAGCTAAAAGTGAACTATTTTTTTTTCTCCCAACTCCCTGATTTATATAGCTTTTCAAACCCTCAACACCAACATATATTATTTCATGTGTTGGTGTCTGCACCATGCACAGAACTGGCATGCTTTATATGCACACAGGCTGTCACTGAATGCTGAACAGATAACACAAATGCTTTTTCCATTTATTGCTTATGCAGTGCACACTGTTGACTTTCTAATCATTAAATTGTCACTTTGGGGGGATAATATCCACATGTCTTCCAGCTTCGGGCTTTGCTCACACAGCTCAGCCCTTTTACTGACAATGTGTGAAAAGTAGGCTGTGTGCTAAACCTCTCTCTTGTGCGCCAAATACAAGGTGACGAGTAACAGGAGGAGGTAATAACAGTTACGTTTTTCCAGGATAAAAAAATTAGTCTTAGAAGCTTTCTGTTCCTGAGACTTAAGTTTTATCCCCTGTTCTAGAATGTATCACCAGGAAAATGACTAATACCCGAAGGCCAAATTGTTTTATGAACAAAAATTACTTTAGTAAAATGGGCAAAACAATTTGAAAAGACTAGTGGAACCAACTACTTGTTATATTGATGACTTTTACAGGAGAGAAAATCATGGATCACAGCTACAGAAAGAAACAAATTGCTTCATAAAAGGATTTATCCTTGGCTTTGAAAAGTGTTCATAATTAGATATGAAAACATATTAACCACTCTGCTGTACATGTGAAACTAACAGAAAATAATACTGAATGTAAACTGTAATTCAAAAATAAAAATTAAAAAGTATATATTAGATATAAGCTTAAGACACTGAAAGACCTGATTTAAGAGCTTCTCCATTCTATTAGCTCAAAGAACTGCTTTTCTCTTGCAGGCAGAATCAAGGCTGATTTGAAAGATTTTCTAAGCTGCAGTCCAGATTATCACTCTTCTAAGACAAAACTGGCACTATGAAATATGCTTCTGATTTAAAGTATTTGTTTTTTAATTGAAATAACAATTTCACATATCACATTGGGATCATAAAAATGAATGAATTACATTGAGGGTTCTATTTTTCTTGTAGTTATGCTCATTTCAAGATGAACAACTGGCCAAAAGGAAAAAAACAGGCATATCTTAGTCCAGTTTTTGATCAGGCAGAACTACGGTAGAACCAACTCATGCATTAAGGAAAAGTAGTTCATAGGGGGTTATCTCTAAACAAAACAAAACAAAACAAAACGAAACAAAACCCCAAACTAAAATAGGAACTAAATTAAAAGGAATGTTGTGAGTCAAAATAACTGTACTGAGAAACCTAATTTCATTTAATTAAGGACACAATCTAAAAGCAAAGGGTATGTGTAGTTCATCTGTAAAATACTTGCAGGGAGCAAATCCTGTCAAACAGATTTAAAGGAGCCCCAGTTGGTACAGCTCTTTTGGCTGGCCATCATTCCACAAACTAAAACCAGTTCAGTTCTCACTTAGGGCACATGCCTGAGCTGCGGTTCAGTCCCCAGTCATGGCATGTATGAGAGGCAGTCGATCAATGTTTCTCTCCCTCCTTCTCCCTCCCTTCCTCTTTCTCTAAATTAAAAAAAAAAAAAAAAAAAAAAGATTTAAAGGAGACATTTTTTCTTGATTAGTTAATAAATATAGTCAGTTTTAAGGTCTACAACTGAAAATAAAGAAGCAGGCAAAGAGCTTTTCTATGATATATAAGTACTCAGGTAGAACTGGAACCATTTCTTTTCTCATTCTGCAAATATGGGTATATAGTTTGAAACTGCATGTGTGTTATAAACCAGAAAGGTTAAGAGTCAATAACTAATTTTTGTCCTTTTTGATTCTGGCGCCTTTGCAGTCTCTTAGCTCTCTCTTGTATTGTACTTGTGTCCTGCACGGAGCCTTCCATTCCCCTGGTACCGACAAGGGAATTCTCCTGTTCTCTGACCATAGAGGTAAAATGGTGCCTTTTTAGTTTGAGATAGTCTCTTGAACAGGTGGGAGCAGTCCTAGTGGGCTCACCCACAGACATAAGTTGGTTTTCTCCTGTTGAACCAGACAAGAGGGTCTGGGTATTTATCAGTGCAAGTTCTTCATCGGATATTGAATTGACTTCCAAAAGAGAAGTGTCATTAAATTTTTTAAGTGGAGTTATCTGAGGAGAACTCAATTCTTTTTTCTTCATAGGTGTTTCATATTTGGTGCCACAACTCCGTGGTGGCTGAAAAGCCTTCTGTGCAGCTGGAGAAACAAATGTACAAATGGGACTAACAGGTGGAGGTAAAGGTAGTCTACTCAAGAAATCCAAGGCTTGTCTCTTTTTGCAGTTTTTTGGGTCATCAACTGCCTTTTCCCCTTTACAAGACTTTGAAGTCATTTGGGCTGATACTGGTGTGGTAACAAACTTCCCTTTTGGCTTACAAAGTGATAAAGGACTTTCATAGTTCATCTCACTATTGGGAGAAGACATCTAATAAAAAACAAATGAAAAAGTGGCAAAATATAATTATGTGCTCATATATAAAACAAAATCAAATTAGCTTTTCATTAAAAATATTTAAAACACAAATACCACACACATTCTCACTTTCCTAGTGGTTAATAGGGCAGATGATTTCATGAAACATTCATATTATTATTCCTATTCCCCCAGAAGGAAATAGTTTAGCAGAAAAGGGTATAAAATGACATGAAAAGATGAATGAAGATTAATGATAAAAAGATAAAAAAGGAAGTAAGGACAAAACTTATGCTTTAATCTTTTCTCTTTTTTTAGTATTAACATATGAAACAAAGACAAGCATTTTAAAACCATTTTAAGATCACAGACCATTTGGGTTCTAATACCTACTTTTCTGGCTTTGTGACTTTGGGCAATTGCTTAACCACACTATGCCACAGTTCCCTCATCTGTAAAACGGTGATCATAATTTTTATCTCAGAGGATTCTTGTGAAGGTAATGAGTTAATATAGATATACTTACCAAGTGTTAGTTACTTAAGAATTAGTCATTAGTCAATATTACACTTTAGCTTGATTTGCATTTATTATGTTTTAAAGGGTTAAAATCAAACCAAGCTTAAAAACAACCTTAATTATACAGAATAGTCTTTCTAGCACAAAGATACAGGCAAAAAAGTATTTTCTATCACATGTACTTGAAATACTAAAAATGAAAGCATCTGTTTGTAAAATTTGCTCCCAGGAGTATTACATTCTGGCTTCAATAAACAAGATATAATTTCCAGATAAACTATACCTATAAAAGTCATGTGATAATTAATTACACTCAAATTTAATTACATTTTATTATGTTCATTAGGTATATACCAGAATATACTGTTGCCTTTATATATATAGTTACAAAAGTCTTTTAATTTATATTAACTTACCAGTAACTTATTTCCTGTACCAAGGGCTGTCTGAGCAGCATGTGGGTCTGAAGTACATCCTTTAGTTGGAGTAGACCATTTGGGATCATTTGCATTAAGTATATGCATAAGCTTGTTTTCTGAAGCATTGTAAAATCTATCCATATTCTAAGAAAATGAATTGGAAAAGCTGTTTTATAAAATGCAAACCTACACATTCATGTTTTTAGAAAGTGTTTAAAACAAGAACTAAAATACTCAGAACAAAACAAAAGAATGAGACACCCCAAATTTGATAGCAACTATCAAACAACATGCTAATGTAAAAATGCAGAAACACAGTCAGTGATTCAGGAGGGCTCAGTGTTGGAGGGGCAGAGAAAGAGTGTCTACAGGCATCAGAGAAGGAGAGAGATTAGGAGTCATTCTCAGCCATCGAGTTTCATTAGCAAGCTATACTGTGATTCTGGATTTGGAGCTGGAGCTGGAAGACTAGGATTTACTACAAATAGCTGTAAATCATCCAATATCTACAGAATAGTCCTTAAGAGTAAAATGAGAGAATGGCCTCACGTCCATTCCAAGGATTAACTGAAATAGATTTTAGTTAATACCATTATGTGATATGTAAAGAGATTTAAGCAAAAATGCATATGATGTAAGGGAAATAATTTTATTTTCCTACTTAGGATTATGAAATTCAAAGCAAAGACAGGTATAAATTGTATAAAATACTAGATATGGAGTTTAAAATGTAAACTTGGAATTTGCATATTATTAACTAATTACACTACCAGCTACTATGAACCATGTATTATTCTTGTTAACCAATTTCCAGTTTGTCCACATGGTCTGTAGCTTGAACATCCTTCTCACCATTCTTCTAACTCAGTTCCCCTCAAATCATTCTTTTTCCTGGTAGCTGTCACCCCTACCTCCTCAAGTTTACGAGCAATTAATATTCGTTAAAAACCTCACCTGATATCTCAACATTCAATTTTCATAAAAGCTGCCACTTCTTTGATATTTGACTCAAAATACCAAAAAGTGTGGTAATGGTCAAACTAATTTTACCTCAATAGTATTTTTCATTTTGTGGAATGCCTCTTGAAAATGGTTCTCCTTTGGACTGGAAGAAAATGTGGAAAAATCTCCAGCAAATAAGGTAGGAATTTCCAGTTTGGATTCTGGCCGCCACTGGAGGTTGCTTGCAGCAATTAACATGCGAGGTTTAATGATATCTTCACTAAGATCTATCCAAAACTTGATTGCCAATAAGTTATGGTATTCATCTGACAAATAGGCCAAAGGAGCAAGACCTAAAATGAGAACAAACAAAAAACCCCATTTGATACAATTCAAGAAATACAAATGTACATGAAATACTCTAGCCAAGTTAATATTATATTGTTATTTAAAGAATAAAATGAAATTCTAACTGTTCCTATAGGGAAATTTTAGGAACAGTTTCATGTTAAAATGAAATATCTGGTATTTAGAGAACCTACTTAAGGCCACCATTTATTTATTAAAAGAATATTGATCCTCTTGTTAAATTCTGTCACATCCTTTAATTGATGTGGCACAAAGTTACAGGGTGTGTTTCTTGCATTTTCTTATTGAATGGAAAGTACTTTTTATTTTTTCCCCACAAGGCCTGATTCCCAGTAGGTAGAGAGTCTAAGTGATGAGGGTCTGCCTCTTGTAGAAGTCACTCATCCTGTAGCCATCCCAACTTTATATTGTTCTTCCCAGGTCCTGCCCTCTCAATGCATTTTCTGGAACACTTTACTACAATTTCTGCTTTACTAGAAAATGACCCACCTATTTCTTGATATAAATTATGTCGCCTCTCCTACTTCACAGCTGAGGAAAAAAAAACCCATTTGATTATATGTGTTAAAGAAATTTAAAAATGCAAGGAACCTCTAATATGCCCATTTATTTTGGTATGCTAATGATAAAAACAAATTAAAATAACTAAATTTAGAGAAAGCCCAGGAATGACCTGTTATTTACAGTGTTAGAATTTCAATGACAGTTGACAACACGTTCTGTTCCTGAAGCCATGGGAAGCAGGCGTACTTGTACATTGCTGGTGGCAATACAAGTTTGTGCAACCCTGTGGAGAAAAATTTGGTAATACCTAGCAAAGCGACATATGCACTTACCGTTCACCCGGCAGTATCATTTCTAGTTCTCTACTCTGAAGATAGAGTTCCAATGATAGTAAAATACATATGAACAAGGCTGATGAAAGCACATGTATGAGGTTACTCACTGAAGCACAGTTTGTAATTATAAAGGACTAATAGCAACCTATCTTAGCTCATGCACAGGAGAGTGGTTGAGTAAACCACGACACACCCTTATAATGGAGTATTATTCAGCTGACAACAGGATGGAGAAGAGCTACATCTGTGATTTCCGAACATACTGTTAGGTGAAAAAGAAAAGCACAAAAGAAAGACTAGAATCTATAAGCAAATATACATGTATCTGTCTATTTGTACAAAACATACAGGGAGGATGAACCAGAACTACAGGGGTTGGGTATGAATGGGGGAAGAGGACTAACACTGGGTCAGCAGGGATGAGATGGGAGGGACACTTCTCTGACTCTGTCTTTCTGTATAGTTCTGACTCTGAGAAGGACAATGATATTCCACATATCCTTCATATATCCTCCAAACAAACAGAACCAACCAGCTATTAGGGAATCCAAGTTGGAACAAACATTTCCTAGCTTGAAAGGGCCTATGAGCAATGATGCTCCTGTAGTAGTAAGGAGCATATCTAGCAATCAGATATTGGTTCTAAACACCATTTTCTCAGAAAAAAAAAAAAAACCATAAATAAATAAAGTAAGGGAAGGGAAGGAAAAAAAGCACCTAGGGTTCCTTGGGGAAGTACTGCAAGTCTTCCAATAAGTCATTTTGTTCAACATTGTTTCATTACAACATTGATAAGATGCTATAGGAAATTAATCCTTGTTTGTATAAACTAGCCTGTGGAAAAACTGGTTTTGTTATATGTCATTTCACTTAAAGTTGCAGAACCTACCAAAATGTTAAGTGAGGACTCACTAGTTGATTTCCCAGACAGGGGCAGGGAACTTATAAGATGAGCCTGGAACTCTTGTGATGGCAAAAAAGAAAGTGCTAAAAAATACAGGAGTCAACCTGAAAAAGCGCCTAATGGACCAAGCTGAAACAGGAGTAATAAAATAATAAAGCTACTAAATTTTAACCCATAAAATAAATGTTTATAAGTCCATACTGATATAAATCAAATAAATAAATGCAGGGACAAGGGGCAGCTCTTCCTCAGAGTACAATTCCAATGAATGTAGAAGGAAAAAAGAAAACCATCATTAGGTAAGTATCATAGTAATAACTGTTGCAAACAAAATCAACTGATAGATACTAAATGAATGGGTGAAAGTTTGCAGTGAAGTAGGTTATAAATAATCTCAAAGAATCTACTCCCATTGCAGGTTCGACTCCCAGTCAGGGCACATGCCTGGGTTGCAGGCCACGGCCCCCAGCAACTGCACATTGATGTTTCTCTCTCTCTCTCATTCTCCCTCCCTTCCCTCTCTAAAAATAAATAAAATCTTAAAAAAAAAAGAAAGCATGAAATACTTTAAAAAAAAAAAAAAAGAATCTACTCCAAGATCTATATTGACTACAAAGGGAAAGTCAGTTATTTACAGGTAAGAAACCCAGCAGATACCACCTGAACTAAGTAACTAAGGTTGTTGCCATTACCAGCAATGAGAAATACCAACGTCACTGACCACCCCTTCATACGATGTACAGAGAAGACAAAACATTATTTCTGTGTTAATTTTGCCAAAAATGCATAACTCAACCCAACCATGAGAAAACATCAGGCAAACCCAAATTGAGGTGAATGCTACAAAATACTTAAGCAGTGCATTCAAGAGTGTTAAGATTATCAGGAAGTATTAAAGACTGGGGAAGACTAAGGAGAAATATGAATAAATGGAAGTGGAATCCTGGAATAGAAAACAGAAAATAGTATAAGAAGTTTCAAACTCAAATCTAAAATTTAGGCAATAATATTGAACCAATGTGTACTTTCTGATTCTAATAATTGTACTATGGTTACGCAAAATGTTAACATTAGGGGAAGCTGGCTGAGGGATATTTGGAAACCATTATTTCTGCAACTTTTCTGAAGTTCTAAAATTAGTTCAAAATAAAAAGTTAAAAATTTTCAGTGCCAAAAAAATGGGAAGGGATGACTAGATAAGCCAGGCTAGGAATGAGGCTAGGAAAATCTAGGCACTAAACATTTAGTCCTACTTATTTACAATTTCTTATTTCTGTTGCCCTGAGAATTATGTTTCCCTTCTAAATAGTAGTAATGAAAACAACTGTCATTGTCAGATAATCATTTGTTTATCCTGTTGCAAATCACAGGTATCCCATTTACTTTTCAAATTTACCAACAGATTTAATGGATTTTAATCTTTTTGCAAAGTATATTATACTGATTATGTTATTACAGTTATCCCATTTTTTCTCCCCTTTATTCCCCTCTGCCCTGCAACCTCCTCCCATGAGCATTCGCCCCCCACACCCTTCTTAGTTCATGTCCATATGTTGTACATATGAGTTCTTTGGCTTCTCCATTTCCTGTACTCTTCTTAACCTCCTCCTGTCTATTTTGTACCTACTAATTATGCTTCTTATTCCTGTATATTTTCCCCCATTCTCACCCTTCCTCCTCCACACTGATAACCCTCCATGTGATCTCTGCTTCTATGATTCTGACCCTGTTCTAGTTTGCTTAGTTTGTTTTTGATTTTTTTCAGGTTCAGTTGTTGATAGCTGCAAGTTTGTTGTCATTTTACTGTTAGTATTTTTGATCATCTTCTTTTTCTTAGATAAGTCCCTTTAACATTTCATATACTAAGGGCTTGGTGATGATGAACTCCTTTAACTTGACCTTATCTGGGAAGCACTTTATCTGCCCTTCCATTCTAAATGATAGCTTTGCTGGATAGAGTAATCTTGGATGGAGGCCCTTGCCTTTCATGACTCGGAATACTTCTTTCCAGGTTCTTCTTGCCTGCAAGGTTTCTTTTGAGAAATCAGCTGACAGTCTAATGGGTACTCCCTTGTAGGTAACCGTCTCCTTTTCTCTTGCTGCTTTTAAGACTCTCTCACCTTGAATCTTGTAATAATATAATTACAATGTGCCCTGGTGTGTTCCTCCTTGGGTCCAACTCCTTTGGGATTCTCTGAGCTTGCTGGACTTCCTGAAAGTCTATTTCCTTTACCAGATTGAGGAAGTTCTCCTTCATTATTCTTTTCAAATAAGTTTTCAGTTTCTTGCTCTTCCTCTTCTCATTCTGTCACCCCTGATTCAGATGTTGGAACCTTTAAAGTTGTCCTGGAGGTTCCTAAGCCTCTTCTCATTTTTTTGACTTCTTGTTTCTTCATTTTGTTCTGGTTGAATGTTTCTTTCTTCCTTCTGCTCTAACTCATTAATTTGAGTCCCAGTCTCTTTCTCATCACTGTTGGTTCCCTGCATGTTCTGCTTTATTTGACTTTGCATAGCCTTCACTTTTTCCTCTACTTTGTGCCCATACTCAATCATTTCTGTGAACATCCTGATTACCAGTGTTTTGAACTCTGCATCTGATAGGCTGGCTCTCTCTTTATTGCTTAGTTGTGTTTTTTCTGGAGCTTTGATCTGTTCTTTCATTTGGAGCATAATTTTTTGTCTTGGTGTGTCTGTTACATAGTAAGGGGTGGAGCCTTAAGATATATGCCAGGGTGGGGCAACCTAGTCGCTGAGTTGTGGCACTGTATGTGGGAAAGGGGTCCAAAAGGAACAATGCCACTTGCTTGGCTCTCTGCTGGCTTTCCATCACTTCCCCTCCTACCCACAAGCAAATCGGGCCCTTCTGGTTCTGATTTCCAGGTGGGTGATTTATGTATATTCTAGGACCCTGTGGGTCTCTCCACTGAACACTGTGAGGGTATGAATTCCTCCCATCACTGCAATCCCCACAGGTTTTTTTCAGTGAGAGGTTTTGAGGCTTTATGTCCCCATGCTGGAACCCTGGGTTACACGGTATGTCTCACTCTCTAGTTGTTCCTCCTGGTTTATCCTCATGCAAATGTGGGACCATCCAGTCCAAAAGCTGCTGCCTTTCCCACCCTAGGAGCATCCAGTTCTCCAGCCATCACCTTGTTGCAAGTTCTCTCCACTATGGTTGCCCGTCTCTGCCCCTCCTACCAGTCTGGATGAATCTCTCTTTAACTTCTTGGTTGTTAGACTTCCATACAGTTTGATTTTCTGGTAGTTCTGGTTGTTTTTTGTTTTTAAATTTGCTGTCCTTCTTTTGGTTGTGTGAGGAGGAACAGTGTACCTACCTACGCCTCCATCTTGGGCAAAAGTAGAAATCCTTTTTCTCTGGGCTTCTGCAGAGCTCACTCTCAGGATCCCTCCTACCTTGCTGGCCACTCCTGTCTCCCTAACTGGCTCCTTTCTATGCCCTCTGCTTCCAAGCATCAGAGTGCTGAGTCACTTCTCTATCTCCTCTCATACCCCATGACCTCAGCCAGTGTCAAGACTTAAACACCACCTAGATGTTGACTTCCTAGTTTATACCTTCAGCCAAGACATGTCCCCTGATCAGATTCCTGCATTCAACTGTCCAGTAGAACTCTCCACTTAGATTAAACACCTAAAACTTAACTGTCCAAATTGAGCTCCTACCCTTTCCCACAGAGCTGTTTTTCCTTGCAATTTTTCCATCTCAGAAAATGGCAACTCTTGTTTTTCCAGGTTCTTAGACCAATAACCTTGGTACTAATTCCTCTCTTCAACCCCATACTATCTCCCTACCTTCCAAATACAACCAGACCTGACTACTTCTGGCCACTCCTATTTCTTTTGTCTGGTCCAAACTGTAATCACATTTTGCATAAATCTTCACTAGCCTGCAGCTGGTTCCCCTGTTTGTACCCTCATGCCCCCTCTAGTCTATTCTCAATAAAGCAGCCTGAGTGATCCCCTGAAAACCTGGTCAGGTGGTATCACTACCCCCATCGCCTTCAGAACTTGAGTTGAGTTCCATACAAGGCCCACCACGTGGTCTAGTCCTTCAGTGCCTCTACCCTGGCTGTGATTACTCATTCCCTGGCCTCTGCCCATGCTTCAAGGCACCAGAGAGGATCCTGCTGTGTCATGATCATTTCTTCTGCCTGGACCTCTCCTCCTCCAGATGTTCACATGCTCCCTCCCTCTGTTTCTTCAAGTCTCACTCAAATGTCACCTTTGCAGTGAGGTCTTTCCTCCCCTCCCAATGTAAAGTTATATTTCTCTTCCCTGCCCCCTGATACTACCTGTCATTCCCTACCTCATTTTTTTCTTAGCAGTTACTAAGAAAAGTATAAATGTATTTATTTATTTAAAATCTCTCCCTCCCTCCTATAATATAAGCTCCACGAGGGCAGGTATTTTTGCCTGCTTCATTCATTGCTACTCACCCAGCATTTACAGAAGAATGTGTGGAAGGTGTGGGAAAAGTCACCAAGTCTGATTAAGATGAAATGAAATGCTATGAAAACAATGTAGCATCTTAACATATTAGAGTCAAAGAAAACTCACAAAGCACTGAAACACAACTTACAAAAAAAAAAACTCATTAAAAAAAGGAGAAAAGAACACAGCAAAGAGCACAACCCATAAGAAAACAAAACTTTTCCCATAAGAAAGGGAAAAAAAGACAGTTTCTAAATTCTTCAAAATGGATTTATGCTATTGAACTTAATAGGAACATGTACTTGAGAAAGTAAAAGCTTGAACATGGGATAAGTAGCCCTGTAAAACACAGAGAGTGCAGGGCCAAAGAAGTAAATTGAGGATACCATATATGATCACAATGGGTCAGATACATGTATTAGAAATAGCAAGAAATAAAACATATTGCAGAAAATTAAATTATGAACATAAAGGCTAGATATAATAGTGAATAAAAATGAAAAAAATAAATAAAAATTAGAGAACAGGTAAAAACAAAAAAAAAAATAATGCAACATAAGACTAACTGGTATCCTTGAAATTGAAATCCCAATAAATGGACAGCAGACATGTTCAAAGAAATTACAGAAGACCCATTAAATAAAGAAAGCACCAAGTCTGCAGATCAAAAGAGCATTGTATCCCAGAAGAATTATGTACAGAATGCTTCCACTAAGACACAGTTTAGTCAAGCTTTTGGAGTACAAAAGAAAATATTCTTTTCTTTAGATATCCAGACTGAAAAAGAAAATGACTAAATGGGAGGAAAATTATGCCAGTTCCAGACTGTTCAATTCCAAAAGAGTAATTTGCACAAAGTTCTGAGGGAAGGAAAGAAAGCATGATCTCACAATATTATGCTAGGTAAGATATAGTCTCAGAATAGGTAGGTAATATGTACGCATGGAAAAATATGAGCAACTTGTGGAATATGGTGCATATGAGGCCTTCTCGAAAAGGAGACGGACACCAAATCTTAGCCAAAGAGTAGGGGAAGGGAGAAACATGACAGGGAAGTTGATAAGTAAGGAATTCTGCAAATATTTAAGACCCAACCCCGTACCAGGAGCGGCTTTAGGAGCTGAGGATATGGCAGTATCAAAGTCTCTGTCCTTGTACAGCTAATATTCTGGAAGAGGGAGACAAAAAAACATAAACATATTGTCAGGTGCTGCTGAGTGCTATGGAGAATTTAAAGTTAGGTTGGAGAGGGAAGAGAGTACTGCTTTTTTACAAATGGTGGTCAGGGAAAGGTCATTTATAAGGCTGCATTTCACCAATGCCTTGAAAGAACAAAGGGAGCCAGTCATGTGGCTGTTGGGAAGAAGCTTCTGGGAGGAACAGTGAGTATAAAGGTTCTGTGATGAAAGCTAGCTCAGTGGGCCCAAGAAGAGCAAGGAAGATGTCAACATAGCTAAAGTGGAGTGAAGGACAAACTGCCAGGGGAGGAAACTGGAGTGCCAGGCACAAAATCATCAATAAATAGAAGCCTTTGTGCATAAACTCAGACCTCAGTTGGTTCTGACACTTCCTAGTACTTAGGAAGACAAGAATTGGACTTTTTGATATAATATATGGAAAGAGATAAGGAAGAAGGAGTATGCAATATCATATTTAAGGAATAAAATACAGATGTAGTTGGCTGAGATGTTGAGAGTAGTAAAAACTGAAGCTGACACTGCGAAGGTTATTTCTTTTCTTTTTCTTAAAAAACATTTCTATTTACTTACTTTTAGAGAGTGGGGAAGGGAGGGAGAAAGAGAAACAGAGGAACATTGACATGTGAGAGATACTTCAATCAGCTGCCTCTCGCATGCCCCCAACTGGGGACCTGGCCCACAACCCAGGCATGTGCCCTGACTGGGAACTGAACCAGCAACCTTTTGGTTTGAAGGCTGGCATTCCATCCACTGAGCCACACCAACCATGGCTATTTCTCTGTTATTTGAAATTATTTATTCCTTAAAAATTAAAAATAGAACTACTGTATGACCCATCATTTCCATTTTTGGGTATATACCCAAAGGAAACAAAATTAGTATGTTTAAAGGATATCTGCCCTCCCATGTTCACTGCAGCATTATTCATAGCAGCCAAAACAGGGAACAACCTAAGTGTCTGTGAAGAGGGAAACAGTTAAAAAAAATGTGGTATATACAAGGGCATATTATTCACCCATAGAAAAGGAAATTCTGCCATTTGCAACAACACTGATGGACCTTGAGGGCATTACGCCAAGTGAAATAAGTCAGACAGAGAAAGACCAGTATTGTATGATCTCATTAACAGGTGGAATCTCAAAAATAAAAAAAAAAGAATCAGAAACAAAAACTCAGAGGAAATGTCATCAGACTTCCTGCATAGGAGAGATATCTGCCTCCCAGGCCTCTTTGCTATATAAACATTCTTTAAAAGATACTCTGAGACAATGGCTGCTACTGCATATGTAGAAACATCGCAAGAATTGCTGTCCTACATGAAGAACTGATAGGACAAATAGAAAACAGCCAGCAAGGTGGGAAATTTTAATCCACCAATACCAATAATCACATTAAAGATGATTAGATAAAACCAGTTAAAGATACAGAATGTCAGATTGGGTAAGGCAAGACCCAATACACTGTGTATCAGAAACAAATTTTGAATATAAAAACATCAATAAGTTAAAAATAAACGAATGAAAATTACATATACCATGCAAACCAACACCAATGATAAAAAAATATTGGAGTAGTTATATTTAAAAAAGTAGGCTTTAGAACAATGAATAGATATCATTAGGGATAATGAGAGATACTGCAAAGGGAAAAAAAAACCAAAAATCAAAGCCGGAGGCAGAGGCCTGAACGTGCAATTGCACAGGGAAATGATAATTATCTAATAATAATCAATAAACCCTGTAGAAAATTTTCTAGCAATTTCTTTAAAATTAAGTAGTCAGAATAGGATGTAAGTCCTTCCCTTGTAATACTGTACAATTGATTTACATTAAGAATTGAGGTTAAAACAGGCCTATTTTCAAACTACTAGTTACCAAATTTGCTGATTTGTAGCTCCAATTAATCCTAAGACAAATTTTAAAAGACAATGTTTTTAAAAAGCTACAACTACATATGCTGTATATTACCTTTTTTTTTCACAACAGAAACTACCAATCCTACTAGGTCCACCTCAGAACAATGTGGCTGGAAGTCTGGATTCCATAACTGTTTGAAGGGAACGGGCTCCCTTGGCTGATAAACTTGAAACAGTATTTCATCAGAAACCTACAAGAAAAAAAATTAGCATGTGTAGATTCTATAAACTCATATGCATTTATCAAAATTAAAAAATTACAACGAGAAGGATATACCGGTATTTGTTGAAACTGAGTGTTTTTGGTTGCTGTTAACTGTATTGTAGCTCTTCCAGATTTATTTTTAGATCTTGATGTTGCAAGATGATAGATTCTGTATCTCTTTCCCTCTGTTAGCAGGGAATATAAATCTGATGATGGGCGCCAGATACTTAAGATAACTATTCAGATAAACAGGAAAAAGACAATGGAAGAACTTATAATTATTAAAATTCCTGTCTAAAAATGAATACTTAAGACGATGACAAAATCAGAATCAAGCATGAGAAGAATACAATGCGCTATTACTGGTCTGACAATGGAGAAGGCCACATGAAAAGAATGCATGTACTTCTAGAAGCCTGCAGCATGTACTTCTAGGCTTCTAGAAGTACATGCTGCACAAGAAATAGGGATCTCAATCTAACAACCACAGCAAATACATTCTGTCAGGAACTACATGAGCTTGGAAGAGGACCCTGCACATGAGATAAAAATGCAGCCAGCTGATACCTGGATTTCATTCTCACAAGGCACTAAGCAGAGAACCCAGCCAGTTCTTTCCAGACTTCTGAACTGGGAGATAACAAAACAAATTTTGCCCCAGGGCAGGAAAAGCCAGTGATCCAAGCAGGTGGATGGGGAGGGGAGGGAGGCAGCTAAAAGCCTTTCTCTGTTGCTGAACCTAAATGGATTTGGTCTCTTCCCAATGGACCAACCAGGAGAACCTTGTATTTAGAATTGCTAGTCCTTAGTTTTCATTAAACACTAAAATGACTGTCACATTAAATTTGGTAACTTGACTCAAGGAAGTCTCCTTTTTGGGTCCCAGGGTTAGCCTGAAAGAGGAATCTGGGCCAGATTCTAGCATCTGTGGAGACCTGGAAGACCCAGGCTCCTCTGAGGGCAAAGGTGAGACCCATGGCACTCCCTTTGTCCTGGTGGACTCTGCTCCAACCCAGGGGCCGCCTTAGGATGGGACCTAGTAGATGCAGGCTCCTTCTCTTCTACTCAGTAGAAAAGTTTGGTCATGAATTCTAAAGGACTACACAGCTAGTAAAAATGTTCATCTCCAAGTGCTAAGGAGTATCTCTTTGATTTTGATATTTGGAACTTTCAGCAGTTACAAAGGACTGAAAACCATGGCTGTCTTCTGGGGGCCACTTTGGAGGACATGAAAACACAGGTGTGAGGCTGGAGAAAACAACCAAGAAGAGACAGAGACAAGAGCCAGGAATGACAAAAAGAAGGGCGAAGGTAGGGAATGGAAGGGAGAGGAGCTGGTTGACCATGCAGTGGTTTCAACTGGCGGGTCTGGGGACCACAGCTCCTTTGAGAGCTCCCCACCCTTCACCAATCCGCTCCAGAACCTGGAAACACTGGAAATCACAATGCTGCTGGCTCAGCATTTGTTTCTGCAAACTTTCCTTTCCAGGTTCTCAGGGAGGGATGAAGTATGTTATGTTGGTTTCCAAGTGAGTGGAAGCCAAGTTTGGAGCCTTGTCAGCATTCTTGGAGATCACTGTCAGGTAGAGAAACTCATAAAAGCTTTGGGTCATATGTAACTTTGTTTAAAATTTATACTAAATGAAATATAATTTTTTTCTACCTAAAAAATAAATAATACTGATAACAACAACAAAGATCTAAAGATTCTATCATCATTTTGTGGGCACTGGGAGACTTTGCTCCTCTATATGCACTAACTTTACACTTCATCTAGCATTTGAAATCATTTTATTAATCTAATACTTTAACTTAAAATTGATAAAGACAAAAAATTTACATACTGACCTGAATCTTTTTCTTTTTTCTCATGGCTTATGACACGCAACTTCCACACGGTTGTAACATCTCTTGATAACATTTGCTCCCCTTTCTGAGCAGATTCTATAGCCTTCCGGAATTCCAACTGGATCTGTGCTTGCTTCCTGTCATTCAACATCTGTCTATGATTATTCAAGGCTTGTAACTGTTCTTCACTAAAATAAGCCTGTGATTGTTTAACGTATGAAAGCATTTAAGGTTGGAATAAAAAACAAAACAAAAACAAAACACCTCATCTATTGTAATTGAATCCCTTTAAATGGGGGTAAAACACAACAGAGTTGAGTTCATTTTAAGGGTGCGACAATACAAAAATTGAGATTAATATACTTAGCTTATCACATAACAAATATGTTCTGGTGTCTTAAACTGTTTACTAATCTTTGCGATCAACTTCCCTAGGGCCAAAACAATCCCTGTTTATAAATGTACTCTAATAATCACATCCATCAACATCAATCACATTCTAAATGGCTTACATGTGAAAGTTCACTCTATCAGAGAAATGGATTTATGTGTGGGAAATTTGTTAATTCATTTAATCTGTATAATAACCCTATGAGGCAGGTACTCTTATTGTTTCCATGTTGCAGATGATGAAACTGAGGTGACAGAGAATAAATAACTGCAGAGGCACATAGGTAGGGTTAGCTCAAGAACCCTCATTCTTAGCCCCCATAGTGTAATCTCATGAACTCTCTGGAAGAGCTGATACAATCTAAAACAGACATGTGCTAGCCCTGGCCCGGCTGCTCAGTCAGTTAGAGCATCATCCTGATATGCCAAGGTTGTAGCTTTGATCTCTGATCAGGGCACATACAAGAATCAACCAATAAATGCATGAATAAATGGAATAACACATCATTTTCTCTTTCTGTCTAAAAATTAAAAAGAACAATAACAACAACAACAAAACCCAAAACCAAAAACCAGATATGTGCTACAAGCATTTCTTGTTGCCTCCACACTTCTCTCTCAATTACTTCACCAAACTGCTGTCTTTACTTCTTGGGAATCTCAACCAGTGTAACAAGAATAAATGAATGAATGAAAAAAAATAAATAAATAAAACAGGAAATGGAATTGGACAAATAACACACTAGAATGCTGCTGCCTTACAAATCTTAATCTCATGATCTACATGGGGCAGGGAGACTTGAACTCTGTACTCTGAAAAGGGCTAAAAATGTAAACAGTGTTTAAGCAAGAATTAAAAAGAAATCTATGATTTCCAAAGTCCCACAACATTCAGCACTGTCACTGAAAACAAATCCTTTTGACAGAGTGTTTCAGAAACTGATGGTTAGTTTTCCCTCTAAGAATTATAGCGATAACTTCACCTGAGTGAAATCTCAGCATCATATAAACTCAGAACCATAGAGATTAGCCCCTCTCAGACCTTCCTTTGATAGAAGGTAAACAAAGCCTAAGAGATAAATCACTTGTCCAGATATAAAGTGGTAGGACCAGGTCTAGAACTCAGCCATCCAACTCTCATTCTGCTCATTACTTCCTCCTTATAATAAATTATATAAAAGGATACCAGACTAATAAATATTTCATTAAATTTTGTGAATGAAATTAAAACTATCTTCATTATGACTCAGAGAAAGCACAAGCTTCAACATATGTAATAAGCCACAGAAGCAAATGATGTTTCAGGAAAGCAAAATAAAGCCTTAACTTACAGACTTGTAACAAGTACACGCACAGGCTTTCAAACCAGACTCAAATTTCACAGGGAGAATCTGAGTTGTATCATTTGGGAATATGAGGGAATTCTATTCAGAATAGCACTGCTTAGTCTCCTAGTGGAGAACTGTTAACTTATTTTTTGTAGTCTCATTTATTTTTAAAAACTTAAGGCTATATACAATATTTATTATCACCAAATTAATGAGAATTATCAATAAACAAACAACAGTTTTCCTAAAATTTCTCACCCACTCCCTATCTAGCAAACCAATCCTTGCATTAATTAGATACCTGGATGTCTACAAATTTAGGAGGTAAATTACCTTAATATATGAAATGATGTTCTAACAACAGCAACTAACATTTGTAAGAAACTTTATTAACAGTATTCCTTTACATATATTATGTAATTTGATCCTAAAACAACTTATTTTATGCCCATTTTAAAGCTATTTTATGTCCAATTTGCTTTGCTAGTAAATGGCAGAGGCATGATTCTAAAGCCTATGCTATTTCTAACACAGTTTAATTCTTCTGCACTTGTCTATTTAAGTCCCTTTCAGGTAGAGATCATGAAATAGTCTCTGGGTAGGATCTGAGAAAGAGCTGAGAACATGGAAACTAAAATACTGCTTTGAAGACACTTGTTTTATTTCAAAAGTAACCAAGTTTTGTCTGTATTTTAAACCACATTTATTTAATATATAAAATTACTTAGTGCTCCTACCTATCCTTTATTTGATACAGAATCATAACTATACCACCATGTCTAGCTCATCACTATGGATCCCAGAAATGCAAACACCACCTTTGAGAAGCAGCATTTCAACATATTGCTTCTGGTGACAGCCAGAGAATGCCCACAACATGCCCTCTTCTTCTCTCACCTCAAGGTAACTGGGGTCTGGCGCAGTTCTTACTGCTTCATAGAGCTCTGCACCATCCTGCAGAGCACATACTTGCTGTCTGGTTAGTGCACATGACGGTGCACATTCTTTTGTTACATTTTCTAGGGAAAACAGCATTACTAATTAGCTAATCCACAAAGTTAACAACTCTGAAAACTAGACAACCATGCAAAAAACACACAAATAAAGGAAGTTAAAAAATAAGCTTTCTAGGAAAATGTGAAGCTAGTGTATTCATGATTTAAAACATTGTCAAATAGCCCTGGCTGATGTGGTTCAGTGGACTGAGCAAGGACCTGAGAACCAAAGGGTCACAGGTTTGATTCTCAGTCAGGGCACATGCCTGGGCTGTGGGCCAGTCCCCAGCATGGGACAAATGAGAGGCAACCACACACTTGATGTTTCTCTTCCTCTGTTTCTCCTTCCCTTACTCTCTCTTTAAGGATAAATGAATAAAATCTTTTAAAAACATGTCAAAGAGTTTACCTGATTTATTTGTAAATTAAGTAAATCCACAATTCACTTAAATCATGAAAACAGTATGAACTAGTAATATGCTTAAATCAAATTTCGAGAGTGTAATATTTTTGCAGATTTATATAGAACATGAGGTTAAATAATAGAGAAAATCATGAAGAAAAGCAGAACATAGTTGTCAGCAATAAAAAAGGTAAATAAAAAAGTAAATTACATGACCTGTAAGCAAAAACACTATGATCTGTACTATTAAAATTGATGCCATAAGAAAAACAAGTTCTAGCTCCAAGTAAAACAACATAAAACTGAACAACTGCAATAACAAAAACTGCAAAATTACATAATGAAGAAAAAGACACAGAAGAAAGAGAATGACAATGTTTCAGAGGAAAATAATTTTTTGAGTGTTTTCTTTTTTTTTTCCTTTTTAATGTACTTGACATATAACACTGTGTAAATTTAAGGTGTATGACATATTACTTTGATACATTTATATATGCAATATAATTGTTTTTGCTATATATTAATTTATGTATGCAATACAGTTGTTCTTTGTATGAATATTTATCACATTGCATAACTGAAGTACAATACAGTTCTTTATATTCATTATACTGAGCATTAGATCTCTGGCTTATTTACTACTTGTTGCAAGTCTGTACTTAAATACCATCAGTATTACCCCTCACCATATCCCCTGGTAACCACCATTATATTATTCTCTATTTTTTACGTGTTTGTCTTTTTATACTTTCCACATAAGTGGTATCATATGGAACTTATCTAGGGGAAAATAATTTGATGGTTCTTTCCCACACTGCTGTTCTTTCTCTAATACTGCAAAAGGTACTATACATGCTTTAGTACTGAAGCTTAAGAGGGAGTTTACTAAAGACTTCTGAATAGTGCTATGGGTATGTCATGTATTATTGCCTAAGACAATTATAAGCATCTAAAAGCTCAGTGTTGAATAAAGATATAATAATTTGGGGTAAGTTCACTGATTATCTGTCTATTTATGTAATAATCTCTTTAAAAAGCCCAAAGGCCCATCAGTAGATGAATGGATAAAAAAGCTATGGCATATTTACATAATGGAATACTATGAGGATGTAAAAAAGAAGGAATTCTTACCATTTGCCACAGCAATGGATGGACCTGGATAGTAATATGCTAAGTGAAATAAGCCAGTCAGTGAAAGGCAAATACCATATGACCTCACTTATATGTGGAATCTAATGAACAAAATAAATTGATGAACAAAATAGAACTAGAGGCATGGACACATGGAACAGACTGACATCTCAGAGGGGAGGTGGGCAGTGAAGACTGGATAAAAGGTGAAGAGATTAGCCAAAGAATATACATGCATAGCTCACAGACACAGAAAACAGTGTGCTGAAGGCCAGGAGAGGAGGGCAGGGGTTGAGTGGAGGAGGGCAAAGGGACAGAAAGTGGGGAACATCTAATAGGGTTAACAATTTTTTTAAAAAGCAAAAATAAAAAAGAGAATATAAAATATCAATTCAGGACTTCCGGCCAAGATGGAGGCGTAGGTAGACTTTGCCTCCTTGCACAACCAAAAGAAGAACAACGACAAATTTAAAAACCAAAAATAACCAGAACTGTCAGAAAATCAAACTGTATGGAAGTCTGACAACAAGGAGTTAAAGAAGGAACATTCATCCAGACTGGTAGGAGGGGCAAAGACAGGCAGCCGGGGTGGAGAGGATACACAGCAGAGTGGAAGCTGGAGAACTAAGTGGGCAAGGCAGCGGTTGTCAGACAGGGTGGTCCCACATTTGCGTGAAAATAAACCGGGAGGAACAACTGGTGAGCAAGAAAGACTGTGCAACCCAGGGTTCCAACATGGGTAAAGAAAGCCTCAAAACCTCTGACTATAAAAACCTGTGGGGGTTGTGGTGGTGGAAGAAACTCCCAGCCTCAGAGGAGTCCATTGGAGGGGCCCACAAGATCCTAAAAAAAAAACACAAGCCCACCCACCCAGGAAATGGCACCAGAAGGGCTCAATTTGCTTGTACGTGGTAGGGGAAATGGCTGAAAGCTGGCTGAGAGTTGAGCAAGGGCCACTGTTCCCTGTCGACCCGTCCCCCACATATAGTACCATAACATAGCCAAGCCGGTTGCCCCACCCTGGTGAATACGTAAGGTTCTGTCCCTTACCATCTAACAGGCACACTGAGACAAAAAATCATGGCCCGAATGAAAGAACAGACCAAAGCTCCAAAAAGAGAACTAAGAGATGAAGAGATAGCTAAACTATCAGATACAGAGTTCAAAACATTGGTAATCAGGATGCTCACAGAAATGGTTGAATATGGTTGCAAAATAGAGGAACAAGTAAAAGCAATGCAAAGTGAAATAAAGGAAAATGTACAGAGAACCAACAGTGACGGAAGGAAACTGGGACTCAAATCAATGTTCTGAAGAAGGAAGAAATAAACATTCAGTCAGAACAGAATGAAGGAACAAGAATTTAAAAACATGAGGCGTGGCTTAGGAACCTCTGGGACACCTTTAAGCATTCCAACATCCGAATCATAGAGGTGTCAGAAGGGGAAGAAGAAGAGTAAGAAATTGAAAACTATTTGAAAAATAATGAAGGAGAAGTTCCCCAATCTGGCAAAGGAAATAGACTTCCAGGAAGTTCAGCAAGCTCAGAGAGTCCCAAAGAAGTTGGACCCAAGGAGAAACACACCAAGGCACATCATAATTACATTACCCAGATAAGAAATGAGGAATCTTAAAAACAGGAAGAGAAAAGGAGAGGGTTACCTACCAAGGAGCTCCCATAAGACTATGAGCTGATTTCTCAAAAGAAATCTTACAGTCAAGAAGGGGCTGGAAATTATTCTAGTTCATGAAAGACAAGGACCTACATGCAAGAATACTCTACCCAGCAAAGCTATCACTTAGAATGAGAGGGCAAATAAAATCTTTCCTAGATAAGGTAAAGTTAAAGGAGTTTATCATTACCAAGCCCTTATTACATGAAATGTTAAAGGGACTTATCTAAGAAATAGATGATCAAAAGTAGAATAGTAAAATGTGACTAAAAAAAAAAATCAAAAGCATAAATAAACTAAGCAAACAACTAGAACAGGAACAGAATCACAGAAATGGAGATCATATGGAGGATTATTAGTGGGGGGGAGGAGGGAGGAGAATGGGGGCAAAAGGTACAGAGAATAAGAAGCATAAATGGTAGGTCCAAAATAGGGGGGGGGTTAAAAAAATGGGAAAACTGTAATAGCACAGTCAATAAAATATATTAAAAAAATTAAAAATATTGATTCAGAATTAGAAGAAATCTATTACTTAAAGACAATTTACCTGGTTACAAAATTTAAATTAGAAGCCTCCAAAATCTCTAATTAAAAAAAAAAAACTTGTTTTCATATAAATAAACTTGTAATGTACAACTCATTTTACCTTCATGCTCTTCAAATTCTGCTTGAATTTTAGTGAATAAGCCTTCTAGTTTCCTTTGTTGGGCCTCTACATATTTAGCTGCTTCCTTTTCTTCTTCTCTTTCATTGCGAAATATGTATAATCCAGATGATGTCTTCTCCACCCACTGTAATAATGCATCAAACAGAAATACACAGTAAGGAGGAATCATTCAAATTAACTGTCTCAAAAGAGAGAAATACAGAGTAAGTTTCAAGAATAAGTCATACCTGCATAGGGTATACTCTTTGAATAACTATATCAACACAACCAACATTTCCCCCATCACTAAAAAGTGATGACAAGGGCAGAGGAAAAGGTCTAGGGTCCGGAGAGAATCCAAGCTTGGCATACCAGCAAGCAGGCCGAGTACTGTTAGCAGAAATCTGAATAAATTAAGGAATATATCAATTTATAAGTTCAGTAAATATATTCAGTTCTATTTTAGACTTTGTGAGGTTTTCATTCTTTTAGGACTTTAAAAATATTCATTTTAAAAAGTGTCATGAAGTTAAGAAAGTGATTAAGTAGAAAAATTGTACAAAAGTAAAAACACTTTCAAAATATAGCATCTTAAAAATTGTTCAAGAAACAGACTCAGATGCAGAGAACAAACTGAAGGTCACCAGAGAAGAGGTGGGCTAGGGGCCTGGATGAAAAAGGGGAAAGGATTAAGAGGTATAAGTGGCAGTTACAAAATAGTCATGGAAGTGGGAAGTACAGGATAGGGAATATACTCAATAATATTGTAATAGCTATATATGGTACCAGAAATATTGGGGAGACCACTTTGTGAAGTGTACAAACTAATCACAATGCTGTACACCTGACACTAATACAGTATTGAATGTCAACTATAATTTTGAAGTTGTTAAATATTTTTTTAAAGAGACTGAATAGTGGAAAGAGGGAAACCTATTGTATAATGGCCAGAGAGTGCAAAGCAGGGTTAAGGGAGGCTTTTTTTCCTTTTTAGGTTGAGAAAGACCTGTGGGTATCTGAAAGCTGAGGATGATTGGTGCTGCCAACAGACAGTGGGCTGGTGCTGAAAACACTCTAAAAGTCATTGTGGTGATGGCTGCGTAACTCTGTGACCATGGAATTATCACTTTCATTGGGTGAATTTCATGGTTTGTGAATTGTCTCAATAAAGCTGTTGAAAAAAAAATTGTTCATACTGCTCTAAAGTCTTAATGTCATGTAAATATGACTATAGGCACACCTCATTTCATTGCAGTATGCTTTATTACACTTCACAGATATTGTACGTATTTTATAAACTGAAGGTTGGTGGCAACCCTGCATCAAATAAGTTTATCGGCACCATTTTTCCAGCAGCATTTGCTCACTTTGTGCCTTTGTCACATTTTGGTAATTCGCTCAGTATTTCAAAGAAATCTTTTTCATTTTTATTATGGTACGGCAATCATATGATCTTTGGGAAATTGTTTGTGAAAGGAAGAGTCCATCTATGCAGCAAATGTCACTGTTGTCTCATTTTAAGAAATTGTCACAGCCACCCCAGCCTTCAGCAACAACCACCTGATCAATGAGCAGCCATCAGTGTTGAGGCAAGACCCTCCACCAGTAAAAAGACTTGTTGAAGCCTTAGATGATGGTCAGCGTTTTTAGGACACAAGGTATTTTTTAATTAAGGTATGCACATTGTTTTTTTAGACATAATGCTATTGCAAACTGAATAGACTATAGCAGCAATTTTCAACTGGTGCTGCAGCCACAAGAGGCACAGAGTGGTGTGCCACAAGAATTTTTAAAACGTCCAATATCTGACTACGTACAAAAAGGCACTGATTTCTTTTCTCTTAGACTGTCAAATCAAAAATGACAATAGCTAACATAACAATAGCCATTTGATGTGAATGAATCAAAATTATACCAAGTTTGCCCTGGCTGGTGTGGCTTAGTCAGTTGAAGCATCATCCCAATAACTAAAAGGTTGAGGGTTTGATTCCTGGTCAGGGCACATGCCTGGGTTGTGGGTTTGATCCCCAGTCTGGGTGCATGCAGGAGGCAACAGATCAATGCTTTGCACTGATATTTCTCTCCCTCTCTTCCCTTCTCCCTTCCCTTCTCTTTAAAAGCAATGAAAAAAAATGTCCTAGGGTGAGGATCAAAATAAAAATTATATATTTTTTTGGTCAGATTGACAAAAAGTATATGTTTCTTGGTGTGCTACAGAATTTTAGTAATTAGTTTATGTGTACCATGAGATGAAAAAGGTTGAAAATTGCTGGACTACAAGTAAACAACTTTTATATGCAATGGGGAACCAAAATATTCATGTGACTCATGTTATTGAGATATTTGTTGTATTGTGGTGGTCTGGAACCGAACCCATAATAATAACTCAGAAGTATGCCTATATTAGAAAATTAAGAAAACAGAATTCAATTTAAAGATGATGGGTTAAAATATACTTATTTGCCTGGGTTTCCTCAAGAAAACCTACAAGGACAAAGAACTAGAGAGGACAGTAGATGAGATAATTACCAAAATTTTGGAAGTTAATCATTTGTTGGACAAGTGCTACATAATAAAGCAGCTCAAGAATAATTCCAGTTGATAAAAAGAGCGAGCATTCATAGAGCACTTACTGTGGTACCTGGTACAGTGTTAGTACTTGACATGTATTAACATCTGATCTTCACAACAACTCTAAGACTTACTCCCTTTTTAAAGGTGACAAAACTTAAGTATAAGAGAAATTACATAACCTACCAAAGGTTATTCAGCTAGCACACTTATTGTTATGAAGCCAATATGAAACAAAATAATTTAAGAAAACTGAAGGCAACAGGTACCTCTATGGGCAGGAACTGAAAACAGGAGGAAGGTAATTAAAACCTCAGTTACCAAGCAACCTGGTGACTGTTCTTTCCTCCTCTGGGCAAAAAAAAAAAGAACCTCGGAGAGTTTACTTTCTGAAGGGACTGAGCCACACATATCCTGGATTCTGGATCATCAGGCAGATGTAGCTAGGGTGCAATGAGATGCTATATTGAAAACAAAAAAGCAACAAAAACCCATATGCTGCAAAGGAATCCCCCTTTAGTTTCTTTACTCTGTCCAGCTCTCAGAACAGTCACTGATGTTTGAGGGTCTCCTAATGAAAAAAAATCAAATCCCTGTCTTACCGGTTGACAAGCACCACCTCACACAGAGCTTCTCATCAGCTCATTAGTGCCCCACTCTTAAAGAGGAAAGAACAACCAACAATTATCAGTTGAGGAAAAAGTATCCAACCTGAGATCCAAACAAGAAAGGAGGTTCTCATAGGAAAGAAAAAAACACCACATGGAGCATAAAAAACTAAAATAAATCAAAATATTAATTAATCACTTCAGAAAGATGAGAAAATGCTGTATGCATGTAACAAGAACCAGATGTCATAAAAAAGAGAAAAAATTAAGGAATAATAATGGTCTCTTGGAAATTAAACATTATGCCAACAAGCACAGATTGACTTTAGGGATTAAAGGGAAAATTAAGAACTAGAAAATGGTGGGGAGAAGACAACATAATGGAGGATAGGAGGAAAAAAACAAGAAAATTAGAGGACCAATCTAAGAGGCCTAGTACCTAAATATTCAGAATTTTAAAAAAATGAAGAGAGAAAAATGGAAGGGAAGAAACGATCAAAGAACTACATAAAGAAACTTTCCCAGAACTCAATGAAGGACATATGTTATAGACTAATTGCCACTGTGTACCCAGGACAATGATGAAAAAGTAGTGTTGACACCAAAGTACATTATTATGAAATTTCAGAATACTGGAGACAAATGATGTTGAAAATGTCTTAGAAAAAGATCCCATAGTGAAGGACTGGGAATAAGAATAGCATAAATGCAGTAGAAGCTGCAACTAGAAGCAACAAGTTAATAGAGGAAATGTCTTCAAAATTCTAAATAAATTATCTGAACCTCAAAGTCTACATTTGGCCAACCTTACAATATGATTAAATCAGCTGCACACTCCTTTTCTCAAGAAGCCTCTGGAGGTTGTGTGCCCTTAAAACTAAAGAATACATCTAGAAAGATATGAAATTCAGAAAATTCTACTGACACAGAAAGAGGTGAAAATACTGTCCAGGATGATACCTGTGTAGCTTATATAGAAAATCACCACTTTAGAATAAAGCAGGAATATGGAGAGGTACAAGGATCTCCAAGAAAAAGAAATGGACCTGAAAAAGGTTATTTTAAAGCACTGAGATGAGTTTTATGTAACTCCTGTGTGGGAATGAGTTGGTGGTAAGGACACAGAAAATTAAGGAGGGAAAAGAAAAGGCAACACAGTAAATCTAGGGAAAGCAGTAAGTTGTTAAAAAGGAAATATAATCATATATATATTACATGCTGAGTTGCAAAAAGTATTTTTCACAGTCATTGTAACGTAAACATTGAATATACACTTCAGCCCTCTTTCACACCAGGGAGCTAATATAAGTCAATGTCTAAACTGAAGGAGAGAAGAAGACACAGCATGAGCCAAGAAAGAGCCAGGAGATTTGCAGTGGTTGCCTTTGCGGGGCCTGAATGGGGAGGTCAGGGAGGGTTGCATCAGTGACTGCTTTTTAGGGGTCATAAGTCTTACATAGTCACATAAGTCTTATATAGTCAGTAGCTTAATGATGGATATACATTCTGAGAAGTATGTCTGAGGAAACTGCTGCTTATACTGAGATTAGAGTACATTTTTAAAAAACAGAATATCCTTAACAGGCATAAGGTATATTTAAGGTATATTTAAAATTTTAAATGTAAAACCTTTCTAAAATTTAACTGAATCAGTGACTGATTTTTACCAAGAGAGTGCGTTAATTTAACATACCTTTAATCTAAGAGACTCTGGGGCTTCAAGAGGTGAACAGGCATCAGGAGAGCCTACCAGTTCTGCTCCATGAGTGATGATCTTCTGACCGACAGCCAATCTACCTTTCTGTATGAGAGCCGAGAGGGGAGGGTCCAGCTGGGCCTTCACAGCGTACCATCCGTCTGTCAGTTCCACAGTGGCTGCTTTGCTGGTATCCACATCACCAGTTTTATTGCTAGAAGTTTTAGGTAAACTTGAGCTTGGTAAAAGTATTTCAGAAATACAGAAAACAAGGGTTTTTGCAGCTATGTCGTCCCTTTCCATTATCTTTTTTATAGCTGATCTTTGACTTCTATCAATTTCCACATCATATCTAAAAAGAAAAATGCATTATTTTAGAAATTGTGAGTCTATAATTTCAATGTAAAAACAGTCATCTAATAATTGACAATAAAAATGTAGTACTTTTATGAAGAAATACTGAGATAGAAGAGAATTTAACATTTAGCAGCTAGCAGTATATTAAATTTTACACTATTAAAATATCAATTAAATATTAAAACCCCCAAAATGCAAAAATGCTTTATTAGCAATTCACAAATAGTAGATCAAATTGGAAATTCATATCCTTCTCATATGCCAAGAAGTTAAGGAGGGGGTGGGGGAAGAGGGAAGTAAAAGTGTATGAATGTAATTTCTCTTAGGTAGGCCCAGGGAGATGACAAGAGAACTACTCCATACAACTGAACACCAGTGTGGGATGGCAAGTTCACCACCCACTGGCTCGTGTACCTTTATGGCATGAAGTCACAGACTGCATAAAAGTATGAATCACACTGCAGGGTATGAGCACATAATGTAATGCTTTAAACTCACCTGTATTTTAGCTGAAGAAGCACCCTTTCTGGGTTTAAGCATCTAGTAGCAAATTGCTTAGGAAAGGCAAATTCCATAGCTGCTAGTTTCCATACAATCCATCTATAGTGATTATAGACCCAACCTCTAGAAATAAGCTTCGGATCCACACCTGGGGTGTCACACAGAGCCCTGCACAAAGTGCAATAATATAGTAAAAATCATATAAGATAATATCAAATTCAGTAACCATGACTATTCTTTGCAAAAACATATACTATATGAGAACATTCAATAAATTTCTGAGTTAATGTATAATCAATAAGTAATGTAACTTTAGAAAATGATTTGACATGTATCAAAATATAATACGAATCCACTTAACATATTAGTTAATACAATTATTACAACTGGAAAATGAGATCCTTAATTTCAAATAATTATATTTGGGATTGCTTTTCATCTTAAAGAGATTGTTTAGAAATCACATAAGAACTTCCTCTCTAGTCCCCCCTCTACTCAAATCTCAAACTCTTCTTCCTTTCCCATTCTTACTCTTAGTACTAAGGAGGCAGAAATAATCAAAAGAGAATTTTCATAAGCTTCCACTCTCACATATAACAACCCACCAGCATCTGTACCCTTCACTTTGTCTTCTGCCATTTGTACTCAAGCTCCCAACCTTTCTTGCCTAGTGAAGGACACTGACCTAGAAATGCCTCCTTTCTCCCTTGCATCATCAGTTTCACTCCCCTCTACTGGACAATTCCCAGCAGAAAAAATACTGTTTCTACCTTAAAACAAATAGACACAACAAAACTGACACCCTCTGATCCTACTTTCTTCTCCAGATACTGTCCTTTTTCTCTGCTTCTCTTTTAGGCAATGCCTGAAAGAACAACTACATTCTCTCTCTCTCCAACTCCTCCACCTCCACTGCCCTTTTTACTGCATTCTGATCAGGTTTTTGCTCCACCAAATTACTATATTTTTTATTAAGATTAGTGACGACCTCCATGTTGCTAAACCCAGCTGTCAATTCTCAGTCCCCATTTTACTTCATCTACTACCAGCACTGACATAGCTCGTTATTCTCTATTCCCCAAAGTTCCATCTCCACTTGGCTTGCAATACCACACTCTTTAGCATTTATTTCTAACTTGTGGTTGCTCTTGATAAATCTCTTTTCTGAGGCTTTAAATTACATCTATATCCTGATCATTCTCAAATTGATTTCTTTGGCCTATACTTTATCTATGAACTCCAACTGCCTACTCAACATCTCTCCCTGCATGTCTACTGATAACCTTAACTTCAAATGTCCCAAACTGAACTCTCAATTTCCCTTCCATCCTTGGTCTTCTCAATTTTATGTACATGGTAACTATCCTTCCAACTGCTGCCAAAATCTTTTGGAGCCATCTTTACTCTCCTCTTTATCTCACATTCCTTATCCAATCCTTGAGCATTTGCTTCAAGAATTGAAGCAAACCTTCAATCCTTCAAAATATACCAGAATCTAATTGCTTTTTACTAACTCAATTGTACCTACTTGGCCTAAACGAATATTTCTCACCTGGATTAGTGCAAAAGCTTCCTAAGTAATCTTTCTGTCTCCACCCTTGCTTTTCCCTACTTTCTGATCCTAACAAATAGCCAGAGTCATTCTTTCAAAAAATAAGCTAGATCGTGTCACCTTCTACTTTAAACATTCTAAGTGAAAATGATAACTCAGAGTAAAAGTCAACATTCTTATGAAGATCTGTAAGGTCCTACCCTTCTATCTCCTCTACCATAGCTCCTGTTACCCAGTCTTCTCCAGCTACATTAACCTTCCTCCTATTGCATGGTGCCCCGTGGAATCTGGATGCTCTCCCCACACAGTCCTATGCTCATTCCCTTGGCCTTCTTCAGGTCACTGATAAAAATGTCACAGACCCAGTGAAGCCTCCTGACACTTAATCTATTAAAAAAACTGTACCTCTCCTCACCTAACTCCCCCTAACCCCACTTTCCAGCTTTATCTTCATAGTATTTATTACATTCTAATATAGTATACAATTTACTTATTTTTTTAACCTTCACCAGGGGATATGATTTTTCATCAATTTTAGAAAGACGAGAGAGAGAGAGAGAGAGAGAAATGTGAGAGAGAAACACTGAATGATTGCCTCCCATAAGCACCTGACTGGGGATGGAACTCACAACCATTTTGGTGCACAGGATCTTGCTCCAACCAACTAAGCCCCTGGCCAGGGACAACTTACTGTTTTGTTTTGTTTAATTTTCTTTCCCCACTCTAGACTGCTCGACTAGAATGTTTGCCTTTTAGGGAACATTATTTTGTTGTTCTTATTCCTAATAGGATAGTATCTGGCATATAGTAGGTGCTAAATAAATATTTACTGAATGATCCATAAACAACCTGAGTTTCAACACTCAAACATCATGAATCTTGCCCACCTGATTACAGGGTCATTACTCTTAACCTCTACACAATGCAGTTTACTTAACACAACAAAATACTACAACTGTTTACCATACTTCTCCAACTATATGATACCAGATATCTTATACAGACAAGTGCAAGATGGAAATAACATTCTTCTTTTAAAATAACATAAAAGTAACAAACAAAACATAACAAAACATTCCAATAGCTTAAAATACATAACAAAAATTTAAGAAAAAATGTTTTATCACTTCCCCCAAACTTTAAAATTTAGAAAGGTGTATAGAGACATTAAAAAATAAGAGCACTACAGAAAAGCTTCCCATCTCTTGCCACTGGCATGAAGTAATACATCTCTGAGAGCAATAGCTTTAAATTATGCTTATATAAACATTAGAATCATAGGAAGTTATAGTTTCTAAATTGTTGATGTTGAGGGCAGTGGTGTTTACTAACTTTTGGCATTTACTGATATTTAGGTATTTACATTTAATTTTTAGTATTTCTATTTCATATTTATTGAAATATACAATGAAAGAGAATATGACATAACTGTATGTATGTGGGGGTCTATAATAAGGCCAATTCAAGTTTTCCTTATCAGTCTTTATTTTGTAAATGCATAAGAAAAGTGTCCCAATTTAAGAAAAGACAATTCATTCAATCCTAAGACAAAGTATAATTTACTTTTTAAAATATTTCAACATGCCCTGGCTGGTGTAGGTCAGTTGCATGGAATGTTGACCTGTAACTGAAGGGTTGGCAGTTTGATTCCCAGTCAGGGCACGTGCCTGGGTTGTGGGTTCAATCCCTGGTCCAGCTGTGTGCAGCAGGTGGCCAATCAATGTTTCTCTCTCACAGTGATATTTCTGTTTCTCCTTTCCTCTCTCCCTTCTCCTTTCCTCTCTCAAAGCAAGGACAGAATGTTCTTGGGTGACAATTAAAAAAAAAAGATTTCAACAGAATGTAAATTGAACCATAATGCATTTAAAACGATTCAATATCTAAAAATTGGATTCCTGGACAACTTTTTAAGTTCTAGATAGATTAGGAAAGAGAAAAAAGAGGGACTTTGTGAGGAGGAGGGATGATAGAGTATGTAAAAGTTAACACAGATATCTTTTTACATACAGTACCTATAAAATTCTTCTTTTCCAGCCTTCCCATCATTGGAGGGTATGAGCCATCCACCATCAGCCAACTGTGCTCCCTTTCCAGCCCCTGCACCTTCTTTACCAAAATAATCCTGAATGTGGAACTGAAAAGACTCTGCATTTTTGCTGTTAATTTCTATGCAATGTTTAGAGACACCATACATATATAGCTGCACAAAAGAAATAATAGAAAAATCTGGTAATTAATGAAAAACAAAATCAAATAAAACAATGTTTTGTAGAATAAAAACAATTGTAAGAGACAAAAACCGAATTTACCCAAAAATTTTCATTTAAATATTAATCACTATTAAAACATTTAATTTATCTACTAGAAGCTAAAATGCTGATGTACTATAAATGACCCATGTATTAGAGAGTCTGTTGCACCTTTTTCATACCCTTGTGTATATTTCTCTGGATAGATATGCCATTGGAAGTCATTGTGGGGATAAAAAAAGGAAACAATGTTTTACAAAAACTTTTAAGTCCAAAAATTTAGAAGAGAGAGAACAGTAAAAAGTGTAAGTTTTTCAGAGAGTCTGACCTCAGGAGGTCATATTTCTACACTGCCTGGCCTAGTTCCAAGGTACTTACTCTTATCCCAGAGGCCTGACCCCAGAGTATCTTTTCCTTTGTTCAGACTTGACTCTGGAGTCAGACTCCTTGCTTTGGAACTGTGGCTCTTCTATTTGCTGATTATGTGACTTTGGGGCAGTTACTTAACCTTCTCTGTGCTCCCATTTATAAAATGATGAACACAAAAATGGTGACTTTATTTTAGGTACTTGCAAAGGTTAAATGAGATATAACCAGCAAGCACAGATCTTAGAAGAGTGCCTAGCACATAGAAAATATTCAATAAATATTATCTATTAATATTATCAATACTATTTTCACTTCTCTGGTGCCTAAAGTAACTAGATAGTACTGGCTTAATAAGAATCCTCTTTTAGGAGGTGAGGGGGAAAAAAAAAGAATCCTCTTTTAAAAATGTGACTAGCTCTTAGTGGGTTCAGGATTATGAATTATTCACAATTTAAATTCAGTAAGATTACTTTCCTCTAACCCCTAGGCAAAAGCACTCATAAAAATAAAATATGTTTTGAAAAGAGAAGAGAAATACTAATCCTGAAGCACAGATCACTTTGTAGGATTAAGGCCTCAGAAGAGAAGGCGGCTGTCCCTGTAGGTAGATTAGAAAACATGATGATTTCTTTCATCCTGATTCAACTGGTTCTTTCTTTCAACAGAACAATTTGAAGCCCTGGCTGGTGTGGCTCAGTGGACTGAATGCCAGACTGGGAAGCAAAGGGTCGCTGGTTCAATTCCCAGTCAGGGCACATGGCTGGGTTGTGCCCCAGTAAGGGGCATGTGAAAGGCAACCACACACTGGTGTTTCTCTGCCTGTCTTTCTCCTTCCCTTCCTCTCTCTAAAAATAAAAAAATAAAATAAAATCTTTACAAAAATGAAAATAAGCAGAACAATCTGGAGACACTAGTTAATAAAATAAGATTATACATTATTTTAAAAGCTATTAGTGTGGTTGACAAAACATACCTGTTTATGGGAACATGCAGAAGGAACCTGGCCTTCTACTGCTGCTTTCAGAGAGATTCTTGGCATAGAGGATGTTTTTATAAGATACAGACTTCCTGGCTGTGGAAAAATACGTTGCCCATGTTTCTTTTCAATCCGCATATTCTGTATATCTCTGGCATTCTGAAGATTTGCAACTAAATCTATTGAGGAATAAGTAATTAGCAAAAGATAATATTGATATAAAATGTTAAAGCACAATCCTTGCTTTATAAAATCATACATATCACCTAGCTCTACTTTTAAATCTTCAGGAATTAAAAAAGTTTCAACTACTAAAGAATAGAAATAAGTCTATTATTTTCATTTCAGACTTGGAAGAAAATTAGTAGCCTGATAAAAAATATATATTCCAGTAATACTAGTCCTAGATTTTGTGTCCACAAGGAATTACCTTTGAAAGAAAATATTAGAATAATTTGAACCTAATTGTTGGGCTTGGAAAACTCTAGCATTAAAGAAAGTTTTGAAATTATTAATCATCACAAATAAAGGGAAATCCTCAAAGCATTATTTAATCTAAGAAATATCTAACTGAAAGGCAAAAATATATCAACACAAATTTTCACACAATACCTAAATGTTTTTCTTCACACTTTGTGGAGATTATAGTTGCTACTTGATTGGAGTTATCTTTGTTAGACTGATGAATTTCACTGTCATTAATATTATTTTTACTACTACCAGAGCCATGTTCAACTATGTTTCTTTGTTTCTGTTTGTTTTCTTTCAAATTAGTATTGCTGCCAAGACACTGATCATCTCTGCGAGAATGTGATTTAGCTTTAAAAGGTGGGACAAAGACTCTTGTCAGTTTGCCTGTAGTCGAGTGTCTTCTTTTTTTATTTCTTGTGGCAGAAACCTTACAAAATGGCTCCCCCAAAACTGATAAATTGCTTGAAGAGTTTTTAAAAGTCAGTTGTTCATAAAAATGAAATTTGGACAGAAGTTCCTGACCAGGTTCAGTAAAATTTGGAGTCTGTATTTCTTGCCTTTCCTTAGTTGTGCTACAATGGGAAGAAAACATTTGATTAGTTACCAATAAATGTATACACATACACACACAAGTTATGGGATATGCATTTTTTGGGGGAGACCCTCACTGCTGTATGGTGATACTACTCTGGTAACTATTTTGCATTTGCCATCCAGAACAATACCACACTTTCCAAGTCCATCACAACTTCTCACATACTGACACCAGCCTTTGACTTTACCACCTACTTCCCACAATGAAAGAGTCTGTCAAACAGGGATCCTTGTGTCTATCTCCTCAACTCACCTCTTTTACCAGAGAGAGTTACCCATCTTCTTTTCATGGCTAATGCCTTCACGTGTACTTCTGACTCCAAGTAATATCTTGGTCTTTCAGGAGCCCCATTCTTTCAGTCATTCTACTTCGTTCCTTTCTCTTTCTACCACCTGTTGATACTTTTTTTTAGTGCACCTTTCATTTAGCCAGAAAGCCTTGCCCACTCTTTAAACACTTTTTCCTCAGCTTTCTCTCCCCTTCAAGATCATACTCACTGTTCCATACCCCTCATGCCCAACTTTCCTAAATAAGTAATCTAAACTAGCGATTTTCACTTCCTCAATTTCCATTCATTGAACTCTTAATTTCTCCCACTACTCTGTAGAAATTTTTCTCAATGAAGTTACTACTGATAACCTCCCAAATGCCAAAAAACAAATATTGCTTCATGCATACACTCATTCTACTAGACCTTTGGCATTTGTGACAGTTGACTTTTTTCTTCTTAAAATTCTCACCACTAATATCTACACCACCATTGCCCCTTCATTTTTCTTTTCTTTTTTTTTTCCTTTTTGACTCTTAAAAACATTCCTGTCTCCAAAGCTGGATTTCTTTCCTAGACACTTTCCTGGGCAAGGCCAGTCATATCCATTGCTTTAACATCTACCTAGCAATAAAAACATTAACCTGTATCTCATGCCTGACTTTCCCCTAGTGTTATTCCTATACTGTGAACTGCATAAAGCACCAGACTGCCCTACCTTGCTCTTTTACACTCTTCTCAAACTCAACATGGCCAAAATTAAACTCATCATCTTCCTTAGTATACACATTCTTCCTAACTGATATCTTTTGAAAACCCCATACTTCCTTTTACCCAACTTGAAACCGCTGGAACTTGAAGTTACCCTAGAACTAATTTAGTTACCCATTCATCTATCCATCAAATATTTAATGAGGTCCTACTATGTGCCTACACTATTCTGGCTGGGGCACAAAATGAGGAAATAAAATCACAGAGTTTATATTCTTGTGGAAGGAAATAGACAAATATGTCATATGGTAGTAAATGCTATGGAGATAGACCTTGTGGTAATTGGTACCTGAAAAAAAAAGTCTATACTCACACTTCTTTGATATATTATTGGTTAGCATTAAGACTCTGGGGTAGAAATCATTTCCTTTCAGAATTTCAAAGGCACTGCTCTGCCTTATACATTATAGAATCTATAATCTTCCAGCTTCCATTGTTAATGATGAGAGGATTTATATACCATATGACTCTTAAAACTTTGAAACCGGATTTGGTTTTTTGCCTTTTGACAAATTTTAGGTTCCTCTCTGCACCTAATGTTCAAAAATTTCACAAGGATTTCCCTTAGTGTGGGTCATTTTATTTATGTGCTTCTTCTGAGGACACTTTTAACCAAGGAAACTCATGTCCTTTAGTAGTGATAAAATAAATTCTTTCTTTGAAAATTTCTCTCATTTCTCCTGTTCCTTCTTTCTCAAACTTCAAAATTTCAGACTTTTCTGATTATCTTTTCAGTACTTTCTTCATCTCTTTATCTTTTTGTTCTACTTTCTGGCAACGCTCATAACTTTGATCTTCTGTTACTTCTACAAATTTATTTGTGCTATCATATTTTTAATTTCTGAGAGCTCTTTAGTACATATTTTAAGGATGCAGTATATTCTCTTTCCTGAGAATATTAGTAAGTTTTTAAAAAGTTTTCTTCTCCTTGGAGTCTATACCCTCTAAATTCCGTATCCCCCCTACCCTTATTCCCTCCCTACCTCTTTCCCTTCCTTTGTGCTTTGGACACTATCTTTCATACATGCTTTCTTCCAGGGGCAGGTATTTCAGAGTGCGGCACTGAAGAGCCGACTGAAAGCTGTGTGCTGGTGGGCTTGTCCATTGCTCACTTCACTGTCTGGTGATATGGCTATGCTGTTGCAACTGTCAGTATTTTTACTTTGGTCTACTGAGCCTTCCAGTCTTCTGCCTAGAGGCTTGGCTGTCAGCAATGGAAGCCAAGTGTGGGAAGGAGGCCAGCGAGTGTCACTATTCCATAGAGAGATTTTTACTTAATCTCTGCGTTCAGTACCCTCCCACCACCCCATCCCCAATTCAGAATCCCTCCAATTCCTCTTCTCCAGAGAATAACCTTCACGAAGAGGGATAACTGCCTATCTGCAATGGGAGAAGGGATATGGATGTTTCTTAAACAGATTTTCAATGAATCTTCCTATTTTCTACTTCACCTTCAGTACATGTTGCTGACAACCCAAGTCTCTTCCAGGTTCTTTATAAAAAATTAAATTGAGTAAGTAGCTTCCCTACTGGCTCTAATGTCAGATATGGGCTTTCTAAGTCTTTCAGCTTTTTTAGCTTCCAAAATTTTGTTGTTCCTTCTTATCATTGTCCTTGTGGATTTATACATTTAAAAAAATCTTAGTAATTTTAGTAGGATTTTAGAGGAGAGATAAAATATTTTCCATGTATCCTACCTTTTGATAATGGATTTTGAGTAACTTTCTTGACCCCACTTAACCTCAGAACCTCAGTACTTCAGCCATAAAAGGGGAATAAAGTCTGTTTAACTACAAAGTTATAACTCTAAACAAAAAATAAGCTGATATATGGACAACACTATACAATATGACCCAAGCACACAATGATTTGACCCTGATGCAGGCCTTCAAAATGAAAGTATTAACTACTGTATGCATGTTAGTGCTATTGTACTTATAAATATTTATGTAAAAAACCCATATATTTTCTACAATGTATTAGAACTTAAAAAAATTTAAACATGTCTTACCAACAAGGTCCACAGGTAATTGGCTCTACAGAAATGTGATGCATAAACAATCTTCTATCTTTAATTATGCCTACAAAAAGTTATTTTACATTATATCTTAATAAAAATGCATTTCATGTTAGACATTAATGAAAGTCTAATGGGAGATTTTATTTCCTATGTTTATTTCTTACAAATTATTGTAAATATTTACACACAAAATTTGATATGATTATAAGCTTTAACATTTACAATGCATATAACAGATGCTCAGTAAATAACTACCAAAAGACATATTTGATTTATACATTGATGACTATATTCCAAACAACTCACAGTACAAACATATAAAAGAAAAAAGTATGAAGTTAGCTGATGTTAATCATAACTGAAAGGTGTTAGCTCATTGCCAATGCAAATATCAAATTTAAGAGTTAGTTTTGTAAAGGATTAGAAGCTAAACTTCAGATATTATTTATTCTCAGTGTGTAACTTGTACTTCTTATATCTCCTACTAGTCCATTGGGCGGGGACTAGTTGAAAAAACTAGAGCCACGTGATCAAGTATTACACAATCATGAAAAGAATGAGGAAGAGCTCTACATACTTATTAGAAATGATGTCCAGATATGTTCTAAAGTAAACAATACCAACAAAGAAGGTATAAAACATAGTATAACATCCTGATACCTTGTAAGAAAGAAAAATGAGTGTGTATGTATATTAAAACTATGATATATGTATATACTGTAAGACAATGGATCTCAAAGGGTAATCCTTGGGAGTACCCACAACTCTATTATGGAACACAGGCTGTGAAAGCTAATACTACTACTACTACTACTACTACTACTACTACTACTACTACTACTACTAAAATAATAATGGCAGTGGTAGTAGTAATATGTCATGTCTTTTTTAAAATATATTTTATTGATTATGCTATTAGAGTTATCCCTTTTTTTTCTCCCCTTTCTTCCCCTCTTCCTCCAGCTGCCCCACCAGCATTCCTCCCCCCTAATTCATATCCATGGGTTGTACATTTAAGTTCTTCGGCTTCTACATTTCCTATACTATTCTTAACCTCTCCCTGTTACTGTGTACCTACCATTTGTGCTTCTTATTCCTGTATATTTTCCCCCATTCTCATCCTTCCCCCTCCACACTGATAACCCTCCATGGGATATCCATTTCTGTGATTCTGTTCCTGTTCTAATTATTTGCTTAGTTTCTGTTTGTTTATGATTTTTTTAGGTTGTTAATAGTTATGAGTTTGTTGTCATTTTACTGTTCATATTTTTTTATCTTTTTCTTACATAAGTCCCTTTAACATTTCATATAATAAGGGCTTGGTGATGATGAACCCCTTTAACTTGACCTTATCTGCGAAGCACTTTATCTGCCCTTCCATTCTAAATGACTGTTTTGCTGGATAGAGTAATCTCGGATGTATGTCTTTGCCTTTCATGACTTTGAATACTTCTTTCCAGTCCCTTCTTGCCAGCTAGGTCTCTTGAGAAATCAGCTGATAGTCTTATGGGAACTCCTTTATAGATAACTGTCTCCTTTTCTTTTGCTGCTTTTAAGATTTTCTCCATATCTTTAATCTTGGGTAATATAATTATGATGTAACTTGGTGTGTACTTCATTGGATCCAACTTCTTTGAGACTCTCTGGCCTTCCTGGAAATCAGTTTCCTTTGCCAGATGGGGGGAGTTCTCCTTCATTATTTTTCCAAATAGTTTTCAATTTCTTGTCTTCTTCTTCTCCTTCTGGCACCACTATGATTCAAATGTTGAAATGTTTACAGGTGTCCCAGAGGTTCCTAAGCCTCTCCTCATGTTTTTTTTTACTTCTTGTTTCTTCATTCTGTTCTGGTTGAATGTTTATTTCTTCCTTATGCTCTAAATCATGGAGTTTTCTTCCCTTCAGTGTTGGTTCCCTGTATATTTTTATTTCACTTTGCACAGTCTTTCCTTTTTCCTCTATTTTGCAACCATACTCAGCCATTTCTGTGAGCACCCTGATTACTAGTGTTTTGAACTATGCATCTGATAGGCTGACTATCTCTTCACTGCTTAGTTCTGTTTCTGGAACTTTGATCTGTTCTTTCATTTGGGCCATATTTTTTTTTTTTGTCTCAGTGTGCCTATTATGTTGTAAGGAGCAGAGCTTTAGGTATCTGACAGGGCAGGACAACCCACATCCTCGTTGTGGCACTGCATGTGGGGGAGGAGCCGGAGAGGGAACAACAGCCCTTGTTCGGCTCTCGGCTGACTTTCAGTCACTTCCCCACTACCCACAAGCAAATTGGCCCCTTCAGGTGCTGATTCTCAGGTGGATGGCTTTGTGTATGTTCTAGTACCCTGAGGGCCCTGGCAACAAACTGTCTTGTGAGACTGGTAGTTTCTCCTGCCGCAACAACCCAAACAGGTTTTTACAGCCAGAGGTTTTGAGGCTTTTTTTTCCTGTGCTGATCCCTGGGTTGCATGGTCTTTCTTGCTCCCCAGTTGTTCCTCCTAGTTTATCTGCATGTGAATTTGGGAGCGCCCAGTCCTCCAACCACTGCCTTACTGCATGTCCTCTCTGCCCCAGCTGCCTGTCTCCACATTTCCTACCAGTCTGGATGAATGTTTCTTCTTTAATTCACTTGGTTTTGGACTTCCATACAATTCAATTCTCTGGCAGTTCTGGTTTTTTGTTTTTAAATAATTTGTTGTCTTTCATTTGATTGTGCAAGGCAGCAAAGTGTGTCTACTGATGCCTCCATATTGGCCTCATATATGTCTTTTTCACTTGACATTTGCACTATTGGTGCATACTGTTGCAGATGTGCAATGATTAGCTCAAGGTCACGCATTTATGTTCACATAATTCTATTTTTACGTAAAATAACAAAAAAAAGTTATTCACACTTGTATATTCAGTAAGCTTGTCACCACAAGTAAAAGAAGTAGCATTATTTGTTGTCAGTTATATTTTGTTTAAATGTAAGCTTTTAAACAAAAACTAGAATTTGGAAAGCATTTATCTGGCTCTGTTAGTCTGACAACTTCCCAATACTTAAAATTTTTCACATTAGATCAACGGTGATAAAAAGTGATTGCTCAATATTGTATAAAAAATATGGCAATATGTGGAAGAACTGCATAACTAAGTGGACTATTATTTTCAACATGACCAATGTACAATGTTACAAATAAGAATTTTTCAATCCCAATTTTTAACATGGTAAATACAAGTAAATATAATTCACATACATGAAGGTTCTTCAATACTCAATAATTTTTAACAGTATAAAAAGGATTCCAGCCAAAATGGAGGCATAAGTAGACACTTTGCCTCCTCTCACAACCATCAAAACAGTCACAACCTCAAAACAAAAAACAACCAGAACTGCCACAAAGTCAAACTGTATGAAAGTATAACAACTAAGATTTAAAGAAGAAATATTCATCCAGGCACGTAGAAGAGGTAGAGATGGGGAGCCACAGCAGTGTGGTGGTGGTGGCAAGGTGGCTGTGGCAAGGTGGCTGTGGTGGTGACCAGTGGAGCAGGTGGTCTGAAACTCACATGTGGTGGATAAAAAATGGAAGGGACATCTGGGGAACTAGCAATCCCAGCCCAAGGCCAGACCATACAACTCAGGTTTCTAGTGCCTGGAGTAAAGCCTCAAAACTTCTGGCTGTAAAACCCAGTAGGAAGTGGGATTATGGAAGAAACTGCTAGGTTCTCAGGACATTCCCTTTAAAGGGCCCCCAAGGTCCTAAAACATTCACAAACCCATCCACTCTGGAAACCACCACCAGGGCAACAGCTAGAGGAGCACCACTCACATACAGAAAGTGGATAAAGCGACTAAAAATAGGATGAGTGCTGAGCAAGTGGCACTGTTCCCTCTCTAACCTCTTCCTTACATACAATGTCCTAACATACAAGTGGTGAAGAGGGTTGTCCTCCCCTGGCGAATACCTAAGGCTCTGTCCCTTACAATGTAACAGGTGAGCCAAGAAAGAGTCAAAGCAGCTCTACCTAATACACAGATTAAACACAAGGACACTGCTAAATTGAGAAGACAAAGAAATATGGCTTAAAAGAAAGAACAGATCAAAACTCCAGAAAAAGAACTAAGCAAAATGGAGACAGCTAACCTGTCAGATGCAGAGTTCAAAACACTGTTGATAAGGACACTCAGAGAAACTGAGTATGGCAAACACATAAGGGAAGAAATGAAGGCTACATAAATTGAAATAAAGAAAAATCCAAAGTTCTGGCCAAGAAGGAAGCATACATAGAAACTCTTTGCTTCCTCACACAACCAAAAGGAGGATAACAACCAATCTAAAATCAGTAAACAACCAGAAATGCCAGAAAAATTAAACTGCATGGAACTCTGACAACCAAGGAATTAAAGAAAAAATCAATCAGAACAATCAGACCGGTTAGGCAGCAGACCATGGGTCACCAGGTCAGCCAGCTGAGAAAAACCATGACAAGGCTGTGGACTGGCCAGCAGGGCTGGCTGCAGACTGCATGGGTGGGGCTGCCTTAAGGGGAAAGTGGACTACAGTGGTTGCCACAGTGGAAGAAATTCCCCGTCTCACAGGAGAGTCCCTTGGAAAGTGCACTGGGGAGGAGCAGGCAAGCGGCATTGTTCTCTCTCTGGCTCCTCCCCCAGAGACAACACCACAATGCAGCAAGGAGGTTTGCCACGCCCAGGTGAATACCTAAGGCCCCGCCCCCTCACAACCTATCAGCTGCGCCAACACAAAGAAATATGGCCCAAATGAAAGAACAGAGCAAAACTTCAGAAATAGAACTAAGCAATGAAGACACAGGCAACCTATCTGATGGACAATTTAAAGACCTATTAATCAAAATGCTCCCAGAACTGATTGAGCTTGGTTGAAAAATGAAAGAACAAATGAAATATACCCAAAATGAAATAAAGCAAAATATTCAGGGAACAACAGTGACAGGAAGGAAACCAGGACTCAAAGCAATGATTTCGAACAAAAGGAAAAAATAAATATCCAACAGGAATAGAATGAAGAAACAAGAAGTCAAAATAGTAAAGAGAGTCTTACAAACCTCTAGGACATGAAACATTCCAATATCCAAACAATAAGGGTGCCAGAAGGAGAAAACAACACCAAGAAATTGAAAACTTATTTCAATAAATAATGAAGGAAAACTTCCCCAATCTGGTGAAGGAAATAGACTTCCAGGAAGTCCAGGAAGCCCAGAGAGTCCCAAAGAAGTTGGACCCAAAGAGGAACACACCAAGGAGGAACATCATCATTAAGTTACCCAAGATTAAAGATAAAGAGGAAATCCTAAGAAAAGCAAGAGGAAAGGAGACAGTCAGTTACAAAGGAGTTCCCATAAGGCTATCAGCTGATTTCTCAAAAGAAACCTTGCAGGCAAGAAGGGACTGAAAAGAAATATTCAAAGTCATGAAAGGCAAAGACATACATCTGAGATTACTCTACCCAGCAAAGCTATCATTTAGAATGGAAGGGCAGATAAAATGCATCCCAAATAAGGTCAAGTTAAAGGAGTTCATCATCACCAAGCCCTTATTATATGAAATATTAAAGGGACTTATCTAAGAAAAAGAAGATAAAAAATATGAACAGTACAATGACAACAAACTCACAACTATCAACAAATGACCTAAAAGAAAAGAAAAAACAATGAAAACAAAAACTAAGCAAACAACTAGAATAGGAACAGAATCAGATAAATGGATATCCCATGGAGGGATTTCAGTGGGGAGTGGAAGGGAAGAATAGTGGGGGAAAGATATAGGGAAGAAAAGGCATAATTAGGAGGCATAAAATAGATGGGGAGAGATAAAAAATGATATAGGAAATAGAGGATTCAAAAAACTTATATGTACAGCCCATGGACATGAACTAAGGAGGGGAATGCTGGAGGGTTGTGGGGTAGGATGGAGGAAGGATAAAGGGGGAAAAATTGGGAAAACTGTAATAGCATAATCAATAAAAAATTGAAAAAATGTGTAAATAGTGAAGGCCAGAAACTTGAGCACTTTAGAGATTGTACCTAAGTGCACTGTGCCACTGTGACATTCGTTTTTGTTAATCAAGCTATTACAATAATCATAAAAAAAAAATACATAGGGAACCAACAGTAAAGGAAAAGAAGCCAGGGTTCAATTCAATGATTTGGAACATAAGGAAGAAATAAATAGTCAACCAGTACAGAATGAAGAAATAAGAATTCAAAAAAAAAGAGGAGAAAGTAAGACTGATACATTTCCAAAAATGCCAACATCTGAATCATAGGGCTGCCAAAAGGAAAAGAGGAACATCAAGAAACTGAATACTTATTTGAAGAAATAATGAAAGAAAAGTTCCCTAATCTGGTGAAGGAATTAAACATACAAATCCAGGAAGCACACAGACGCCCAAACAAGTTGGACCCAAAGAGGACCACACCAAGAGAAAGCATAATTAAAATCCCAAGTGTTAAAGATAAGGAGAGAATCTTACAAGCAGCAAGAGAAAAGAAAAGAATTACTTACAAAGGAGTTCCCATAAGACTATCAGCTGATTTCTCAAAAGAAACCTTGCAGGCAAGAAGGAACTGGCAAGAAGTATTCAAAGTGATGAAAAGCAAGGACCTATGACCAAGATTACTCTATCCAGGAAAACCATCATTTTGTATAGAAGGGCAGATAAAGTGCTTCCTAGACCAGGTAAGACTAAAGTAGTTCATCATCAACCAAGCCCTTATTATATGAAATGTTAAAGAAACTTATTTAAGAAAATAGAGGATCAAAACCACGAACAGTAAAATAATAACAAACTAACAACTATCAACAACTGAATCTAAAAAACAAAAACAAAACCAAACTAATCAAACAACTACAACAGGAACAGAATCACAGACATAGAGATCATATGGAGGGATATCAAAGGGGAGGGGGAAGGAGGAGAATGGGGGAAATGGTACAGAGACTAAGAAACAGAATTGGGAAGAGAGACAAGATGGTGGAGGAGTAATGTACGCCACACTAACCTCCTCACAGGACCAACCAGGAATTACAGCTAAATTGTGGAGAAATACCCAGAACAAACAACTGAACAATAGAGAGACAGAAGCTTTAAACCTGAGATGGACAGAGGAACAATGTTCAGCACTAACTGACTGCACCTGCACAACAGCATAAAAGACAAGCTGGGTGGAGTGACAGTCAACCAGCTGGAGGGAAGGACGCACTGAAAAATGACCAAATAACAATAAAAACCCAATTACATTCAGAGAGCCAACATAGATGACATAAAGGGAATTCCAAGAGCATCAAATTCAGGAGATCAAGGATTCTGCACTACTCAATCTTACAGGTTGCCTACCACAGAAGTTCACACCAAAAACTCAGGTAATCAAAACAGATCAATTTAAATAGCAGAGGCAAACAAGAAGAAAATCACAAATAATGGGGAGACAAAGAATAAAACCCGCCCTGGCTGACGTAGCTCAGTGGATTGAGCGCAGGCTGTGAACCAAAGCATCACAGGTTCAATTCCCAGTCAAGGCACATGCCTGGGTTGCAGGCCACCAAAGCATCACAGGTTCAATTCCCAGTCAAGGCACATGCCTGGGTTGCAGGCCACGGTCCCCAGCAACCACACATTGATGTTTCTCTCTCTCTCTTTCTCCCTCCTTTCCCTCTCTAAAAATAAATAAATAAAAAATATTTTAAAAAATCCTCACTTAAAAAAAAGAATAAAACCCCAAACGAAAAGAAAGGAGGAATCCTCAGAAAGAGTGCTAAATGAAATAGAGGCAAGTCAACTATCAGATACTGAGTTCAAAACAATTGTTATAAGGAAGCTCCATGAGCTCAGTGCAAACTACCAAAAACTGTAAGTGAAGACACAAGGAATCTATGGCAAATTACACCTCTGAAAAAGGATACAGAAACTATCAACAAAAGCCAAGAGGAAATGAAAATCACAATTTCTGAACTGAAGACTACAGTAAAGGGAATCAAAAGCAGGCTCAATGAAGTAGAGGATCAATCAGCAAGCTGGAGGACAAAGTAGAAAAATACTCCCAGAAAGAGCAATAAAAGGAAAAGAGGCTCAGAAAGAATGAAGAGGGATTAAGGGAAATGCAGGACAATATGAAACATAATAATATCCATATAATAGGGATACAGAAGGAGAAGAAGAGCAAGGAGAATAGAAAACCTGTTTGAAAAAGCAATGATGGGAAACTTCCCTAAATTGATGTCAGAAAAAGTCACACAAATCCAGGAAGCAGAGAGGGTCCCAATCAAGAGGAACCCAGAGAGGCCCACTCCAAGACACATCATAATTAAATTGGCAAAAGACAAAAAAAGAACTTAAAGGCAGCAAGGGAGAAACAAGAAGTAACATACAAGGGACGCTCCAATTAGGCTAGCAGCAGACTTCTCAATGGAAATGAATGCTCCAAGCCAGAAGGGAATGGCAAGAAATATTCCAAGTAATGAAAACCAAAGGCCTGCAACCAAGACCACTCTACCCAGCAAGGCTCTCAATTAAAATGAAAGGCCAAATAAGGAGTTTCCCAGAAAAACAAGGCTCAAGTCATTACTGCAAGATATGGTAAAGGGACTGCTTAATGAAGATGAAGAAAAAGAGTGAAAGACAGAGGAAAACAGGTAAGAAGGGAGTAAAATGGCAGTGAATAAGTACCTATCAATCACCTTAAAAGTAAATGGATTAAATACTCCAATCAAAAGACATAGGGTAGATGAATGGATAAGAAATCATGACCCACACAAATGCTGCCTATGAGAGATCCGTTTCAGAAGAAAAGATCTACACAGACTGAAAGTGAAGGGTTGGAAGAAACTACTCCAAGCAAATGCACAGGATAAAAAAGCCAGGGTTGCAATACTCGTATCAGATAATTAGACTTCAAAACAAAGGCCATAAAAAGAGACCCAGAAGGACACTTCATAACACTCAAGGGAAGAACCCATGAAGAAGACATAAACATTATAAATATATACGCACTCAACACAGGAGTATCCAAATATATATGGAAAATCTTGGAGAACTTCAAGAAAGATATAGATAGCAACACACATATACTAGGGAATTTTAACACCCCACTGTCAAAAATGGATACATCTTCCAAACAAAATGTCAACAAGAATACTGAGGCATTGAGCAATGCCAATCAAAGGGACTTAACTAATATATATAGAACATTTTATCCCAAAGAAGCAAAATACACATTCTTTTCAAACGTATATGGAATATTTTCAAAGATAGACCACATGATAGGACACAAAGCAAGCCTCAACAAATTCAAGATAACTGAAATCATATCAAACACTTTTCTCTGACCACAAGAGCCTGAAACTAGAAAGCAACCTCAAGGAAAAAACTTAAAAACACTCAAACTCATGGAGACTGAATAGCATGCTATTAAACAATGAATGGGTCAAGAATGACATCAAGGAAGAAATAAAAAAGTTTATGAAAAACAAATGAAAATGAACTCACAACAGTCTGAACCTTATTGGACACAACAAAGGCAGTCCTGAGAGGGAAGTTCATATAGTGATACAGGCCTACCTAAAAAAGATAGAAACAACCTAATAGAGGAACAACAACAAACAAAGCCCAGAACAAGTAGAAGAAAGGAAACAACCAAGATCAGAGCAGGATTAAATGACATAGAGACTAAAAGAATAATTCTAAGGATCATTAAATCCAGGAGCTGGTTTTTGAAAAGAAAAAAACAACACTGACAAGCTTTTAAGTAGACTCATTAAGAAAAAAAGAGAGAGGATCCAAATAAACATAATCAGAAATAAAAGAGGAGAGATTACAACTGATACCACAGAAATACAAAGGATTGTAAAAAATTATTATGAAGAACTATATGTCAAGAAATTTGAAAACCTGGCTGAAATGGAAATTTCTAGAAAAATATAATCTTCCAAAGCTGAATGAAGAAGAAGCATAAGCCTAAACAGACTGGTAACAGCTAGTTAATTTGAAGCAGTAATCAAAAATTCCCGGCACACAAAATCTGTGGACTGAACAGTTTCACAGGAGAATTTTACAAAACATTTAAGGAAGAGCTAACAGACTCCACAGACTATTCCAAAAAATCCAAGAAGAGGGAAGACTCCAAAACTTGCTTTATGAAGCCAGCATCATTCTAATCCCCAAACCAGATAAAGACACATCAAAGAAAAAAACTACAGGCCAATATTGTTGATGTACATAGATGCTAAAATCCTTAATAAAATATTGGCAAACTTCACCCAGCAATACATTAAAAAGATCATATACCATGACCAACTAGGATTCATGCCAGGGATGTAAGAATGGTACAATATTTGCAAATCAATAAACATAATACATCACATAAACAAAAGCAAAGACAAAAATTGCGTGATTGTATCAGTAGATGCGGAAGACACATTTGATAAGGTGCAGCTCCCATTTATAATAAAAACACTCAGCAAAATGGGAGTATAGGGAGCATACCTTAACATAATGAAGGCCATACAGGAGAAACCTATAGCCAACATCATACTCAATGGGCAAAAACTAAAATCTTTTCTACTAAGACAAGGATGTCTGCTTTCACCACTTCTATTCAACATAGTATTGGAAGTCCTAGCCATAGCAATCAGACAAGAAAAGAAAAGGCATCCAAATTGGAAAGGAGGAAGCAAAACTGTCATTATTTGCATATGACATGATAGTGTACATAGAAAATCCTATAGACTGCACCAAAAAAGTACTCAATCTAATAACTGAATTTGGCAAAACAGCAGGATACAAAGTCAATATTTAGAAATCAAAGGTATTTTTGTACACCAACAATGAAATGTCAGAAACAAAAATCAGGAAAAAAAATCCCATTTGATATAATAACAAGAAAAATAAATTACCTAGGTATAAACCTAACCAAGGATGCAAAAGACCTGTACTCAGAAAACTATACAACACTGAAGAAAGAAATTAAGGAAGACATAAACAAATTGAAGCATGTACTGTATTCATGGAATGGAACAATTAACATCATCAAAATGTCCATACTATCCAAAGCAATTTATAGGTACAATTCAATCCCTATTAGAATACCAGTGACATATTTGACAGATATAGAACAAACATTTCAATAATTTATATGGAACTAAAAACAACCCAAATAGCTGCAGCAATTTTGAGAAAGAAGAACAAAGTAGGAGGGATCACAATACCTGACATCAAACTGTATTACAAGGTCACAGTACTCAAAACACTCTGGTACTGGCATAAGAACAGACACATAGACCAATGGAACAGAATAGAGAGCCCAGAAATAAACCTCAGTCTCTATTGTCAATTAGTATTCAACAAAAGGGGCAGGAGCCTAAAATGTAGTAAAAATAGCCTTTTGAACAAATGTTGTTGGGAGATCTGTATAGCTCATTAAAATGAAAAAAAAAAACATGCAAAAAAATGAAACTCAACCACCAACTTACACCATACACAAAAATAAACTCAAGATGGATAAAAGACTTACATAGAAGTCTCAACACCATAAAGGACCTAGAGAGGAACACAGAAAAATCTGAGATATTCCATGTAGTAATATTTGCTGATATGTCCCCTTGAGTAAGGGACATAAAGGAAAGAATAAACAAATGGATTTCAGCAAAATAAAATCCTTCTGCACAGTTAAAGAAAACATCAGCAAAATAAACAGGGAACCAACCGTATGGGAAAACATATTTGCCAATGATACCTCAGACAAGGGTTTGATCTCCAAAATACATAAAGAACTCTTGCGACTCCACTCCAGGAAGACAAACAACCCAATTTAAAAATGGGCAAAGGACCTGAACAGATCCTTCTCCAAAGAGGACTACGGAAAGCCTCCAGACATATGAAAGGATGCTCAGCATCACTAGCCATCAGAGAGATGCAAATTAAAACCACTCCACACTGGTCAGAATGGCCATCATAACCAAATTACCTAACAACACTGCTGGTGAGGCTGTGCAGAAAAGGGAACCCTAGGACATTGTTGGTGCGAATGCAGACTGGTGCAGCCACTGTGGAAAACTGTATGGAATTTCCTCAGAAAACTAAAAATGGAACCAGCTTTTGACCTGGCAATTCCATTGCTGGGACTATACCCTAAGAATCCTGAAACTCCAATTCAAAAGAACCTACGCACCCTAATGTTCATAGCAACACAATTTACAAAAGCTAAGTGCTGGAAGTAACCTAAGTGCTGATCCATAAATGAGTGGATCAAAATATGTGGTACATTTACATGATGGAATACTACGCAGCAGAAAGAAAAAAGGAGCTTCTACCATTTGCGACAGCATGGATGGAACTGGAGAGCATTCTGCTAAGTGAAATTAGCCAGGTAGTGAAAGACAAATACAGTATGATCTGACCTAGAAGTGAAGCCTAACCAACAAAACAAACGAGTGAGCAAAATATAACCAGAGACATTGAAATAAGGAACAAACTGATAGTAAAACAGATGGGAGGGGGAAGGGATATCAAAAGAACAAAAGGAAAGGGTCATCAAGAAACAAGTATAAAGGACCTATGGATAAAGTCAAATTTGGATAGGATTGAGGGTGGGAGGTAGGGGTGGCAGGGGTGGGGGAGTATGGGGAAGATAGTCAAGAGAACAGTGCTTGAACAATAAAGTAGAAAAAAAAATTTCACTGAAGCCAAAATACGAAAAATAGACATTTTACATTATTGTTAAATGTATTTTCTGTTACATAAACTTAACAGTGATTCCCGCAGAATAAACTAGCATAAAAATGAAAAAGAATAAAAAGTAAAAAGTTGTGAAAAATAAAAATAAATTAAAAAGAAAAAAGAAACATAATTGGTAGGTACAAAATAGATGAGGATGTTAAGAATAGCATAGGAAATGAAAAGCCAAAGAACTTAAATGCACATCCCACAGACATGGACTAAGGAGGGTATGCTGGAGGGAAGGGGGGTACCCAGTGGAGGGGAGTAGAAGAAAAATTTGTAATAGCTTAATATAATATACTTAAAGAAAAGATTATAAAAAGGTCTTCAGATCAAAAATTTTGAGAACCACCACTGCAGGGTAAGTAACTATGGTGCTGTTATTATTGCAGCATAAAAAAAAAAAACAGTAACATGTGCACAATGAAAATAGGCAGAACCCCAATCCTGGTGTTTTAAAAGCTGTTAACCACTGAAAGGATCATTGGAAAAATGGTGATTTCAGGGCTATGGCAGGGAATTTCAAGGACATCCTAGGAAATCTTTTTATGATAATAAAAAGCACGGAAGTGCCCAAAGGTTGATCGACACATGTTAAAAAAAAGTAAACAACCCCCTGGAAATACTTTAAAGAGGTTTCCAGTTTTAAATTTGAATAATTTAAAATAAAAAAGAATTTTTCTTTTTGTGAAAATGTACATTACGTATATATAATACATTTTACTTTTAAACTTTATACGTGTATTATAAATAGAAATCTAAAAAATCAATTTTATGCAACAGAAGAAAAATTCATTTGTACCCTAAGTAGTGATTATTACAGCAACTAGTCCTTTAATCTGAAAAACTGGTAGTTAAATGGAAAAAATTAAGATTTTAACCTGCCTTTTTAGGAAGAACTATAGCTCACCCCAAATTGTTAAGGAAAAGCTCTTCCTTGCTAAAGAATTCCAGCTACTAAATATATAAGGAATTAACATAATTTGAAAATCACTATTTTCCAACATCCAACTAAATAACTGACTCAAGTAAATATCATCAATGGATGTTAAAATTGTGAACGAAAGACAGTTTGGTAAACTGGATATTCTCACAGGACCAAAGGAGCACCCCATAGATTACTATATTTTGCTGTGTATACTGCATGCACCTTTTTGTCCAAATTTTTGAGGGAAAAGTAAGGATGTACATTATAAATGGGTAGTACTAATTCTATATCTACATGAAAATTTTTAATTCTTTTATTTATGCTTATCCACTAGAAGTGTAACTCTAGAAAGCAATAACAATACCCATATGCAAAATAATACCCTGGAATACAATAATCAGTTTTGTTTCTAAATATAAATAAATAAATAAATTATTAAAAAAATTAAAACAAAATATTTTTTCCCTTAAAGTTTGGGCCAAAAACATGGGTATACCATATACATAGGCGTGCATTAAACATGACAAAATATAGTACTTGCTAAATTGCAAATGGGAAAATATACCTTTTTAATGGTGTAATCTGCTGGTTACTATCGTAACAAAGTGATCAAGTCATTTCACACAATGTGCCCCTGATATGATGCAATGCATGTACACAGAACTTCTATGAGGCATTCTTGCCAAAAACACATAACCTAATCCTAATTAAGTCTTCGATGCAAATAGGGACTAGAAGAAAAAGTTAAATGATACTACAAGGAAACAAACAAATCCAGAATGTGGGACAGTCTATATAAACAACTGGCTTGATCATTTAAAAGTGCTACTGTCATAAAAATTAAACATGAAAAAGTAAGAAGACTACTGAGATTATATTATATCAGATATTAGGCAACTCTTTGGGATAATGGCTCTGTGGTTATAGCATTATGAAATGTCATGTCTAAAACTAACACTCAAATGTTTTAGCAAAAACATACATATATTATCCCCATAGATCTATTATATGTGATCAGATAAAACAAACAGCAAAATAGTAACGCTTTGAATATAGTGGCTATATGGGTATTCTCTCAACTTTTTTGTGTGTAAAAATATTCATAATAAAAAATTTTAAGGAAAACAATCATTCACTTGCAAATTATGAATGAAGATCATGCTGAGAAAAAATCATAAAAAAAAGGGAGATGTGGTGATTAAATAAATACTGAATATATACTAGCTTAAGATAAATCCCCAAAAGAGTTACGGTAACATTTTATACAATAACATTATTGTTAAAATTACATACAAGTTCTTCCATTTACTTCCCATAGGACAATGGTTTTAGAAGGATAAGAGTTGCCTATATGCATGCTATCTAACACCATTCTTTCAATACCTAGAGGGTAAAGTCACAACTTACACAGGCTGGAAAGACAATTTATCAAGTAATAGTTCAGTATGATAAAAACTATCCTAGATATTATTTATACTTCTAATAAAGAATAGTAATTATGGTTTTAGTTTCCAACTCTGTTCAGAATTCTTGTGCAGACTAAAGTTTGAGACCCATTAAATTAAAGAACAACAAAAATAATAGTTTTCTGGACATTCAAAACAGTCTGTTTTTAAGGTAACTTTCACATCTCTATCATTAAATTAGACATGAGTTAGAAAATTCCAAAGTGTCCTGCCTCTTGTGGGATTTATTCCATGTGTTTCAGAACTAGCCCCCGACAATTTAATACATTTCTCCTTTACTATATCAGTTCTTCATTCCCAAACCAGGAGCCAGGTATATAGTGAACAGTTACATATGTATTATTTATTTTCAAGCAATTCATGTTAAGAACTTCAAATTTCAGCCTAAATGAGATAGGAAGCTTCAGTGAGTTTTAAGTAGGACTTGACCTCTGTATTATATGAGTGATACTGGCTGCTTGTGTGGCAACTAGCCTGGCAGAAAGGGAATGTCTCCCAAAAACAGGGAGGTGGGTTAGAAGCCATGACAGTGGCTTGGGTAAAGGGGTAGAAATGAGAAGAAATGATCAGATTCTTGTTGTACTTTGAAGGCAGGACCTATAGCACTTATTGATTGGTTGGGTATGAAGTATGAAGAAACAAGAGTAAAAGATGACATCAACGCTTGGATGTGATCAGCTGACAGAATGGCAGTGAGAAAGGAAAGACAACAGAAAGAGCAGGTCTGGGGCAGGAATGGTCAGGAGTTCAGCACCGGTCATACCAACTGACTTGCATATTAGCAATACCAGTAGAAAAGTGTCAAACTGGCAAATGGATAAATAAGTCTGGAGTTCCAGAACAAGCTAAACGCTGCAGGTATTTTTTGGTAGTCACTGAAGTATAGGCATAGAAGGGATAGAGTCCTGGGGTACACCTATGTTTAGAGTAAGGAAAGAATAGGGAAGAATCAACAAAGACGACTGAGAAGAAGTGGTTATGTAAGAGGAGAACCAAGAGAGTGGTGGTCTCAGAAGTAACCAACCATGTTGAATATGGCTGAAATATGTAGTCAAATGAGAATACAAATGCCTGCTGGATTTGCCAACAGAGAGATCACCATGTGACTGAGGAGAGAGTGATTTTGATGGCATGGTGAGTGCCAAAAGCTTGACTGAATTCCAGAACCTAAGCTTCAAATTTTTACACTAAGTTCTTAACACATTTTTATAGCTTTTTAATTTAGAAGCCCATTATTTTATAACAATTGCACATTTCCTAATTATGAAGAACCTCTGCATCATACCAGATATGAAGCTTATATAAATAAAGCAAGACTTAAGCTTAACAAATCAAGCTATAAAGTCTTGCCCAATTATCTATATACTCAAAAGAGCTGAAAAAATAACTTTAATAATATTATAGATAGCACTTATAGAGGGGGAAAATATGGATAAAAAAGCATATTTTACCATCTGGAGTGCTTTTTGAAGCCTTTAAAGATTTTTCTTGATTTTCTATTATCCTGTCAAATTCATTTAACAAGTTTCTTTTGATTGGGGGTTCTCCTAAAAAGAAATTTCCATACAGATTTTAAAAGAAAATAATGAACAAGTCTATAGTCCATTTTTTAAAACTAAAGTACTGACTCTCACAATATGTTCAGCAAACATACATAATAGTTTAAATAGCAACCATTCTCTTTTGAAGAATATTCATTTTTCAATATCAACTTAATTTCTATTATTTTTAACCATTTAAAATACCTCTATTTAATTGGGTCTAGGGATAAACAGACATTACCAGATACCACTGATAAGCTACTTTTTAATAAACTCACACTGAATGTAACCCTAGGTTTAGTGGAAATAAGGAAAAAAGAAATTTCTTCAAATAAACTATTTTTTTCATTAAACTCAAGATAGAATTTATTGTATAGGTCATTGAATTATAGTCAGTGAGTAGGAGAAAAGATTTTTTAAATTACCAAAGGTACAGTCAAACTTTAGTAGAAGTACTACTTCTTATTTAAAAATTCTACAAAGGATGAGAATAAAAGTAAACCACGGTCCTAGTTATGCATTTCCATGTCATACTGATAATATGGGATAACAGATGCTTTGTTTTTTTGATGCTTTATTAAAGGGAGTGAATTTGTAGTATTTAATAAGTAAAAATGTCCATGCAAGGCTTTACTAAGTGTTCGATTATAATGTGATTTAATTGTTTAAAAAGGACCTGTACTAGTCAAGTAACCAGAAGCTGATTTAGGTGTATAAACTTACATGTAAATGTATGACAAAGGTGAGGAGACAATGATGCTGTTGAGAACATTAATTAAAAGATATTTTTCTTCTAAGCAGAAGGTCAACTCACTTCATTATATACATGAACTAAATGAAATGGGTTCCTATAAATAAAACCATTATTTTCCATAAAAGAATTATTAGTATCTTTAAGCATCTGCACTTCAGCATTTTGTACTAGACAAGAGCAATAGTTGAAGGTAAGTATCCTAAATTTACCACTCTGCCCATAACATAAACTTGGTATAGAAGGAGGCCTGAACACCTGATAAGGCAAAATCTGTATCCACCAGGATAATTTAGGGTAAAGAGGCACCACGGGGTCTCTGTATTATGAAGGGACTGGAGAAGACTTGTGACAACTATTTTGAGTCTACAGTTTTTTTAAAAGGGGCTAGTTATTGAAGATCAGCCACTTAAACATTGGAGAGTTAGTTCTGGCATTTACTTTTAAGTGATCAAGAGATTCAATTATTTAATATTATTCCTAATCAGAGATACTAACAGAAAAAAAATCCAATCTAATTATCCTAGTAGAAAAATGAAGTTGCTAGATATATATTTAAAGGGAAGTTAAAATATAGTCCAAATGGCACTAAGACCAGAATACTGTCTGCTAAGGACAACTGATTTTAGAACACTCTCTAGGTTTAAAAAAAGTTAAGCCAACACCTATAACTAGAAACCAATCTTTCCCTCCTACCCCCGCAGTGTGCAACCTGCTTCAGTGTTGGCAGCTACAGGCAAGAGTCCAGGCAATGGTTCAAGGCCACAGCTTACTCTGGCATGGGTACTATGAATGACTCAGGAGGATGGACCTCCAAACCAATCTTTTAAGTTAATAGCCTAAGTCTGAATTTCTGCTATCTATATTTACATATATAAAAACAGTCAGTAAGTTGTATTATGCAAGCTGTTATATAACAAGTTCCAATTCTAGAGAAATTAAAACTTTTAACAGTAATTTCTCAATTATAACTATATTAATAACCTCTAAATATACATTGAGAATCTCAAATCATGACTTCTTGGTACACGGACTCAGAGATATCAAGAGTGAAGTCACATTCCCCCAAACTATACATGAAAATCTGGAAAAACATGATTAGTATATAATACCCTAATTGCTATAAACTAGCATGCCAGAATTATTGAGTACTTAATTTTAAAAGTGACTGGCAAACCTAAGGAAAAAAAAAAGCACCACTTACCAACCAAGGCAAATGCATCTCCTTTTCTTTTTCCAGTTCTTGAATTTAACAAAGCTGTTTCCTTGTTTTGGCAGGTGAGAAGTAAGTGTTCGGGATGACTTAGCAGTTCAGAATCTGTCAGCTCACCATCTTCCATAAAAGCTTTGGCAATCTCCACTGCTTCTGTTTCAAAATAGTTGTCTGGATCTTTGGAATAGGTAGAACAAATTTCTCTATTTGTTGTCATGGGAAGATCAGAGAAAGTTCCAGGTTTCCCAATTTCCATTTTTGTATTTTTAGGTAAAGCTTGTTCTTTTCCCAAAAGGTAACTATGGTTCTCAACAAGAGATGCTTTGCTTTCTAAAACCAAGGGTTCTTTGTCCTGCTTAAAGTGAGAGAGACACGGAGAAGCTTCAAAACAGTGAGTATTTTCTGAAGAAAATACTCCGATGTTACAGTTATTTGATAATTTACTGCAGTCTTTTTCCATTTTGCAGTTTGCAACGTGTTCTGGGATTTTCTTATCAATATAGGAGAGAGGAAGTAGTTTTGACACATCTTGTCCAGATGTAGGTGGCTGCCAAAGACCACATTCAGTTCTGAGTGAATCAAAGTCCTCCAACATTCCCTTAACTTTGTTTAAGGCACTTTCAGAAACTGGAACATATTTTCCACTTGCTGTACTAAATCCAGAGAAAGCAGATGACAGTAAATTTGAGGGGGTATGTATCACAGTATCTTCTCTTGTGACCTTGTCTGCATGCTCTTCATTTGTTTCAAATGATACTTTGGGAAAAAGCTGCTCGGCACTCTCTTCTAGCTTAGATAAAACTCGTCTGGTCTTCTGTAAGGCAGCATCTGAAACTTGTACGCATTTCCCACTTGCTGTGCTAAAAATCCCACAAGCATTAGAGGAGACTGCATTAAATTTATATGTATCAGAAGCTTTCAAATTGATCTGACAAGGTAACATTTCAGAAACTGTCTCTGATTTAGACATACCTTGGCTGTACTTCAGAATTTGTTTACTCCTAGTGTCAGCAAAAATCTTACATGAATGTGTGCTATACTCTTCACTATCCAGAGAGTTAGGAAAAATGAAACCCTCCAAATCACCGACCACCTCACAATAACCTGTCACAGTTTTTGTATGGTCAGTGCCTGATTTGCATTCAGTGTTTTTCATAATGACGTTAGTGCAGTTGTCTGTGAATCTCTCTTTGATTTTCGTCCCATGTGAAACAAAGACCATTTGACCACTTTCTGTACTGAATGCAGGAGGCTCCATCTCAAAATCTGAATCAGATGTAGCTACTTCCACGGCTGTGTTTTTATTTTTGTATGGTGAAGAGTTAGTTACAAATTTCTGAACACAGATATCTTCATTTGCAGTTTGTAGATGTGTGTTTGCTTCTCTTATGGTGGATATTACTTCAGAAAAACTAGTGTTTTTTCTGTCTTTGAAATTCTTTACTATTGACTCAATACCAGAACTATCCGTTTTATTTTTTGAGAGAGATTTTGATTTATTATATATCTCACAGGAATGGCAAAAATCAGAGTGGTCTGAATAGCTGTTAGATATGCTACTGTTACTTAAATAAGTTGAATCTTGTTCTTCAGAGAGATGATTTTTGTCATTTTCAGTTATGATACTGTTTGAGTGATTTCCACATGAAGGATTTTCTACATAATCTTCAGGATAGTCTTTTAAACATATAACCTTGGCAGTATTTATTTTTTCTGGTTGATCATTCAATTTCCCTTCTCTAAGCAATTTTTTTGCTTCAAGTAGTGAAGCCTGACTCACAGAAAGTTTTCTACCATGTCCTGTGTAAAATGGTACAGTCAAATTTTCAATGGCTAAGCAAGTGGACTGATTTGTGTAACAAGTTGTAGGACTTTTTGCTACTTCTTTTTCTATGTTTCCAATTTTCACCGTAATACTATTTGGTAGTTCAAAATTTTCAGTTTGTCTGTGTAAATTATCACTTAAGAGCCTGGGTAGCATGGCAAACTCATTAGAAACAAGTTTTTTCTCCTTTAGAGAATTCTGCATTTCTTCATACTTTGGGGCAGTTATTTCAAAGGTCTCACATGCTAATTCAAGCCCTTCTTTACAATCCTCTCTGCCCTTTAGTATCTTTGCCCCTTGATGGCTAAAATTAATGGTCTCACTATTTTTATCTTGCTTTTTTTCATCAAAAAGAGTTCTCACTTTGTCCAGAGATTCCTTTGTAATTTGTATCTTTTTCCCACTAGCTGTATGAAAACCCAACATAGTAGGTTCTTTGATCTTTTTGGTTTCACATTCTAGTCCTGATTGGAGAGTCAGTAATTGATTTTCAATACCAACTGAATCACTTTCTTTTAATGTTTTATCTTTAACTGTATCTGTTTCCTCATAACTTGAAATATCTATTTTGTTGACATTTATTCCAGAAAGTAATTCAGAATTCAAGGCATCTGAAAAGTTATTCAATCCTTCTTCTGCACATTTTTGATCAAAGAAACTTATAGCTTTATTTAATGAATCTTTGGACAATCTGATATTTTTCCCACTTGCAGTCTGAAAGGATGTATCAAAAACATCGAAATCTTTTATGTTTTGCCCCATCTTTCTAGCTGTTAACTGTTCTTTATTTGACATATGAACATGAAATGTTTCTTCTGCTTTCACAACTTCCAAACAAGTTAAATCTGACACACCTTCTTTGACTTGAATGCTTTCCCCCTTTGTAAACTGACCAGATGATTTCAGATGTATGTTGTGCTCATCAATACATGGCAAGACATTTTCTTCTTTATGAACACAAACTGTATCATTTCTACTTGAATCATTGCTATCAGATTCTCCTAAGTTACAAGAATTTCTACTGGCACCAGTATATTTGTTATCTTCCCTTTCTGTGTATTTCTTCTGATCTTCGGTATTTTCAGTGAAAATGCCAGCAGTCATCTCAATATTATTTTGTTGTATTAGTTGGGTTTTATTATTTTTTTCATTAAAATGTTTACCATTGTTATAGTTTCCTATCTTAAACAGTGAAACAACAGAATCATTACACTGACTTGAAGAGAAACTTCTCGGATCTACTGCTGCGTAAGTTTCTTCGCTAATATTCTCAATGTCACTGAACAGTCTCACAGCTTTTTGCAGTGCTTCACTAGAAACACTCAGTTTTTTGCCATGAGCAGAATAAAAGCCTCTAAATTCCACTTCATTTTTATCTGTTAAATAACCAGAAGCACTTTTGTTACAGTTGGTTTTTGAAGAGCAAGCAAACTTTTGTTTACCTTCAAACTTCCTGCTATCCACTTGACTGATGGATGGGGAATTAGTTGTGAGATGAAAATCAACATTTTTCCATTCCTCAGAAGTGGTATGCAAGACAGGTATGTGGTTTTCAGGCAGATTATTCTGCATCATGTGGCTTGGTTTTCTGAACTGTGTAAATTCAAACTGACTTCCTGATTCTTCCAATATAGTAGAAAGTTCTGTAATTTCTGCCTTTTGGCTAGGTGTTAAGTTATGGTTTGAATTAAAATCTTGCTTTGAAGATAAAGTTGGAGGAATTGCATGACTATTTCCACAATCAGAAGCAAATGTACTGCTCTGCACACAACCAGATATAGTATCAGCTGACTGTGAATCAAGTGCACGAGGTTTACTTAGTTTCTTTTGATTTTCTAACAATGAGGCATTTACAATTTCAATGCAAGCTAAGCTAGTAGAAAAATGTTCTTCAATGTCTTTGAAGAACACTTTACTTTTCTTAATGTTGTGTTCAGAGGGTTTTATCTCTTTATTAGAAGCTGTTCTGAAGCCATTTCCAAAATTGTGATTTGAAATGGGATCTGAGAGTTCTGCCAATTTGTCCATGTAATCATCATTTTGGTTTGATTTGTTATCTACATCTAAGGACATGTCTAACTTTGAATCTTTATTTAGAGTAATTTGTTGTGTTACATTCTTTCTGTTCTTGTCTATAAGATCATGGACTGTATTTGATGAATCCAAATCTTTTATAATTGACACTTTGGCTGCTTGTTTGTCATCTGGGCCTGTATCTACTACCATGGTAGAGTTCTTCAGAACAGGTTCTCTGACACAAGTGAGGCCTGCCTCTTGAAGTTCCTCAATATTTTCTGAAAGAGGAATACTCTGTTCATTAGTTATTTCAAAGACAATTTCTTTCTCATTGTCTTGGAAATGTTCTTCAGAGTTTGAATTGACAGTCATTTTTGAAATTAAAGCGGTCTTTTCGTCTTCTTTTTGGGTTACTTGGAGATTTGTATTCTGGTTGAATTGTACCTTCATAGAAGGTGAGGCTATTGTGTATTTTTCAGGTGATAACAGCTCAGCCTTTTTAGAAATGTCATTTAAAATGCATATTACTTGATTCTCCTCCATGGGAATATTTTTTATTAAATCAAAACCAGCTTCACAATTCTTACATTTTACTCTCTCTGACATTTTATATGATTCCTTTCCACTAGAAATCACACTGGGGTTTGATGGAGGACCCCTGGAGTCAGGAGTTGAAACACTGATATTATCAAGGTCATATAAAATGCTTTCCTCAGATTTAAAGTGAATACCACTACATTCTATTTCTGAATGTGGCACTGCAAGGTGACATACTGCAGGCAAGACCTCTTTTTCTATGTCTGAAACTCTTTGGTGTTTTGGATCTTCTTCACAATATTTTTCCTGAAAACATGACAGATAATCAGTTTCTGTGGTAATAAATGACTTCAGTTTTTCTTCATTAATTTTTGTTTCTTTATAATCAAGATCCTGATATATTTTATTAGAAGAACTGTTTTCATTACTAGAACATTTTCTCAGAATTGTCCCAAAAGAGCTGGTTAAAGATAAACTTGATTCTTCAGAATCATCCTGTAAACAGTTTTTTTTCACAGAATGCAATAAACCTATGCATAAAGAGACAAAGTGACAAAATACAATTAAAGTACCATCAATCACATTCACTAAATATTTTCTACGAAGTTAAAAAGGTAGTATCTAAAACAAAAATTACATGAAAAGCAAGAAATGAATGTCAGGTTTAAAACAGAAAGAATTATAAATACTCTCTATTTTGAAGTTACTACATTTTCCAACTAAAGATAAATAGGACCTAGCATTTTTTTGTGATATGTATCAACTCAGTCAAAATTAATGCATAGTTCCAAAAAAGCAGATAGCTTTCATATAAAATTCAAAGTAATTTTATTGGAAAATAAAATTGTAAAAAAATTCATTGTTAATATTGGTTTAACAGAAGATGGAGAAGCAAAGCAAAGGAATTAGAAAAGTAACTGTTTCCTTCAGTTAATTCAGTCTTTCATATTGAAAAAAACACACAAAAAGTTAACTTTTTAAAACCAAGTTCTACTTATGATGGGCATGAAAGATGACATAATCTCAATTATAAAGGCAAGTGAGTTAAACTGTTCTATTCAATTTTTAAAAAATATTTTATTTACTTACTTTTAGAGAGGGGGGAGGGAGGGAAAAAGGAGAGGAAAAGAAACATCAATGTGTGGTTGCCTCTCATGTGGCCCCCACTGGGGACCTGGTCCACAACCTAGGCAAGTACCCTGACTGGAATTGAATCAGTGACCCTTTGGATCACAGCCCACACTCAATCCACTGATCTACACCAGCCAGGGCTGCTCTGTTCAATTTTAAAGGCTATCTGAATTTCCTATTAACAAGTCAAAATTATTAATCTCATTTTCTTTCATCAGTGACCACTACTACATATTAGCTGTTTTATTGGTTTTAACTCTGATATATTTAACACTGAATACTTTTTTCTGAAAATTAACCCAAATCTCGAACAGTTCCTCTGTACTCTAGTTCTATCAAACCTATTATTCACTAAGATATTCCAACCCACTCAGATCTTCTCAAAGGAAACTAAATCATCTTTCAACAGAGTTTACTGATTAAATTGTTGCTAAAAAAGAAAAACAAAAAACAATGAGTTTCACTGTACACACTCTGGATCTACAGAGATATGCAATAACTCTCAGTAATCTAAATATTTAAGAAAATTGTGTAACAACAATAAAAATCACTGCTTTATTTTAGGAGTGGCTTACACTAAACTTAGCTAGAAATTATTAGCTTTTTTCCTATTCCTTCCTTGCTTTAGTGAAAATATAGTAAATAGCACAACATATTTATAAAATTGTCTAATTTGCATATAATAAACACTGGAAATTAAAGCAGGAATTATGTAGTCAATCTCTTGATGGTTATAAATCACATGCTCTGCCTCAAGAGTAATGATTATTCATATACCATACATACTGATCTAGCAAGTTTGATGAAATAGTTTTGAACATTGGTGATCAAAGGCCTAAACAATAACATACTGACACTGCCTATTATTAAATAAGTTGACCCTTAAACAACATGGGTGTAAACTGAGCAGGTTCACTTACATGTGGTGTTTTTTCAATAAATATACAGTCAGCCTTCCCTATCTCCAGGTGTTGTATCTGCAATAAACCATGAATGGAAAACAGTATTTTCCATCTGTGTTTGGGAATCCATGGATGCAGAAGGCTGACAGTATGCACTGTTCTACACCATTTTATAAAAGGGACTTCAGCATCTGAGGATTTTGGTATCCTGGAAAGCCCCTTGTGGATACCAAAGAATGAATGAGTTTTGGGGAACTCAGAAGTTATACTCAAATTTCCAAATGCATGGAGATTGGCACCCCAACCTTTGTGTTGTTCAAGGGTCAAAAAGTGAAAAACTACACAAGGCAGTATGCTTGCGAAAAAGATTAAAGAAAGAGATTTACATATTCATTTAAGAGAACTTGTCACCATCCATATAACTGTATGTACTATTCACACACACACAGAACGGTACCTGAATCAGCATTTGTAACTGTAGATGGTGCTTCAAAAGTGTTTGCTTCAAATTGGGTAGAAAAGTTACTTAATTCTGATTCTTGATCTTTCTTCATTTTTAATCTTTGATAAGATGTTTCACTATTTATAGCATAAATAAACTTTTTAGTTTTCTTTCTTAAAGTAGATATTAAACCTGTATTCTTTAAAGCTACAGATGTATGTTTGATAGTGACTGGCCAGCTTCCATTATCAACTGAACTTGTACATAAAGAACTCTCTTTCTGGGAGAAAATAGTACATATTTCCAATCCACTTTCAGAAGCTTCAGGTTCTTCTTTAAAGTTTGGATCAGTCATTTTATTTGAGGAAAGTGAACTGGGTGTCTCAACAGGTGATTCTCTTAACCTGAACAGAGACTTTTTGATACCCTGATGAGGAGAAGCTATTAGGGAAGTTTCAGACACTACATTTTTTACCACAAGAGTGTACTCTTCATGTGGTTTAAGACACTGTCCTTCATCTCTCTTAATCACTGTTTCCTCCTTTAATGACTTCTCTGTCTTTGGTACACTTGAAATATGTGGCAAAGAATCTTCTAAAGTAATAAAGTTGGTACATTCTTTCTCTGTGCCTATGAGGTCTTTTTCAGAATTATTTTGGTCATAAGAAGAAATATGCAGTAGGGGTATTTTCCCCATCTGGGTTCCATTTAGACCTGAGAGGGTTAGCTGAGACGATTTGAAAGCTGGAGACTGTACAGTGTCCTCAGAGATTCTGTCACTTCCACTCCCAAAGGGCTTCTGATTCATTATTTCTGTATCTAATGGATTATTGCCATTTGGTTCCATTTCAGCTAAAAATGAATGTTTGCTTTCTTTTATTTGTTTTTTAGCTTCTTCACATTCACTGGTTTTTGTTTCATTGAAACGATTTTTCCTAGTCTTGCCAGTTTTCACTTTTTGTGTATTTCTTTTTTTATATTTAGAAACACATAATGAGAAACTATCTTCTTCAGAAATATCTCCAATCTTTTCATGTACTTCACCTTCTAAGACATTTGGCTCTGACTTTCCAAAATGGTCTTTGCAGCTACTTACTTTACCAAATGAATTTCCCAATCCTGTTAAAATTTAAAACAGAAGCATATTAGTAACATTTTATAATTAATCCATATAATTTATATGATTCTCACAATCTTTTTCATATAAATAGTATGTACTAAATAATACAAAATTGAACCTTTAAAGGGTTATCCTGACAACTGGTTATTTTTGGAGGGGCAGGAGGGACATCCACCCTTCTTCTGTTCTGATAATGCAGATTCTACTGTACTCAAAGCCTTTTATTCATACTCCAATCACCAATAACTTTTCTTTACCAGCTTTATACAATTAAAATCAACCCAATCTTACTTTATGTACTTAATATTCTAACATTTATCAAACCAGATGGTCCAAATTAATTTTGTGGCTCTACAACAACTGAGAGTAAAATATGATTTTATACACATACCTACACACATACATACTCATAGATATCCAATCCTACATATTTATACAGATATACATACACTAAGAAAAATGCAATATTCCAATGACATGATTAGGCAGTTTTTGGCATTTCTGCGACCGTATTTACTAATTAATTACAAAATATGGTCTTCATATTTTATTAATTATAAGTATTATTCTTCATCTCTGTTGTTTTGAATAATTGGTTTTGTTTTGCTTTTGTGTCACAATATCTTGAATAGTCTTGCTTTAGCACGATGCTTTAACATTTTCATCTAAGTCAAGTTAGTTTCTACCCTTAATACCTTTAGTCATCCATAAAGGTGAACCAATATGTTTTATCTTTAAGAGGAGCAATACTTCAATGATGTCAATTAAAAAGTCATTCAGATAAACATAAAGACTTACCATGACTTTTAGCTTCTCTTTGATTTTCGATTTCATTGCCTGGCCCGGAAGGAATAAACCTGTCATTTTTCTTCAGACTTCCATCATGGTCAGAAAAACACCTTTTCCAAATCTATAAAAGTTATATTTTAAAATTACAAATATAAAAACTCTCATTATCCATAAACATTCAACTATTCTTAAACAGAGTAACAGGAGAATTTCTCATAGGAAGTCAAAGAAAATCACATACAGAAACAGGTTTAGAGACTTTCTCAAAGGCTTAGATAAATCATAAAATAAGGAATGAAAAAAGCAAGATAATTTTTCAAGGCATACTAAAATTATAAGCAACTACAACAGCATAATCAATCTTTCCTATTTACTTACAGCAGTAGTATCATCAGGAAATACAGCTGTAGGTGCTTCTTCATCTCTGACTGTAAAAAAAAAATCAATTGACCTATATGTATTGTACATCATACACTACAGTTAATGCAAAAACTTAGATTTTTTTTGGTCAGACATTAAAAGACATAAACAATACTGGATTAAATGACACATTTCAAAGAAAACTGACCCAAGTATACTATTTAGAAAGGTCAATCAATACAGTAAATAAGCTATAGTCACTTCCTTAGTACCATTTGCAAAGGGGTAAGAAATTATGGTTTTATGATCCTGACTCTAAGGTGATACTGTCCACTAAGACTTGGAGAATCAGATTAAGCTGTGGAGTCACAATTTGAAAGCTAATGCTTACAGATGTTAGCATTTATTTAGATGCTAACAGTCTAAAGGCATATCATCTGTTAAATACTTTTTAATTTTCAACATGCTTTTACCTGTATTATTGCATCTGAGTAACAACAGAACAAATTTATTTTCAGCTAAAGAGGAATCAAAATGGAATGCATTCTTGCTAGAATAAAAAAGATTCTGATTTGCAAATAAATTAATCTGACTCCTATAGAATACTACCTAACATATTCTATATGCTTCTGATTCATACCAGTTTGCTCTAAACAAAATACCATATTTTGTCACATATAATGTACGCCTGTGTATAATGTGCATCCACGTTTTTGGCCCCAACTTTCAGGAATCTTTCATTTTACTTTTTTAATTAAATTTTTAACTTATTTATATTTAGAAGCAAAACCAGGAGTTTCAGTCAAGATGGAAGTATAGGTAGAAACCCTTCGTTTCCTCACACAACCAAAAGGAGGATAACAACCAATCTAAAAACAAGAAACAACCAGAAATGCCAGAAAATCAAACTGCATGGAACTCTGACAACCAAGGAATTAAACCAGATCGGTAGGAGGGAGACGAGGGAGACAGGGCAGACGGGTGGACAGAGAAAACCCATAGCAAGGCAAGGGACTGTGCGGGTGGGCTGGCTGAAAAGGAAACTGAGACTCACAGCTGACTGTGGCCTATGGCGGGGGGTTGCCATAGTGGGAGAAATTCCCAGTCTCACAGAAGTTCCATTGGAAAGTAGGGCAAGAGCCGAGCAAATGAGCTGTATCGTTCCCTCTCTGACCACACTCACAGCACCACAACACAGCAACGGGGGTTGCCCTACCCTGGTGAATACCTAAGGCCCACCCCCTTACAACCTATCAGCTGCACCAAAACAAAGAAATATGGCCCAAATGAAAGAACACAGCAAAAGTCCAGAAAAGAGCTAAGTGATAAGGAGATAGCCAACCTATCTGATGGAGAGTTCAAAACACTGGTAATCAAAATGCTCACAGAACTGATTGTGCTTGGTCGCAAAATGAAAGAACAAACGAAGGATACCCAAAGTGAAAAAAGCAAAATATTTAGGGAACCAACAGTGACAGGGAGGAAACCAGGACTCAAATCAACAGTGTGGATCAGCATGGATTGGAAGAAAGAAACATCCAACTGGAACAGAATGAAGAAACAAGAATTCAAAAACATGAAGAGAGACTTAGGAAGAGAGACTTATACACTCCAATATCCGAATTAATAGGGGTGCCAGAAGAAGAACAACAGCAGGAAATTGAAAACTTATTTGAACAAATAATAAAGGAAAATTTCCCCAGTCTGGTGAAGAAAATAGACTTCCAGGAAGTCCAGGAAACCTAGAGTCCCAAAGAAGTTGGACCCAAAGAGGAGCACACCAAGACACATCATCATCCAGGTATCCAAGATTGAGGATAAAGAGAAAATCTTAAAAGCAGCAAGAGAAAAGGTGAGAGTTACCTACGAAGAAGTTCCCATAAGATTGTCAGCTGATTTCTCAAAAGAAACATTACAGGCAAGAAGGGGCTGGAAAGAAGTATTTAAAGTCATGAAAGGCAAAGACATACATCCAAGATTACTCTATCCAGCAAAGCTATCACTGAGAAGGGAAGGGCAGATAAAGTGCTTCCCAGATAAGGTCAAGTTAAAGAGTTCATCATCACCAAGCCCTTTCTGCATGAAATGTTAAAGGGACTTATCTAAGAAATTGAAGAAGATCAAAAACTATGAACAGTTAAATGACAATACACTCACAACTATCAACAACTGAACCTAAAAAAAAGAAAAAAAAAACCAAAAACTAAGCAAACAACTAGAACAGGAACAGAATCAAATAAATGGACATCACATGGAAGGTTTTCAGTGGGGTGGGGGAATGGGGAGAAAGGTACAGGGAATAAGCCACATAATTGGTCAGCATAAAATAGACAGGGAAAGACTAAGAATGTTACAGAAAACAGAGAATTCAAAGAACTTATATGTACAACCCATGGACATGAACTAAGCAGGTGGAATGCTGGAGGGTTGGGGGTGCAGGGCAGTGGGGGATAAAGAGGGATAAAATTGGGAAAACTGTAATAACATAATCAATAAAATATACTCTAAAAAAAGAAAAGAAAAGAAAAAAAAGAAACAAAACCTATTATCATAATCCAGGGTATTACTTTGCATATGGATATCATTATTGCTTTCCAGAGTTACACTTCTAATGTATGAGCATAAATAAAGAATTAAAAGCATTTATATAGATACGGAATTAGCACTACCCATGTATAATACATATCCTTATTTTTCCCTCAAAAATTTGGGCAAAAAAGTGCACATTATACACAGTAAAATATGGTAATACTATTTTGAACTAATATGTTTATGAAAGACAGGATTATCTAATTACTACTTAATTACCTTTTAGTATTTTCTTTTTAACACAAAGTATTAGAGATGCTAATTTATCAACATCATTTACTTTCTTAGAAAAAACATTTGATAGTATTACCTACGAGCACAGTAGAACTAAGGGTTGGTGGTGTGGCTAAAGAACTTGACCAAGACATATCAGGATCTACCTCAGCCCCTAGACTCTCAGAAATATGTTTCCGAGTCTGACCCTGGAAATAAAGAAAATAATTTATTACACAGGAGGACACTAATGAATATTTTTAAAATATTTTTTATTCACTTATTTTGTTCATTTATCATTTACTGAATTTCTATGTGAGACCATAGGTATATAACTGTAAATCTCAGGACAAAGGTATGATACTGTTATCAAATTCTCAATTAATATATAACAAAAATAAATGAGGCAGAATATTTACCTTTATAAGCTTTGGTGTATGAAATAAACTTCCATATACCACTGGGGGTAAAACAAAAAAAAACTATTAAATTTTATTTTTGTAAAATTTAGAATATTTACAAAATAAAAAGCCTTGTTTTTAATCATACCTGACTTTTCTCTTTGTGGTGTTACATGTGTACATCGCAGAATACCAGAACTAAAACAAAACAAAGCAAATCCCTCAGATTATTCAGGAGATAACAGATAAGGCAAATAACATTTACTAATGTTACTGGGGAAAAAACAGGACTCTTAATCATATCACTAGAATGATACCACTGTAATATTTTTATATTACTTTTTAAAAAGTAAATATTTCATGAAAAATTAAATAACCACTAAATTATGTTTCATATGCTCATTGAAAGTAATGTATAAAGCATACATAAAGTTCAGCTGCTAGGAATTATATATACGTATATAATTTTTTTAAAAAATTATTTATTTGCCCTGGCTGGCAGAGCTCAGTGGATTGAGTGCGGGCTGCGAACCAAAGCATCGCAGGTTCGATTCCCAGTCAGGGCACATGCCTAGGTTGCAGGCCATGGCCCCCAGCAACTGCACATTTATGTTTTTCTCTCTTTCTCCCTCCATTCCCTCTCTAAAAAAAATAAATAAAATCTTCTAAAAAATTATTTATTTATTTTTAGGGAGGGGGAAGGGAGAGAAACATCCATTGGTTGTCTCACGCATATCCCCAACCAGGGACCTGGCCTGCAACCCAGCCCACAACCCAGGCATGTATCCCAACCAGGAACCGGACCAGTGACCTTTTTGGTTTTCAGGACAACATCCAACAAACTAAGCCACACCAGTCAGGGCAGGAATTACATATTTTGAATTTAAAAATTATGTAAAGTGAATCTGCAATAACCTCATATTCTCTCTCCAGTGATTCAAAATACATGAATAATTTATTTTAAACTGATATTTCAAAGGCATTTTTTTATCATTAGTATTTTTGTTACTTAAAACATCAAAGAATGTACAGAAAAACCAGTCATTCAACATTGTAAGAAAAACAAAGTAAATGTTTCTAACGTAGAAATTAATGCAGTAAAGAACTCAACCTAAAAGGAGATTATTTAAAAATACTGGGTTAGCCAAAAAGTCCACTCAGTTTTTCAGTTTTTTCCATAAAATAAGTCGCATTCTTCATTTTACCAATAACTTTATTGATTTGGATATTTTGAGTATGTCAGCTATCTCCCAATATTGGTTTCTAGTGTATAAAGGCCAGGGGTGCTGCTAAACATCTTCCAATACACAGCAAAGAATTATATGGCTAAAATGTCAATAGTACCAAGAAACTTCACATATCACTTTTGACACATTTGATCAGTCACAGTACCTTCTCCATACACTGCACAAATTTTTTACATTTAGTTGTGTTTTTACCTTTCTTGAAATAAAGCATAATATGCCAAAAATGTTGTGTATTTTCTTCTACCTTTGATACTGAAATGAATGAAAAAATTTCACCAATTTTGATAATTTTTTTAAAATGCACACTAATATGTCAGCTGTCACAATATAATCTAATAAACTTGTATCAAATGAAGTTAAAGACAACTAAGCACTACTAGAGCCACTGTACAGAAAAAACTAAATGAATTTTTTTGCCAACCCAAAAGAAGATTCTCTTCCAGGCTTACACTCAGAATGTTAGTGTGAAAATTAGATGCATTTCTATAAAACAAATATCATATGCAGGAAAACATTTCATTTAAGTATTTATCATACCTTTCACTAAGACAAGAGTTTAGAGGTGAGCTGATAACATCATTTGCTTGGTCCATTTTAGCCTTCATCGTGCAACAACTTTTATGCTTACTATCGGTAATATGCTTTCCTGAAAAGAGTACAATAATTCAGTGAGGATATACATGCTCTGTATTGTGAATTTTCATTTCCTGAAGTATTTAAAAACAAAAAAGTCTCACCTACACTGGGAAGGAGAACGTATAAGGAGTTTGGTCTGAATTGGCTACTCAATTCGCCAACTCCTCCCAAAAACAGATGCCTGCCTCCATTTCAATAACCATATTATAAGCATATAATACACATAAGGCACTTTAAATAATACAATCAAGATACAGCTTTATCCTCAAGGAGTTCAGAATATAGTAGTGGAAAATTTTTTGAAATGTGTACCAAGTGGAACGTGATTATGTCCTATTATTAAGTCACACATAGTTCTATGGTGTCATGAAGGATAAAAGTAAAGGAAAACACATTTACTGAAAACCCACCAGGGTACCTAATCTGACCATTATACTTTTCTGCTGAAAACCTTTCAAGATCTTGGTGTCAGGATCAAGTTCAAACTCCATAATAAAACTCCCTGGTTATAAGGCCTTCACAATCTGATGTCTTAATTTCTGTAACATTTTTTCATACTCTCTTCAGCTATTTCCAACTACTTGCATATACTGCAAGAATGATTCTCTCAGTCTAGAGAGAACCATCATTCAAACTGCTTCTTTCTCACTTTACTTTTCTTAGCCTGGAATATCCTCTTTTAGGATCCCATTTTGAAATCACGTCTTCCAGAAAACTTTACAGTGATCCCTAGTCTGAGACTAAGTGCACACTCCTCCTATTTTCCTGCAGAGTTTATCATACACTGTTCCCGTTTCCCATCAGACTGTGAGTTCCCTGAGGAAGAGATTTTGTCTGATTTATCACTGTATCTTTAGCAACTACAATAATTCCTGATGTTATAGTTACTCCATGAACATTGGCTGAATAAATCAGCAAAGTTTAGAAAGGTGGATTGTAGATAGCAACGCATAATACTTCCAGTCCTGTTGAACACATAGACAACAACACTAAGACAGGGTTTACAAAGCTGTATATGATTCTAGCAAATCCAGCCTCGTTTTTCAACATTCCTATTTTTTGTATCACCAATTGGGCACTCGAGGCACTTATTACTCTTAAAAACTGCTTTTAAAAATAGTTGCTTTAACTGATCCTACAATCTCTAACCTAGAGAACTTTTGGGGTAGATAAGCCAACAGTGTTAGTAAGTCAAGCAAAAACTAAACTGAAAACTACTTGTAGTAGCATACACAAAACATTGTATTATATTCTCCTTTCTCAAGTGACAGGGAATAGACATAATCACTAATAAGTCAAATGCACATATAAGTTCAAAAAACCCACTTCAACAAAATATCCAACTTTCTTTTTTTTTAATTAACATTCAAATATAGATGTATCCATTTTCTTGTTATGGAACTTTTAAAGATGCTAAAAAGTAGCTAAACCTGTATTGCAAAATTTCATCTTTTCCTGTTCACTTTTAAGAAGATTTAAAAAAAGGACTGAAAAAATAAATTAGACAATGAGATACCACCACACACCTATCAGGATGAAAATCAAAAGCACAGACCATACCAAATGTTGGTGAGGATGTAGAGCAAGAGGAACTCTCACTTACAGCTGGTGGAAATGCAAAGTGGTACAGCCACTTTGAAAGAGTTTGCAGTTTCTTACAAAACTAAATATAATTCTAACATAGAATCCAGCAAATTGTGTTCCCTGGCAAATACCCAAATGATGTGAAAACTTAGGTCCAAACAAAAAACCTACACATGAATAATTATAGCAGTTTTATTCATAATTTCCAAAACCTGCAAGCAACCAAAATATAGAACATTTTCCAGTGATAAAAAGAAATGAGCTATCAGGCCATGAAGACACAGATAAATCTAGTAATGCTAAGTGAAAGAAGCCAATCTGAAAGGCTACATACATACTTTATGATTCCAACTATGTATATGACATTCTGAAACAGGCAAAACCATACGGTAAAAAGATCAGTGGCTGCCAGGGGCTCAGGGGCCTTGTGGGAGGGTGGTAGTGGTAAACTAGAGCACAGAGGATTGTTAGGGCAGTGAAACTGCTCTGCATGATACTGTAATGGTGTATACACAACCATTATACACCTGTCAAAACCCACAGACCTGTCAAAGAAACCCTAATACATATAAACAAAGGACTTTAGTTAATAATAAAGTATCAATATTGGATCAGCAACAAAAAGACACTCAACTGTAAAGAATAAAAATTTTTAAATGAACCAGGCAAAAACAAGTACATACCAAAGTATTTCCCAAATAACTTGAGAATCTCACAAATAAGCTGAGTAACAGTAAGATAAACTTGTATTTTATGCAAAAGGATGGGCTGCTGAGAACAAGTTCCTTATGGAACTTCAGGGATAATTCTTTTTTAAAAATAATGCATTAGGTGTCAGAACAAAGTAGTTTAAAAAACAGCTTAAGTCTTACATTTCAATACTGAATTTAAAGTAAACTTAAAAGCAAAATGTCTTGAGACAACAGTCAACTGAATTACTTACGCACTATAACCTTAAAAACATCAGGTTCTTGGCACAGTCAAGTGGCTGTATTAACTCATTCCTACCCTTCCCTGATTAAGGATAAACCAATTCTGGAAGATTAAATTTAGAGGATAAACCACTGACTCTAGTTGTATCCTTTACTTTTTAGAAGATTCAGTACCAACTGGTTTTAGAGTTTTCCTTGACCACATTATGACCTAAGGCTGCTCCCTTGTTTTCTCCACAACACAGTACTGTGTCCAAGCTCCTGTTGTAACAGGTACTATACCAGAATATTTATTTAAATATTTTCTCTCATACAAGACTGACTTCCTTAGAGGTCAAAGGCCACTTTGTAAGGACATTGTGCTCACATTAAGGAGTCTGAATTTTATTATGAAGGCAAAGAGGAGGTAATCCAAGGTTTGAAGCAGGAAGTAGAAGCATGATTAAATTTGCTGATTTTTCTGCTTGACAATCTATCAAATAAATTCACTTTCTTTAGCTTGGCATTTGATACCTGCCTCTAATCTGCTTTTTAGCCTTAGGTTGTTATTGGTCCCTATCAGATTTGACACTCCAAATGATTTAAATTATTTGCTATTCTACTAACAAACTGCATATTCTTCATGGTTTTCCTCTGCCTAGAACACTATCACACTGTCCCATTTTCTACCCTTCAAGATTTAATTCAAATGAATCATTTCCTCTTTCTCCCAATATTATTTATGCTTTCTTCTCAATTCTCATTGTACTTTTTGTACTTTTCCTTTCCATGTACCACATTCAATCTTATACTATAATTTATCTGTGTACTTTAATTTTCCTTACTAGTGAATAATATTCCAAAGAAAGGGAGATGTTACTTAAATCAAGCAAGCAATAAATGACCAATATTTGATTGATTGGAAATATCTGGCACATAGGCCAGGGAAACTGCTATCAAATCAGGGGATTTGATAAAAATAATCTTCCCTGTCCTCTGTGACAACCTGCACAAATACAATTTTGCATAATCCATATAAAGTCCTAGGGTATGTTTTTGTTTTTGTATAGGAAAGATAAAACTTAGCAAATCTCAGTAGGAAGGATGTATTAATAAAAGGAGGTAGGAAAAGGAACATTTATTAAGTACCTACATTATTTTATTTAATCCAAATTTATCAGATAGTATTTTTATTATCTCCATTTTTTTAGGTGGGGAAAGTGAAGCCAGAGAGGTTGATCTGACCAACATAGCCAGGTTAATGACCGAGTAGAGATTCTTAATACAGGTTAGTCTGAATTCCTGCTTCCTATCCTTCTCTAGTCTACATCATATTACTTACCTAAATCTAATCTGTCCTTATCCAATTCTTTTAAAGGAGATTGGTACAGTGGCAGAGTTAGACATTGCTCTTTGAATATTACTGGTGTTGAAGCCAATTGATAAGGTTTTCTTTGTGGTGTTTTAAATAGGTTTGGTTCATAACTGATGACTTTAAATTCAGATTCTTCTGCAGTTTCAGAATTATAAGGTGGAGCTTCTGAAGAAAGTTCTTCAAACCAATTAATGCTTATTGGTCCTAAATCTGTAAGAAAAATAAAAACCTCGTCTTGGTTTTAATTAGAAACACAAAAATTCATAAGCCAGTAAAGATCATTATAAATAAAAGGACACTTGAGATTTGGACTGTGGAAGACTTTTCTTAAAGCACATTAATTAAATAGGATCATTCATCTGTTCTGTTATGAATCTGTAGTAAGGTATAAGAAAAGTTACAAGGAGCTAGCTCTTAACTATATTAGCTCTTCTAAAGTCTTATTTTTTAATCCTCACTCAAGGATGTTTTTCCTGCTTTTTAGAGCACAAGGTGGCAGTAAGATAGAAAGAGAGAGGCAGGGAAACATCAATCAATAGTCTCCTGTATGTGCCCCTACTCTGAGGATTGAACCCACAACCTAGACATGTGCCCTGACCAGGATTCAAGCCCTCAACCTTTTGGTGTACAAGATGACACTCCAACCAACTCAGCCACCAACCAAGGCTAAAGTTTTCTTTATCTTATACTCATTATTCAGAAACAAAAATCATAGTAGGAATGCATTCTACAGACACAGTTCAAATGTTTATAAACTATATAAGTAGATGTGATGAATCTATAGGTAAGGAATGTTTAGACTCACAAATAAAAAGGAATAAAATGATTTGTTCTTAATGACAAATAACAAAATATCTACTCTGATTTATCCACTCTTAAAGTAGTGCTTCTAAAAGCGTGGACTGTAGAGAAATTGGGGGGACCTTTTTAAAAGGTCCCTAAGGTCAAAACTATTTTCATAATAATACTAAGGCATCATAGGTGTTTTTCACAATGTTGACATTGCACCACTGGTAAGTAAAACTGATGACATCTTTGTGTGAGTTAAGGCAGTGGCAGCAAACTGTACTAGTAATCACTGTATTTATTCTTCATCACCATGTACTTGTGAAAAACAAAAACAAAAACAGAAAGCCCAGTTTAATTTAAAATGTCCATAATGAATGGCCTGGCTGGTGTGGCTCAGTTGGCTGAGCACTGATCTGTGAACCAAAAGGCCACCATTTCGATTCCCAGCCAGGGTACAAGCCTGGGTTGCAGATTTGGTCCCCTGTCAGAGAGCCTGCAAACAACTGATCAATGTTTCTCTCTCACATCAATGTTTCTCTCTCTCTTTCTCCCACCCTTCCCTCTGGAATCAATAAAAAATAAATAAAAATAAAATGTCCTTAATGAAGTAAAGATTAGTAATATTAAAGCCCAATATTAATATTAAAAATACATCTTTTTAATATTCTGTGACAAAATGAAAAGTATGCATAAGCATTTCTGCATATTTGAGTACATCAGTTGTCTAGAAAAGCACTCATATGAGTTATGAGCTGAATTAGCACTTTTTTCATAGAAAGCGCCATTTTTACTAGAAAGAATGACTAAGTCATACTTAGTTGGGTGGTTTGGGAGACATTTTTTTGAAAATGAATGAAGTGAACTTGTCACTGAGGGAAAACAACAGCCAATGATACAATGTGAGCTTTCAAAGGAAAATCAGAATTTTGTTAAACTTTACCAGGCTATGTCAGCTTGACATCCTCCCAATCTTAACAGACTTCTGATCACATCAGTGAACTAACAAATATGATTTTTTTAAATATTGTTTACTGCAACGTGTCAACATAGGGAATATCTGTGTTTTTCAGGACACAGGCACTTTCCTAATCAGTGCATAATGTTACAGTATAGATAAAAAATTCATTCAAAGTGCAAGAAAGAATAAGAGACTTTAATGTAACAAACGTATGAATAGTTCATGACATGGTTTCAGATTCCACATTGCAACTTTTAAGAAAGTATCACTTAAGTTTTGGTGTAGTATGGAAGAAAAATAACCACAATTAACTGAAGACTACTAAAATATTCCCTTCTTATCCAACTACATTGCTATTTGAGGCTGGGTCTTCCACTATAGCAACATATTGCAACAGACTAGCCATCTTCGATTAAGCCAGATATTAAAGACAATGGCAAAAATGTAAAACAATGTCCTTTTTTAAATACAGGTCGTTTTCATAAAAATGTTATTCATATTAGTAGCATTGAATTTATTATTTGTAAGTGAATTATTAAATATTTTTAAAGTTTTTAATTTAATTTCTAATATAGTAACCTACATAAAGAAAAGCTCTTTGAGGCCTTCTATCATTTTTAAGAGTGTCAGGAGTACTGAGACCAAAAAAATTGACACCTTCTGCTACAAAGTAAAATTGCCAATTATACTCATTTGCTGGAAGTTCTGCGCTGTAAAAACAATTCTTCTATTGCTAATCAAGGGGCCAGTCTCCTCTTTATCCACCAGGGGTTCTATATCATTTGGTAAATGCTCATTCTCTTAACTGGATTTATGATTTCATAAAGAACAGTTTATAGTGTAGTCAAAAAAGTGAGGTATTGGATTCCCTCCAGCAAGCATGTATATTTACTTAATTTTCCAAAAACGTTTGCCCAGTGTAACTGATTAATTTATATAAAATCTGTCAGTACCTGCTTGGCTGCACCGCATCTTAAAAATTCCAAAAAAAGTTGGCCTCTCTTTGCATCCAATAGGCATTTTACTCTACAATATTACTCCGACGCTTGAAAATTGAGTCTGCAAAACAGAACAGAACACACCTCATGAGGAGCAGCCATTAAGTGACAATGAGGTAGAGTCAGAAGAGGGTACAGTTGCTTAAAGCGACACTGATGATTGATCTCCGACCCCATGAACAGCCTAACACTAATTTTAATTACGTTAACTAGTCACGTGAGAGTTCCCATTAGCGGTAAAAACCAACTCAAATGAGGACGTCTAGGTCCCACAGGCACCAGCGGGGGTGAAGTGGAGCGGACACATTGTCGGAAGCGGGAAACCTTGTTCACGACACAAGATTCCAGAAAAGTAACTTTATCGTGTGCAAGGTTTCAGACAGGGACACTAGCGACAGCTAGGAGCTCACGCCCGAGCGGGTGGCGGGGTCCAAGAGTCCCAGGAGAGGAGGTATGTGTCCACCGGGAGGCCCGGTCCCTCGTCCCCATCTGCGTGAGACTGCCAGCGATCATTACGGGGCCGAGACGGCCGCGCGTGCTTCCTCTGCAACACTAACCACCTGTACAGACGCCGCTCTTTGGAACCCGCAGGATCTTCCAGCGGCGACCCTCCTCACTCACGGTAGGCGCAGGCGCTTCTCCGTGAGGGCTTTCGTAAGCTCGCGCCAAAGCCGCAGTCCCACACGTCACGCGCTGACGACCCGACGCTACACGCTCTGAGACGCATCCCGGAAGTCAGGCTGCTTTCCCCGCCCAGCTTAGCTAGCGAGCACGAACGCCTGGTTGGACTGCGGATAGGTCGTTTTTAAAGTGTAAGGCAGCGTCTTCTCAGCGTCTTCTCCCCTGAGAGGGCCACCCTGTGTACACTCTGCGACTCCCGCCCCTTTTCTAGTGTCGTGTTCGGGGGCCGCACGCGGCCTATTGTCTCTGATAGGCCTCTGTTCTGGCCCCGAAATTGCCAACCTTTGAACCCAGCGTGGTCCTTGGTGGAAGACGACCCGCTGCTCCCTGTGGAGTGGACAGGCTGACGTGTGAAGCCAGGGGACTTAAATTCTAACCCTGTGATGTTCTAAGGTAGCAGGTTTAAGACCTTTGAGCTCTCTCCCCTCTTGAGAAATGGGGAGCCCATCTAATCCTTCCTGCAGTGTTAGCTACTCCCCTCAGCAGGCTGCCCTAGTGTCATTTACATTCTAACGGTACTGATCATTTTGTTTGTGCCTGTGGTCCCCTCCAAACTGCCCGGAAGGCAACTCTGTCCTCATCACGGACAGGGTCAGATACGCCTGGCACGGGCTTAATTCGGGTTAGTTCATGGCTCAAAAGCCTTCCACTTGGTTCTGGGGGTGGAAGCTGCCCGTGGGCCCTGCTGCTTCTGGAAGGCTCTTGAGCAGTGAAAAGCAGAAGCAACCTTGGATTAGGAAAAAGATGGGCTCTACTGTGTTCCTCAGGGGTCGTCTAGTTTGATCACAACCCTCAGCTGCACCAGGAAGCCTGACCAATGCAGAGAAATACCAACGCTTATGGTCACCTGGGTCTGAGTAGCAAAGGAACACAGGCCTGAGATCCTTGTGTAACAGTAACTGCCGCTTACTGAACATGCAACTTAGTCCACTTTGTGCCTCACAAACAATAACATATTTAGTATTACAATCATCCCATAAATTGGTTAGTACTGTCAGATGGGGAATCCAAAAGTAACTTACGGTTACCATGCCTGGTAATAAGGCATAGATTTATTTCAAATGGGTTTGATCTCACGTAATTAATTATCCTGCTATTAAATCTACATTTACCCTCTAAATCAGAACAATTTGCTTCCCCTACCTTTTTGTGGTGGGGGGGACGGTGTCCTCACTAGAAGCGGACTGAACCTGTGGCATGTCATAGAACCCCCTGAAAATATTTTCTCTCACCATGTACACCCCTCTTCCCCTTAACTTTATGCTCCCTGTTCCTCTGGTCTTTATTTTCATTAGCCCTGCCATAATAATGTACTTTCTTCCTTACACTCTTCTAGTATAAGGCTGCTCAAATAATTTCCTCCTTGTTTTCATTTTACTATATGCTTTAAAACAGGATCTCTGAAATGGTACATTACTGTGGGAATAAATAAAAAAGCTATTTATTTATTAGCTATAAATAAATAAGTAGTTAAATATAGCAAGCATGTGAATGAGTCAGCAATGGAAAAACAGCTTTGGAAAAGATTTGGGAGCAGTGAATTGAAGACACAGGTAAGAGCAATTTGAATCAGGTGGCAATTAGGCCTCTATAGGTAGGTACCTCTCCTCCCACCACCCCGTTTAAATAGGGTGATAGGCAGCAGTCCGCATCAGAATCTGAAATAAGTGGAAAAGATAGGAGTGAACTTGAACCAACTTGAGCAGGAGAGAGAAGGGACAGATGTAGGTGGAAGGCAGAGCAAGGACACAAACTGAACCAGGATGTTACACTAAGCCTGGCCAGCGGATGGAGCACTTTGTCTGTGTTCCCCAGGGCCTGTACCAGGGAACACACTTGGTTTTAAGGCCAGCCTAGATTCTCTGACTACCAACAGCCCTACTGGAGAAAAAACACTGGTGCCCCCACTTTCCTGCCCAGGACCAGGCTGGTGGTCCCCACAAATGTTTGGGCCTACTGCATGGAGCCTTACAAGAAGCAGCAGCTTAAGGCCATTCTCTCCCAGATGAATCCCAGCCTGAGCTGGTGGCTATGCAAGGCCAATACCAAGAAGGTGGGCGTGCAGGTGAACCTGTGGGTAGACAGATCGCTGCAGTGCTCACTGGGCCCTCTAACCCTGCACAGCTGTTCTCCTTGAAGCCACAGAGCCCCCAAGGCACCACTGCCAGCTTGGGACCTCTATTCACCAGTGACGGGCCTCAGAGGTTTGGTCTGACTGCAGGAGGATGGAAAGGACGAGGAGAGGCAGGAGCTTTTGGGTTCCACCAAGGCCAGCCATCAGCAGCAGAAGTCACTACCAAGGCCAAGGTTGCAAGAGGACAAGCAGGAGGAACTCTGGCAGCAGGATAAGTTGAGGAAGGAAGATGACTTGAATCCTAAGGAAACAACAGAGTAAGCAGGCCCAGAGACACCCATCCGCTCAGGAAACCCAACTTCCAGGTGAACTTTGTCTTCCCCTCCTCAGACTTCTGCTAGTGCCTTCCTCTCTGTCCTCTTCCATCTCTGGGGCAATAAGAGCAAAATCTTCCCTTTCTTTCTCCTTTATTTGATGAGATGAAGTTCTGAAAATGTGTATTTTACATGGCCTCCATGTTTTGTAACATTTTGGTGAAGGAGGCTGCCAGCTTTAAGCATGCAGAAACCAGAAGTCTGGCAATCGTATTAATTGGGAGTGTGAGGCAAAGAAGGGCTTCAAAGCCAGTGAAATATGTGATAGAATTTTGTTCTAGGGGGACTGTGCTGGTGGCATTGTGGAAATAAAAAAAAAATGTGAGAGAGCAGGGAAAAGAATCCCAGATTAATCCTTCAGAGATGAGACACTAAATTAATGTAACCTTGAGAACAGCTGTGAATGAGGTTAAGGAGGCATTTTGTATTTCCTATACAAAGCCACAAGCAAAGAAGGATCTGGCCTTTCCCCCCCAAGATAATAAAAGGCTCTTCCCCTTTTATTTGTAGTTTTTGGAATGAAAATATGGCTATTTTCATTGTAAAGATTGTAAGACCAGATGGGAGAGTGCTTATGTATGGTGCATTTCTGGAACTAGTAAAGTGAGTAAAAGTTAGTGGTACATAAGTGGGTAAAACTGTTATGTGGAGAAAGGATGTGTTTCCTAATGGAGCTGTCTCATTCATCTCTGCATCCTCCATGCCAGTCACATAATATGTACTCAGAAATGAATTGAGGCCTGATTGGTGTAGCTCAGTGGGTTGGGCATCGTCCCACTAGAAGGTCGCTGGTTTGATTCTCAGTCAGTTTGTATACCTGGATTGTGGGCCAGGTCCCTGATTGGGGGTGTGCGAGAGGCAACCAGTTGATGTTTCTCTCCTCTCTTGCTTCCTTCTCCTCTCTCTAGAAATAAAGAAATAAAATCTTTTTTTAAAAAAAATTGAATTGAACTGGTCAGTTCACATGACCTCCGGACTGCTGACCCAAGTCTTGGTGTTCTGTTGAGTTGAATAGTTCTGTTGGACAAAATGTCAGATTATTTAGATCAACTCTTGTTCTTGTGCACATTGGGACTTTCTATAATCATTTTTCAGTTGGTGTATTTTGAACAGGTTTGGGCATTAGCTCCACTGTCAGTCCACAAGGTAGGGCAGCAAGAGGAAGAATTTACTGTAAAGGCTAGCCTGTGAGAGACTCCATTAGGCTAAACAGGTTCCCCCCTACTTTGATTGATTGTCAGCATATTTACATTGGGAAAGATTTCACAGTCTATGTTTCCAGATGTTCCTGAACAGTCAGACTCTGGACATTACAGATTTCTGTTTCAGTACAAGAACAGAGGCTGGCACTGAGCAGCTTCTCTCCTCTGGGTACATGCCCTTCATTTTGTAACAGTCTGCACCTGGTCTATCTTATTAATTTCTACAAGCATTTGAGTTGGAGTCCCCTGTGCTATTCTGAAAGAGCTGGAGAGAGAGAGACATGCCAAGACCTGAATGGAAACATGGCTTTTCACGCTGGCCACTCACTCACAAGACCTGGAAGTGAATAGATCCTTTACCTAAACAAAAATGACTTTAATTCTTTGGCTGGAAGAAAAACAGTGGATTTAATTTAAACACTCCAAGATACTAGGATGCAAAGTACAAGACATAGAACTCATCCTCAAGACATTTACACTGATAGTAGTGACAAACAGAGTGTGCATTGGTAACAATGCAGAGGCACCTGTGGCATGGATGTGGTACAGAAATAACGCAGGAGGGAATGGCCAACCTTGTCGGAGGAAAGCATTGTAATGTCCAAATAGGATTTGAAAGGATAAATAGGCATTCAAGTAATGTAGGAAGTGTGCACAAGGAAATACACAAAGCCTAGAAACCACATGAATTGGTGGGTAACACAAGAAATTCGAATTTCAGGTGGGGAAATACTGGGGAAAAAATAAGAAAGCAGGGGCTAATGGACCAGGGCAAAAGGAAAAAGTCAAGAGTTCTGCTGCACAGTAAGTGAAATTGTGATAGCTACTTCCCATTGAAGACTTTTACTATGGTACTTTATGTATGTTATTGGGTAGTTGTCAGAATCATAGGAAAATATAAGAGCAGGACATTGATTTTACAAGTAAGGAAAATGAGTTTCAAAGAGAAAGAAAAAGTGACTGAGCACTGGAGGAGCCAAAGACCTCAGGGTGGAGGTTGAGCAAAAACAAAGTGCAATGGAAGGGAATGGATTACTTAAATTAAAAACTGGGAGCTTAGGGTACATGTAAAGTTGGATTAAAAAAAATTTCTCTTTAGGTTTATTTCAAACAACTCTGTTGCAAATCCTACCAGAGTTTTAACCCTTATTGGGTGGAAGCAATCCAGTATCAGGTAAGGATACAGAACACTACTTTGTGTCTATATTCTTTCCCTTTTTGATGTGAAGCTTTTGTTGCATAATTGAATTTGATAGGAATAGATGTTTGTGTAGGAGTGTTAGGATTTCTATGTGTTTGAATTTTTATAATATTGGGAGGGAGACATGTTGGGAACCGCCCTGCCTGGTTTCAGGAGCTGTAACCCCCAAAGGCTAAGGCTAAGTGAGAGACCTCCCCAGACCAGGAGACACTAAAGAGACAAACTTATCTCCCTGGCAGGGGTGCTGCCTGCTCCTTGCCTGGTCCCCATTGCTTGGTCAGTTAGCCAATGACAGGTAAGATCCCTCAGAGGAGGATGGACCTAAAACAGGCACGATCACGTGGGAAGGCCCTCAGGGAAAGACTCAGGGTGCTGTGGAAAGGGGGGGTTGACCCCCACCCCCTGGCTTTGACAAAGCCTGAGTCCTTATTCTGCCTGGAAGACATCCAAATCTCCCCGCTGTTTTTGTCTCCTCTCCCCAACTCAAGCCTGTAACAATGACCAGGGGTGGAGCAATCCACACTGGGGACAGCCAACTTCCTGGGATGATTAGGCCTGAAAAAAGGATATGTAAAATCCTGTGAAACCTGCTTTGCTGAGGATGCTCTTAATTAGATTATGAAGGCCCAAGCAGGAAATGAATTTAGCCCCTTAAGTTCTGTAGTTTTTTTAGGTGATAAGACCCCAACTCAGTGTGAGCCCTTTTTAGCTCTTTGAACTTATCTATTTGTTTGATCCTCAATGGTTAATAAGCTGTATCCATATTTCTACCCCCAAAAACCTAATAAAAGCCTGTTCAAGCAAGATGGCGAGGCGCACTCCCTCTAGAGAGAGTAGCAATGCCATCCCTGTTCCTCCACAGGACTTGGTAGTCCATGTGTATTTCTCTCATATCTCAACCATCTGAAGTGGCCGCAGATACTGCTGGCCAGTATCTGCGTCAGGGACAAATTCTGGGTTTTTCTGGAGGGGAGAAAGATTTAGTCTTAAGTTGCCTTATGATGTCTATTTGTGTATGGGGTTGTGTGTTTTTCCTCAAACACCGATGTATAGTTTGGATGTAATGATTTAGTAGGTAACCTTTATTAAGCTTTTACTATACCCCAAGCTTTGGGCTAGAGCTTTACCTGCATTATCTGCAATTGAGCTATTGATTTGTTCTTGGCATTTGAAGTCCACCTAGAAGGAGAGTACAACACAGGATTCTGAGCATACCATCATTCAGAGCAGTGATCCTGTAACTTTAATGTCCCAGGAGTACCCTGGTGGTTCTGTTACCTGGAGATTCTGATCCAGTAGGTTTGGGGTCTGAGTCTGCAACTCTGACAAGCTCCCAGAGCTTGTCAGAGCTCTGATATTATGCTGCTGGTCCTGAGGGTCACAGTCTGAGCAGCAAGTTTAGAGGTTAGATAAAAAAGGTGATCAAGAGGGATAGGAAGAGGATGGTGTCATGAGGAGGGAGTGGTCAACTGAATCAAATCCTGTGGTGAATGGGAAGAATGAACATAGACATGTCCATTAGATTTGGTGACATAAAGATAACTGGTGGTCTTGAAAAGAGAAGCTTCAGTGAAAAGATAGTGATGGAAGCCCACCTTTTACTAGAGTCAAGTTAATAGAGTCAAGACAGTGAACAGAGATAATACTTTCTAGAAGTTCTTTTGTTAAAAAACACATTGGGGATAGTGAGAAGGGCATTTGTGGGAAAGGGAGGTACTGAGTGAATTTGCATATTCATGGAATAATTTAGCAGAGAGGAGCTGACTGAGCAGCAGGGAGAGAACACTCAGGAGTGAAGTCCTTGAAAAGGGAGAAAGGATGGATCCAGAGAGAAGTGGAGTTATTCGGCCTGAATGGGAGTAGTTATATTCCCTTTATTTTAAAAGGATGGAGCACCTAGAGAATAGGCTAAATAAAGACAGGTTTATAGATTTGGGGATGAAGAGGAGATCATCTGATTTGTTTTATTTTTTCAGTGGATTATGAAGCAAAGTCATCAGTTGAGGCAGATAGTAAGAGGCTGCGGAGGGAGAGAAAGGTGTGAAATAATCATCTCAGATATTAGGGATGTGAAATGATCAGGAAGGTATAATTGTGTTTGCAATTGTAATAGTCTGCTAGCACTGAGAGCTCCTTTTGAAGTTTGTGCCGTTTGAGAGGTGCTTGATTGCAGCTGTTTTCCTATAGTGTCTCACTCAAGCAGTTGTGCAGGTGTGGACAGGGTAGATCTCAAGTATCTGAGTGAGACAGGAGTAAGATATTTGTGAATGTCAGTCAGGAAGTGATTGGAATCCATGGAATTTATTTTGGGGTTAAAGTATCATTTATTCTTCTCTTTGAATTAAATTTATTGGTGTAACATTATCTAATAACATTATTTAAATTTCAGGTGTACCACTTTATAATATAACATCTGTATACTCTATTAGGTGTTCATCCTACAAAGTCTAGTTTCCTTCTATCATCATATTTTGACCCCTTTTACCCTCTGTGTCCTCCTGCAACCCCTCTTCCCCACCATTTTGTTGTCTATATCTACGAGTTTTTCTGTTTGCTTTGTTCGTTCTTTTGTTAGTTTTTGTTTTGTATGCCATATATGAGTGAAATGATAAAATTCTTGTCCTGACTTATTTCACTTAGCATAATACTCTCAAGATCCATTCATGTAGTGACCTTTTTTTTGGTGAGCTGAGTAGTATTCCATGTATACGAGTATATGTACCACATCTTCTTTATCCAGTCATCGTTGGATAAACAAGCATCATTTACAATAGCGAAGGCACAGAAACCCTGTGCCTTCGCTATTGTAAATGATGCTCTAGTGAATGTAAGGGGACATGTATCCTTATGAATATTTTCAAAAATTTTGGGTAGATTCCCAGAAGATGGATTGCTGGATTATAAGGTAGCTCTATTCTTATTTTTTTTCTGAGGAATCTCCATCCTCTTATCCATAATGGCTGCACCAATTTGCAATCCAACCAGCAGTGTGTGAAGGTTCCCTTTTATCCACATCCTCTTCAATATTTGTTGTTTCTTGTGTTTTTGATAATAGCCATTCTAACAGGTGTGAGGTGGTATCTTATTGTGGTTTTAATTTGCCTTTTCCTTATAACTAGTGATATGAGCATATTTTCATATTTTTCATATGTTTTTTGGTCATCTGTATCTCCTCTTTGGAAAAATGTCTATTCAGGCCCTCTGTGGATTTTTAAATTGGATTGTTTGTTTGTTTTGGCATTAAGTTTTGTATGAGTTTCTTATTACTTTGATTATTAACCCCTTATTGGATGTGTCATTAGTAAATATCTTCTCCCACTCAGTAGGTTGTCTTTCGGTTTGGTTGATAGTTTCTATTGCTGTGAAAGAACTCTGTAGTTTGATGAAGTCCTATTTGTTCATTTTCTCTTTTGTTTTCCTTGTCCAAGGAGACATACCAAAAAAAAAAAAAAATGAATTACCAAGAGCCATGCCAGAGATTTTGCTGCCTATGTTTTCTTTTTGGAATGTTATGGTTTTAGGTCTTACATTTAAGTCTTTAATTCATTTGAGTTTATTCCTGTATATGGGGTAGAAAGTGAGCCAGTTTCATTCTTTTCAATGTGTCTGTTCAGTTTTCCCAGCAGCATTTATTGAAGAGACTGTCCTTACCCCATTGTATGTTCTAGCTTCCTTTGTTATAGATTAATTGACCATATACATGGGTTTATTTCTGGGCTCTTTATTCCTTTCCATTGATCTGTGTGTCTGTTTTTATGTCAGTACCATGCTGTTTTGATTACTTGTAGCCTTGTAGTATAGTTTGAAGAAGTGGAATACCCCCAACTTTCTTTTTTTCTCAAAATCGCTTTGGCTATTTGGGATCTCTAGTGGTTCCATATAAATTTTAGGATTATTTGTTGTAGTTCTGTGAAAAATGCCATTGGTATTTTGGCAGGGATTGCATTAAATCTATAGATTAACCTGAGCACTACGGACATTTTAACAATGTTAAATCTTCCTATCCATCAGCACTGTATATGCTTCCATTTATTTCTTTGTTTTTCCATTTCTTTCTTCCATGTTGTATACTTTTTCAAAACAGGTCTTTTACCTCCTTGGTTAAATTTATTATTAGTTATGTTATTTTTTTAATGCAACTGTAAATGGGATTATTTTCTTAACTTTTCTTTTTTATTATTGGTATATAAAATTGCAAGTGATTTTTTAATTTTTTAAAATATATCTTATTGATTATGCTATTACAGTTGTCCTATTTTCCCCCCTTCACTCCCCTCCACCCTGCATACCCCTCCCACCCACATTCCCCCCCTTTAGTGAATATATCCATGGCTCATACATATAAGTTATTTAGCTTCTACATTTCCCATACTATTCTTACCGTCCCCCCTGTCTATTTGCTACCTACCATCTATGCTACTTATTCTCTGTACCTTTTCCCCCCTCTCTCCCCCTCCCACTCCCCTGTTGCTAATCTTCCATGTGATCTCCATTTCTGTGGTTCTGTTGTTATTCTAGTTGCTTGCTTAGTTTGTTCTTTTTTTGTTTGTTTTGTTTCAGATGTGGTTGTTAATAATTCTAAGTTTACTATCATTTTACTGAACATGTTTATCATGTTTTTCTTAGATAAGTTCCTTTAACATTTCATATAATAAGGGCTTGGTGATGATGCACTCCTGTAACTTGACCTTATCTGAGAAGCACTTTATCTGCCCTTCCATTCTAATGAAGGCTTTGCTGGATGGAGCAATCTTGGCTGTAGGCCCTTGCCTTTCATTACTTAGAATACTTCTTTCCAGCCCCTTCTTGCCTGTAAGGTCTCTTTTGAGAAATCAGCTAACAATCTTATCGGCAATCCTTTGTAGATAACTCTCCTTTTGTCTTGCTGCTTTTAAAATTCTCTCCTTATCTTTATTCTTGGCTAATGTAATTCTGATGTGGCTTGGTGTGTTCCTCCTTGGGTCCGACTTCTTTGGGACTCTCTGAGCTTCCTGGACTTCCTGGAAGCCTATTTCTTTTGCTAGAATGGGGAAGTTCTTCTTCATTATTTTTTCAAATAACTTTTTCACTTGTTGCTCTTCCTCTTCTCTTTCTGGTACCCCTATAATTTGGATTATGAAATGTTTAAAGATGTCCTGGAGGTTCCTAAGCATCTCATCATTTTTTTTTTTTTGAGTTCTTATTTCTTCATTCTGCTCTGGTTGAATGTTCCTTTCTTCCTTCTGATCCACACTGTTGATTTGAGTCCTGGTTTCCTTCCTATCACTGTTGGTTCCCTGTACATTTTCCTTTATTTCACTTAACGTAGCCTTCATTTTATCCTCTAATTTGCAACCATATTCAACCAATTCTGTGAGCGTCCTGATTACCAGTGTTTTGGATTGTGCATCTGATAGATTGGCTATCTCTTCATTGCTTATTGTATTTTTTCTGGAGCTTTGATCTGTTCTTTCATTTGAGCCATTTTTTTTGTCCTGACCCACCTGTTACTAGTGAGGGGTAGAGCCTTAGGTATTCCCCAGGGTGGGGCAACCCAGTGGCTGGGTTGTGAGGCTGTATGTGAGGGAGGGGTTGGAGAGGGAACAATGGCACTTGTTCCGCTCTCTGCTAGAGTTCAGTCACTCCCGCCCCTACTTGCCCCAAGCAAATTGGGCCTTTCTGGTGCTGATTCCCATGTGGATGGGTTTTTGTACATTCTAGGACCCTTTGGGTCTCTCCAACAAACTCTTCTGTGAGGCTGGGAGTTTCTCCTGCTGCCACCTCAACCCCCACAGGTGTTTTCAGTTGGTGTTTTGAGGCTTTATTTCCTCACACTGGAATCCTGGGTTGTGTGGTCTGTCTCACTCCCCAGTTTTGCCTGGTTTATCTGTGCACGAATGTGGGACTGCCTGGTCTGCCAGCCACCTTGTGTGTGGTGCCCCTCCACTATTCACTGCCTTGCTGGGTCTGCCAGCTGCCACCTTGCACACCCAGGGTTGACCAGCTGCTGCCTTTCTCACCTGGGGTCCACCAGCCACCACTTTGCCTCGATCCCTCTCTGCCCTGCCACCTGACTCCACCCCTCCTAATAGCCTGGATGAATGTGTCTACTTTAACTCCTTGGTTGTCGAACTCCCATACAGTTCAATTTTCTATTGGTACTGGTTGTTTTTTTTTTCCAAATTGTTGTTGTCCTTATTTTGGTTGTGCGAGGAGGCATAGTGTATCTACCTACGCCTCCATTTGGCCAGGAGTCAAGAATCTGCATTTTAAATAAGCTGACCAAGTGATTCTAATGCACAAGAAAGTTTAAAGACCATGTCCTTCAGGTTTTAGCAGAAAGCTGAACACCTGAGCAATGCTTCTTAAACTTGAATGGACAATGGAATCACCTGAAATATTTTATTTATTTATTTATTTATTTGATTAACAACTTTACTCACCAAGAGTCCCATATGTATTTTCTTTCTTTTTTTTGCATTTTTATTGTATTTTTTCAATTACCATTAGTCCACTTATACCTCCTTCCCCTCTGCAATCACAACACTGTTGTCTATGTCCATGAGTCCTTTTTCCTTTTAGCTTAACACCTCCATCTACACCCCACCTTAGCTGTCATTCTGTTCTCTCTCTCTGAGTCTGTCTCTATTGTACTTATTAGTTCAGTTTGTTCATTAGATTCCACATATGAGTGAAATCATATGGCATTTGTTTTCCTCTGACTTATTTCACTTAGCATAATGTTCTCCAGATCCATCCATACTGTTGCAAAGAGTAAAATTTTCCTTCTTTCTTTTCTTTCTCTCCTTCCTTCCTTCCTTCCTTCCTTCCTTCCTTCCTTCCTTCCTTCCTTCCTTCCTTCCTCTGTCTTTTTCTTTCTCTCTCTATTTCTCTCTCTCTTTCTTTCTCTCTCTCTCTTTCTTTCTCTCCCTCCCCCTCCCCCTCTCCCTCTCTCTCTCCTGAGTAATAGTCCATTGTGTAAATGTCCCATAGTTTATCCACTCATCTACTGATGGATACTTGGGCTGTATCCATATCTTGGCAATTGTAAGTAAATGCTGTAATGAACATAGAGGTGCTTGTGTTCTTTCAGATTAGTGTTTTGGGTTCCATTGGATATATTCCCAGCAGTAGGATCACTGGGTCAAATGACAAAATCATTTGTAATTTTTTTTAGGTATCTCCATACTGCTTTCCACAATGGCTGCACCAATCTGTGTTCCCACCAACAGTGCAAAGGTTCCCTTTTCTCTACATCTTTGCCAATACTTCTTGTTTGTTGATTTATTGATGATAGCCATTCTGACAGATGTGCGATGATATCTCATGGTGGTTTTTATTTACATTTCTCTGATGATTAGTGATGCTGAGCATCTTTTCCTACATCTATTGGCCATCTCTACATCCTCTTAGGAGAAGTGTCTATTTAGGTCCTTTGCCCATATTTTAATTGAGTCGTTTGTTTTTTTGGAGTTGAATTTTGTAAGTTCATTATAAATTTTGGATAATAACCCCTTATCAGATGTATTGGCAAATGTGTTCTCCCATTCTGTGGATTGTCTTTTTATTTTGTTGATGTTTTCCTTTGCTGTACAAAACCTTTTAATTTCATGTAGTCCTATTAGTTTATTTTTTCTTTTGCTTCTCTTATCTTAGGAAATATATAGGAGAAAATATACAAGCAATGTCCAAGATTTTGCTGCCTGTGTTTTCTTCTGTGATTTTTATGGTTTGGGGTCAAACATTTAAATCTTTACTCCATTTTGAATTTGTTCTTGTGTTTGGTGTAAGAAGTTGGTCTAGTTTCATTTTTCAGTATGTATTTGTCCAATTTTTGAAATACCATTTATTCAATAAATTATCTTTAGCCCATTGTATGTGCTTGCTTCCTCTATCAAATATTAATTGACTATAAAGGTGTGTGGGTTTATTTCTGGGCTTCTATTCTGTTCCATTGACCTATGAGTCTGTTTTTATGCCAATACCATGCTGTTTTGATTACTGTAGCCTTATAGTATAGTTTTATATTTGGTAGCATGATTCTTCCAACTTTTTCTTTTTTTCTCAGGATCACTGTTGCTATGTGGGGCATTTGGTGGTTCCATATGAATTTTTGAAATCTTTACTCTAGTTGTATGAAATATGTCTTTGGACTCTTGATGGGAATTGATTTGAATCGATAGATTGCTGTAGACATTTTAATGATGCTAATTCTTCCTATCCATGAACATGGTATGTGCTTCCACTTATTTGTATCTTCTTCAATTTCTTTCTTCAGTGTCTTATAATTTCCCAAGGACAGGTCTTTTACATCCTTGTTTAGATTTATTCCTAGGTATTTTATTCTTTTTGAAGCAATTGTGAATGGGATTGTTTTCTTAATTTCCCTTTCTGTTATTTTGTTATCGGCATATAAAAGTATGATTGATTTCTGGATATTAACTTTGTATCCTCTACTTTGCTGACTTCATTTATCATTTCTAATAGTTTTTTACTGGAATTTTGGGGTTCTCTATGTACAGTATCATGTCATCTGCAAATAAAGAAAGTTTTATTTCTTCCTTTCCAATCTTGGTACTTTTTATTTCTTCTTGTCTGATTGCTGTGGCTAGGACTTCTAGTACTTTGTTGAATAAGACAATTGAAAGCAGACATCCTTGTCTTGTTTCAAATCTTAAGGGGAACACTTGTAGTTTTTTGCACATTTAGTATGATGCTGGTGGTGGGATTGTGATATATGGCCTTCATTATGTTTAGTTATGTTACCTCTATTCCCACTTTGATGAGAGTTTTTATCATGAATGGGTGCTGGATTTTATCAAATGCTTTTTCTGCATCTATTGATATGATCATGTGGTTTTGATCCTTCATTTAGTTTATGTGGTGAATCACAATTATCAATTTGCACATTTTGTGCCAACTTTGCATTCCTGGAATAAATCCCTCTTGATCACGATGTATGATCTTTTTGATAAATTGCTGTTTTCAGTTTGTTTATATTTTGTTGAGTATTTTACCATCTATGTTCATCAGGGATATTGGCCAATAATTTTCTTTCTTTGTGGTGTCTTTATCTGGTTTCGGAATTAGGATAATACTGGCATCTTAAAATGAGCTAAGGAGCCCTCCTTCCTCTTGAAATTTTTGAAATATTTGAGAAGGAGAGGTGTCAATTCTTGGAATGTTTGGTAAAATTCACCTGTGAAGCCATCTGGTCCAGGATTTTTTTTTGGAGGGGTGCTATGTTTTTTTTTTTAACTACTGCTTCAGTTTCACTAGGTGTAATCTGTCTATTCAGATTCTCTGATTATTCCTGATTTAGTTTTGGAAGACTACATGTTTCTAGGAAATATCTATTTTGCCCAAGTTGTCCAATTTGTTGGAATATAGTTGTTCATAAATATTTTTTACAATCCTTTGTATTTCTTTGCTGTTAGTTGTTTGTTATTTCTTCTCTTTCATTTCTGATTTTATTTATTTGGGTTCTCTTTTTTTCTTGATGAGTCTGGTAAAGGATTGTCAATCTTGTTTATCTTTTCAAAGGACCAGCTCTTGGATACATAGATCTTCTTATCATTGTTTTAGACTTGGTGTCATTTATTCCTGCTCTGATCTTTATTATTTCCTTCCTTCTACTTACTTTGCACCTTGTTTGTTATTCTTTTCAAGCACCTCGTTAATTGTTTATTTGAGCTTTTTCTTACATTTTTTTAAAGTAAGACCTATAATGCTATGAATTTCCCTCGTACGATTATTTTCCTTGTGCCCCAAAGGTTTTAGATTTTTGTATTTTTGTTTTCTTTTTTTATTTTATTTTTATTTTTTTAATTGTTGTTCAAGTACAGTTTTCTGTCTTTTACTCCCATTCCAACCCACCACCTCTAACCCTCCCCACCTCCCATCCATTTCCACCCGCCCCTAGTTTTGTCTATGTGTCTTTTATACTTGTTCCTGTAAACCCTTCTCCTTTACCCCTGAAATTCCCTCCCCTTTCCCCTCTGGTCACTGTGAGCATATTTTCAATTTCAGTGTCTTTGGATACATTTATCTCGTTTGTTTGTTTTGTTGTTTAGGTTCCTGTTAAAGGTGAGATCATATGGTATTTATCTTTCACTGCCTGGCTTATTTCACTTAGCATAATGCTTTCCAGTTCCATCCATGCTGTTGCAAACAGTAGGAGCTCCTTCTTTCTTTCTGCTGCATAGAATTCCATTGTGTAAATGTACCATAGTTTTTTGATCCATTCATTTGCTGATGGGCACTTAGGTTGCTTCCAACACTTGGCTATTGTAAATTGTGCTGCTATGAACATTGGGGTGCATAGGTTCCTTTGGATTGGTGTTTCAGGGTTCTTAGAATATAATCCTAGCACTGGAATTCCTGGGTCAAAAGGCAGATCCATTTTTAGTTTTCTGAGAAGACTCCATACTGTTTTCCATAGTGGTTGTACCAGTCTGCAATCCTACCAACAGTGCACTAGGGTTCCCTTTTCTCCACAACCTCTCCAACACTTGTTGTTTGTTGCTTTGTTTATGATGGCGATTCTGACTGGTGTGAAGTGGTATCTCATTGTGGTTTTAATTTGCATCTCTCTCATAGCTTTCGATACTGAGCATCTTTTCATGTGTCTCTGGATCCTCTGTATATCCTCCTTGGAGAAGTGTCTGTTCAAATCCTATGCCCATTTTTTAATTGGGTTGCTTGTCTCCTTAGAGTGGAGTAATGTGAGTTCTTGATATATTTTGGAGGTTAAACCCTTGTCTGAGGTATCATTGACAAATATGTTTTCCCATACAGTTGGTTCTCTTTTTACTTTAATACTATTTTCTTTAGCCGTGCAGAAGCTTTTCATTTTGATGAGATCCCATTTGTTATTCTTTCCTTTATGTCCCTTGCTCTAGGGGACATATCAGTAAAAATGTTGCTGTGTGAAATATCTGAGATTTTCCTGCCTATGTTCTCCTCTAGGACTTTAATGGTGTCACAGCTTATATTTAAACCTTTTATCCACCTTGAATTTATTTCTGTGTATGGTGTAAGTTGGTGCTCGAGTTTCATTTTTTTGCATGTAGCTGTCCAGTTCTCCCAACACCATTTGTTGAAGAGGTTGTTTTTACTCCATTTTATGTTGCTGCCCCCTTTGTCATATATTAATTGACCATAGAGACTTTGGTTTATTTCTGGGCTCTCTGTTCTGTTCCATTGGTCCATGTGCCTGTTTTTATGCCAGTACCAGGATGTTCTGATTATAGTGGCCTTGTAATAGAGTTTGGTATCAGGTATTGTGATCCCAACTACTTTGCTTTTCTTTCTCAAAATTGCAGCAGCTATTCGAGGTTGTTTATGGTTCCATATAAATTTTTGAAATGTATGTTCTATGTCTGTGAAATAGACCATTGGCACTTTAATAGGTATTGCATTGAATCTGTAAATTGCTTTGGGTAGTATGAACATTTTGGTGATGTTAATTTTTCCAATCCATGAATGGTATATGTTTCCATTTGTTTGTGTCTTCCTCGATTTCTTTCTTCAATGTTGTGTAGTTTTCTGCATATAGGTCTTTTACCTCCTTGGTTAGGTTTATTCCTAGGTATTTTATTTTTCTTGTTGCTATATTGAATGGGATTTTTTCTTTGATTTTGGCTTCTGCTGTTTCATTGTTGGTGTACAAAAATGCCTTTCATTTCTGGATATTGACTTTGTATCCTGCTGTTTTGCCAAGTTCATTTATTAGGTAGAGTACTTTTTGGCAGAGTCTATAGGATTTTCTATGTACACTATCATGTCATCTGCAAATAATGACAGTTTTATTTTCTCTTTTCCAATTTGGTTGCCTTTGATGTCCTTTTCTTGTCTGATCACTGTGGCTAAAACTTCCAATATTATATTGAATAGAAGTGGTCAAAGTGGACAACTTTGTCCTCTTCCTGACCTCAGTGGAAAAGATTTTAGTTTTTGCCCATTGAGTCTGATGTTGGCTGTAGGTCTCTCATATATGGCCTTTATTATGTCGAGGAATGCTCCCTGTATTCCCACTTTGCTGAGTGTTTTTATCATAAATGGGTGCTGTACCTTATCAAATGCTTTTTCTGCATCTCTTGATATGATGATGTGATTTTTGTTTTTGCTTTTGTTTATGTGATGTATTACATTTACTGATTTGCAAATATTGAACCATCCTTGCATCTCTGGGGTGAGTCCCACTTGGTCATGGTGTATGATCTTTTTAATATAGTGTTGAATGTGGTTTGCCAATATTTGTTGAGGATTTTAGCATCTATGTTCATCAGCGATATTGGCCTGAAGTTTTCTTTTTTGTTGTGTCTTTATCTGGTTTTGGTTAGGATGATGCTCACTTCATAAAGCCAGTTTTGGAGTCTTCCATATTCTTGGATTTTTTGGAATAGTCTCTGAAGGATAGGGGTTAGCTGTTCCTTAAATGCTTTGTAGAATTCTGTGAAACCATCTGGTCCCAGGCTTTTGTGTGTCAGGAGTTTTTTGGTTACTGCTTTGATTTCATCTGCTGTTATTGGTCTGTTGAGGCTTTCTGCTTCTTAATTCAGTTTTGGAAGATTATATTTTTCTAGAAATTTGCCCATTTCATCTAGGCTTTCAAATTTCTTGGCATACAGTTCTTCATAGTAACTTTTTACAATCCTTTGTATTTCTGTGGTGTCAGTTGTAATCTCTCCTCTTTCATTTCTAATTGTGTGTCTTTGGGCCTCTCTCTTTTTTTTCTTGATGAGCCTGCTTGAAGTCTTGTTTATTTTGTTCACCTTTTTGAAGAACCAGCTCCTGAATTCATTGATCCTTAGAACTGTGCTTTTAGTCTGTTATTTAATTCTGCTCTGATCTTGGTTATTTCCTTCCTTCTACTTGCTCTGTGCTATCTTTGTTGTTGTTCCTTAAGTTCTTGTAGGTGTAGGATTAGGTTGTTTGTTTGAAATGTTTCTATCTTCTTTAGGTAGGCCTGTATTGCTATGACCTTCCCTCTCAGGACTGCCTTTGCTGTGTCCCATAAGTTTTGGGTTGTTGTGAGTTCATTTTCATTTGTTTCCAGAGACTTTATTTCTTCCCTAATTTCATTCTTGATGGATTAATTGTTTAATAGCATGCTATTCAATCTCCATGATTTTGAGTGTTTTAGATTTTTTCCCTTAGGGTTGGTTTCTAGTTTTAGTCCCTTGTAGTCAGAGAAAATTCTTGGTATGATTTCAATTTTCTTGAATTTGTTGAGGCTTGTTTTGTGTCCTATCATGTGGTCTACCTTTGAAAATGTTCCATGTGCATTTGAAAAGAATGTGTATTTAGCTTCTTTGGGATGAAGGGCTCTCTCTCTCTATATATATATATATCAGTTAAGTTCATTTCATCTAGGACATTGTTCAGTGCCACAATATCTTTGTTGATATTTTATTTGGAAGATCGGTCCATTTTTGACAGTGGGGTGTTAAAATCCCCTACTATAAGTGTGTTGTTGTCAATATCTTTCTTGAAGTCATCCAAGATTTTCTTTATGTATTTGGATGCTCCTATGTTGGGTGCACATATATTTGCACTGTTTATGTCTTCTTGGTGGATTCTTCCCTTGAGTATTATGTAGTGACCTTCTGGGTCTCTCCTTATGGCTCTTTTTTTTGAAGTCTGTTTTGTCTGATATGAGTATTACTACCCCGGCTTTTTTTCCCCTGTCCATTTGCTTGGAAAATTTGTTTCCACCTCTTCACTTTCAGTCTGTATAGGTCTTTTGTCCTGAGGTGTGTCTCTTGTAGGCAGCATATGTGTGGGTCATGCTTTCTTATCCATTCAGCTATTCTATGTCTTTTGATTGGAGCATTTAATCCATTTATGTTTAAGGTTATTATTGATAGGTACTGATTCATTGCCATTTATGTACCTGTGTTCCCCTCTCTCTCTCTTTTCTTTCCTTTGCTTAAAACACTCCCTTTAGCATCTCTTGCAGAGCTGGTTTGTTGGAGGTATATTCTTTTAGACTTCTTTTGTCTGGGAAACTCCTTATTTGGCCTTCTATCTTGATTGAGAGCTTTGCTGGGTAAAGTAGCCTTGGTTGCAGGCCTCTGGTTCTCATTACTCGGAATATTTCTTGCTATTCTCTTCTGGCTTGGAGCGTTTCCATTGAGAAGTCAGCTGCTAACCTTATTTGGGCTTCTTTGTATGTTACTTCCTGTTTCTCCCTTGCTGCTTTTAAGACTCTCTCTTTGTCTTGGCATTTTGCCATTTTAATTTTGGTATATCTTGAATGGGCCTTTTTGGGTTCCTCTTGATTGGAACTCTCTGTGTTTACTGGATTTGTGTGACTTTTTCTCTCATCAAATTAGGGAATTTTTTCATCATTACTTTTTCAAATAGTTTTTCTATCCCTTGCTGTTCTTCTTCTCCTTCTGGTATCCCTACTATACAGATATTATTATGTTTTTTTGCATTTCTCTTAACCCTCTTCGTTATTTCTGAGCCTCTTTTCCTTTTCTTGCTCTTTCTTTCTTTTTTTTTTTTCTACTTTGTCCTCTAGCTCACTGACCCGATCTTCTTCATTGATCCTAGTTTTCATTCCTTCTACTGTGTTGTTCAGTTCAGAAATTTTATTCTTTATTTCCCCTTGGCCCATGTTGATAGTTCTATTCCCTTTTTCATGTTGATATATGTTGCAGTGAGTTCATTGTAGATTCCCTATAGTTTCTGGTAATTCATTGTGAGCTCATTGAACTTCCTGATAACCATTGCTGTGAACTCAATATTTGATAGTTAAATTGCCTCTATTTCATTTAGCCTTCTTTCTGTGGGTTCCTCCTTTCCTTTCATTTGGGGATTATTTCTTTGTCTTTCCATTGTTTGTGAGACTCTTCTTGTTAGCCTCAGCTTCTTAAATTGATCTGCTCTGGTTCACTGGATTTATGGTGTGAACTTCTGTGGTAGAATACCAGTGAGATTCAGTGGTGCAGTCTCCTTGATCTCCTGATATCACTGGTCTTGGGGTGTTGTTTTAGTTGGCTGTGTGTTTGTCTTTGGGTTTTGGTTGTTGTTGGATCTTTCTTTGGTGGGTCCTTCTTACCAGTTGGTTAACTGAGGGTCACTCTGTCCACCACCTTTTGTATTTTCTTGTGCTGGTGAGGTCAGAATGTGTTAAAGCTGATTCTTCTGTGTGTACAAGGTTTTGAGGAAATCTCTTGCTCTTGTTCAGTTGTTTGTACTGGGTAGTTTCTCCACTATTTAGTTGTGTTTTCAGATAGGTCCTGGATTGATATTTGTGGTTTCCACTCACTCCTCCATCTTCTTCTGTTTTTATCTGTTGGTGGTTCCTTTGTTGTTTGGTTTCCTCTTCCAGTGGGTATCCTGGTGTTCACTGCTTCCACCTACTCTTTTTTTGTGATCAGTTGGAGGGGGACGGCAAAATTGTTTAAAACAGCAAGAGAGTATTCTATGATATTTACAGTAGCAGCCTGTAGAGAAGAGATAGGAGATCCTTTGGCTATGTATAGTGTTAACCGTGATCTTCCACCCAACTAGCTGATTTTTAGAAAGGATGGAAAGAAGATAAGACTCTTGTTGGGGAGGGAAGGATTGTGAGTTGGATCTAGAAAGCAGTGAAATTTTGAGAGGTGAGATTCTGAGATAAGGTGCGAATAAAGGATAGTAAATAGGTGTAGTGTGTGAGAGAAGAGTTAACCACTACAGTAATAGAGTTCAGGAAACTGTGAACTGGGCTAAGATCTGGGAGGGGTATTGTATACTATGTGCAATTGTTTGGAACAGCTATTATTTACAATAATATTAGAGCAACAATCATATGACAGAATCTGTGAGGTATAGATAACAAGAATAGGGAGTATAGGACTTGTGTGCTAATGGAACACAAGTGAAGGACAGTAAATTAGCAATACACTATGAAAGAGAGATCAGAGGAAACCTGTCAAATGATACAATATAACCAGCCAAGCAAAGCACACTATACAGAAAGAAGAGGAATACAAAAATACTATTAAAACAGAAGATGTAAGAATAATGAAAAAATAATAATAATACAAATATGCAATAACTTGCAGGTTCTCTGTAATAGCAAAGTGAAATTTATCTCACTGTCTCAGCTGTTGTGATATTCCTTCTTTGGGTCCAACTCTGGTCTTTCCACAGTTCTAGGTGTTTTTTGTGGGTTTTTTGGCTCACTTTTACATATAAAAAAAGCAGAAGAAGGAGGAATGATAAAATTGGAAAGAAGGACTTTGGAAAGGGTGGACTGGTACATGTATGTGCCAACATAGCCTCCTTCACAGCAGCTTGGACAGCCTTGGCATGTGGCTGCCCCTCTCAAGCCTCCATACTCAGCCAGATTCCTCAGTACTCAGTCCACAAAGGACTCCAGTCTCCTGGGAGCCACTGCACTATCATCTAAAGACCTTAGGGCCAGTTACCTTTCCCCTGGCTACTAGAATATGACATTTCTGCCAGCTGAGTACTTAGCTTTATAACTGAGACCCCTTCAGATCCTTAAGGCCTGTCCAGCCCATTTTGCCATCTTCCCTGTCACATTTGGCCAAATGCAAAGATCATCCACCTTCACCTGCATACTGGGCTACTTTCTACCTGCTCCTCAGCCCCAGGATACCCAAACCAGCCCCTCCATGAGTGCTTTGTGACTCACTATAAACATGGCCTTCACAGTTCCTGTATCTGTGAAACCCACTCTGCTGGGGCATAGCTGTCGGCTGTATCAAGATGGAACAGTCACTCATTTTCTCACAACTGTGGACCCCCAGGCCTGGAGCCAGTGTCAGTATTCTTCCCAGATCACTTATCCGAAATTCACTCTTTCCTAAATCTTGACACCATTTGAGGAGGCTCAGACTTCCTTCAGTCTAGATGATGGTGAAACTACACATGCAAAAAAAGGGCCTTTTAAGAGACATAGCATAAATTCTACCTTTTTTTTGTTATACAAAATATCAAAGGTAATAAATCAATCTTAAGGGAAATCATAGCACACATCCATATATGTTAATAGGTTAGAAAACATCTTGTGCCAGCAGGGGCAGCCTCCCTGAAGGGCATCACCCACAATGAGACAGCATGGTGGTCTCTCCACTATGCTGTATGGACCACATTTCAAGGAGTGTCTTTAGTTTTGGATATAATCCAATCAAGGTTATTTAAATGACATACCACTGGTTTAAAAGGTGGTCAGCCCATTTAAGAGAGTGTTAAAAAACACAAAAGAGGAGACATGGTGGAAGGGCCTAGGAATATTTCGCTAACAGGAAGGATTCAGTAGAGAATCTAATCCATTGGATGAATTTACTATGTGTCAGACACTGGGACTAAGAACTTTACACACATTAGCTCATTTAGTCTTCACAGCAGCCCAGTAAGGTTCATAGGGTCTCATTGTCCAATGAAGAAAGGGAGGCTCCAAAAGGTTGGTTAACCTATGGTCATACAGCTCATAAGTGCCAGGAAGGGCCTACTCTGAAGCCCTTGCTCTTAATTGGCAGTGTATGTGTATTTGTTTTTGTCAGAATGTTTAAGTCTGTTTTGTGTTTCCTCCAAAGGGTTGCCTATTGACATAAATTACTGAAGAATGGCTTTTGCTTCAATCCATTGCCTACACCCCACTGAAGTTGTCAGAAAGTGGCTAGCTTCAGGATGTGGTAGTTCCCACGACCAGAAGTCCAGCAGGATAAGGTGGTGAAGGTGCCTGAGGTGGGGAGGGTACTCCCCTGAAAGGGTGGCCAAGAATTCATCTGTGCAGAGGTGATGGAAGAGGGCCTTCTGGCAGGGAAAGATGAGTTTAGATATAACTGAAGCTTGATATTAGTACATGAGTCAGAGCATTAAATAAAACCTGCTTGATGACCTGGTTGATTTTGGAAATTTGTTGAAATGACATTCAAGCTATCTTATATCATGTGTAACAGGAAGAGGAATGGTGTGTTGTTGTGTCACCTGTCGAGGGCATGAGGTTCTCTGAGACTTGCTCCTGCCCAGCAGGGATGGAGTGAGACTGAGAGGGAAAAAGAGGAATGGGTGAGCCTTTAACCTCCTGACCCATCTTCTTAAAACAACTTTGTTCTTAAAGGAAGGGCAGGTGGTACGACAGACAAGGTCATGAGACCCCTAGCACTGCCACTTGTGGGATGGATTAAACAGGTCTTGTTCTTTGATTGCCTTTTTTAATTTGTTTTCTACTCTTTTCCTTCTTGGCTTCTTCTGCCTACATTTTCTTCTAACCTATCTTCCCAATCCTCTCATTTAAATTTTACTTTTGCCTAATATTTTGTTTCTTCTTTTCTCTTGCAAATAAGTCCTCCTCACTGATTGCTGTCCACCCCCATCCCTACCCCACAACCTTGTTACCCTCCTTTCTCCCCACCCCCAACAACTGTGGGAGTGAGCAATTACAGTTCAGGGCAAGTCTCCCAACTAATTCCTGCTGACAGCTCCCTGCCATCAGTTGCAGTGATAACTATACTTTTTCAGAGCAATTAAGAGAAAGTCTGATTTCAAATCATAGGTCTGCCCCTCACTAGCTCTCCAGCATTGGGGAAGTTACATGTGCTCCAAATGGCACAAAACTTACGTAGGATAGCTTTCATGAGAAATCAAGAGACCCAGTCTACTGATGTGGACACCGGCCCACAGTGTCTGTGTCATTATGGATGAAATGAGACATTCACACAGACTGCCGAATCCAGTGGAGGAAAAGGGACAGCATGGCTTTTCTCTCAAGGGGAGCAAAAGCCTTGGCCCTTGCCATGATGGCCTTTATTGGGTTTCTCGGCACATTACATGATGGCCCTCATTTACTATGCACAGGTTTGCTTTAGTTGGTTACCTTTTACAGAAAACAAAGGAACCAATGCCACTAATCACATCACAGAAGAGGGATATTTGAAATGAAAAGGTAAAAGTGGTTGAACTGGTTATACTTATCCTTGGAAGGTTTAGCACACATTGTAGGAAGTTACTTTGCAGTAAATATCCTCAATTCAGGGTGAGGGAGTTTTTTACCCGCAAGAGCAAGACTCAAAGCGGCCTAGGCACGTTACAGGCCTGATTCCCCACAGGAGAACCTATCCGTAGGTGTGGTTCCCGTGCATCTCCAAGTGGGAGCTGGGTCCATTGCTACACAGAATGGTCTCCTACAGTCTAATACAGTGCCTGATACATAGTTGCTGCTCAAAAAAATGATACTCATTACTATTACTTGGAAATGTTTATAACAATTTGTCTTTGCTGTGACATTTATATTGTATCAGTCACAAAAGTATCAGTCCTCAAGAGATTGGGGTGGGGGGAACAACCCTCACTGCAGATGGCTTGAGAAGCACAGGTGTAGGTATGGTTATTTCCCCTCCTTTGGAAAAGCCATTTCCTATGAATAGAGACATATAAATAGTGAATTCCTCAAATTAAAATAGTCAACTGCAAAACAGCCTTTAGTTTGGGCAGAGCATAAACAGGCAAAAATGAAAAGCCTTGTTTTTATTAAGTGAATCTGTGCCCTCATCTTCTTTTTGCTTCTCTGTAAGGCCCCTTTTGTCATCTGCAGGGGACTTGCTGTAGAATTTTTCTGTGCTCATCTAGCCCAAACTTCTCTGTATTCTCACTTGCTGAATCCAGACAGGGAACTCAATGTCCCCTCACAGGGGGCAAACTTGATTTCTTGCTTATTCAAGATTCATTTTATTTGCTATACAGAGACTGCATGCTTATAAGTGGTTAGCACCTACCAAGAGTATAGAAGTGGGTCCTTTTCTTAACAGATATCATTAGCAACTGTCTTAAGAAAAAAAATGACATCACTTTTAAATGATTCCCATGTAACATCTTCAAGGCAGAGTGTGAAAATGGAAGATTATGAGTGGGCAGACCTCAGAAAGCAGCATTCTCTTGACAATGGTATTTGCCAATGAAAAGAAAGCACAAACCATTGTGTTCTTGAACACCACTCATTTTCTTTTTTCCTCTAAAAGAATGAGGTATGTTTAATTCTTTTATTTCTATTAGAGAGCACTGACCAATCAGTATGAGATGTCACCTGGGCTGAATATATATTTAGGCAGTGTCTAGACCAGGTAGCACTGTTGTGTGGAAGTTTGAGGGATTTACTAGCTGCCTGGGAGAATTTCTGATTCCTTAATCTGTCTAATACCTGATAAGTCCATTAGCCATGTCATAGAGACTGGGCAAGGCCAGGGGTGCCAGGCTGAGTTGGCCACTGCTCTCTTAAAACTTACATTCTAGTGAGACAATTGTTAAACAAGTAAACACACAAATATACATATACATCTGTATGGAAATTAATCTTAAATAAACAGATACATATGAGTATGATAGTAGCTGTCATCAGCTGTAAGACAACTCTATTTCAGAAATGTTAAAATGTGAAAGAACTATGTGTCTTAGAATTGGCATGTGTATGTATTAACTTAGAAATTACCTAATTGTTAATCATGGTGAATGTTTTAAAGGGGGAAAATCCTCCATGGTGTTACAAGAAAAACTAATAGAAAGACCTCCTTTAGGTCAGGTGATGTTTAGGCTGAGGATTGAGAAGGTAAGGAATGGGATGAGACATTGGATGCTGTCTTGAATACTAGTCTAGGAGATGACTGTGGGAATGGCCAGGGAGAAATTGAACTGGATTTTGAATGATTTGCATCATTGTTAGAAAGGAAGACCTAGACAAGGGACACAACCCTACCCTAGACAAGGGACACAACCCTACCCTAGACAAGGGTAGCAAAGGCAAAGAGCAAAGGTAATGGGTGAAAATCTATCCCAAAATTCATGTGGAATCTCAAGGAATTCCAACAAAACAAACTTGAAAGGGAAGAAGAAAGCAGAGGACTCATACTTCCTGATTTCAACACGTATTACAAAGCTATAGTAATTAAAACAGTATGGTGCTGGCATAAGGACAGAGAGACCAACAGACTAAGGTAGAGTTCAGAAATAATTCCTCACATGTATGGTCACATGACTTTTGACAAGGGAGCTAAGACCATTCATAGAGAACACAGTCTTTTGAACAAATGGAGCTGGGAAAACTGGATATCCACCTGCAAAAAAATGAAGTTGGACCTTTAACTAATACCACATACAAAAATTAACTCAAAATACATCAAAGACCTAAACGTAAGATCTAACTCAATAAAACTCTTAGAAGAAAACAGGAAAAATGTTCAAGACATTTAATTTGGCTAGAATTTCTTAGATATGACACAAAGGGTATAGGTAACAAAGGAAAAAATAGACAAGTTACATTTCATGAAAATTAAAAACTTTTGTGCACCAATAATAATAATTGTACTATAATTGTGTACTAATAATAAAGTGAGGGACTGCCAGCCAAGATGGAGGCATAGGTAGACACACTGTGCCTCCTTGCACAACCAAAAGAGGACAAAAAACAGCCAGAACTAACAGAAAATTGAACTGTATGGAAGTCCGAAAACCAACAAGTTAAAGAAGAAACATGCATCCAGACCAGTAGGAGGGGCAGAGATGGGAAGCCGGGCAGAGATGGGAAGCCAGGCAGAGAGGACTCATGGCAAGGCAGCAGCTGGCGGACTAGGTAGACCCACATTTGTGTGCAGATAAACCAGGAGGAACAACTGGGGAGCGAAACAGACTGAGCAACCCAGGGTTCCAGTGCAGGCCAATAAAGTGTCAAAGCCTCTGACTGAAAACACCTGTGGGGGTTGAGGTGGCAGCAGGAGAAACTCCCAGCCTCACAGGAGAGTTTGTTGGAGAGACCCACAGGGTCCTAGAACATACATAAACCCACCCACCCAGGAATCAGCACCAGAAGGGCCCAATTTGTGGATAGCAGGGGAAGTGACTAAAAACTGGCAGAGGGTGAAGCAAGAAGCGCTGTTGCTTCTTGGACCCCTCCCTCACATACAGTGAGACAACACAACAATGTGGGTTTCCCCACCCTGATGAATACCTAAGGCTCTACCCCTTACTATGTAACAGGCATGCCGAGACAAAAAAAAAAAATGGCCCAAATGATAGAGCAGATCAAAGCTCCAGAAAAAATACAACTAAGTGATGAAGAGGTAGCCAACCTATCAGATGCACAATTCAAAACACTGGTAATCAGGATGCTCACAGAATTGGTTGAATATGGTCGCAAATTAGAGGAAAAAATGAAGGCTATGCTAAGTGAAATAAAGGAAAATGTACAGGGAACCAACAGTGATAGGAAGGAAACCAGGACTCAAATCAACAGTGTGGATCAGAAGGAAGAAAGGAACATTCAACCAGAGCAGAATGAAGAAACAAAAATTCAAAAAAATGATGAGATGCTTAAGAACCTCCAGGACATCTTTAAATGTTCCATAATCTGAATCATAGGGGTGCCAGAAGGAGATGACAAAGAGTAAGAAATTGAAAACTTATTTGAAAAAATAATGAAGGAGATCTTCCCCAATCTGGCAAAGGAAATAGACTTCCAGGAAGTCCAGGAAGCTCAGAGAGTCCCAAAGAAGTTGGATCCAAGGAGGAACACACCAAGACACATCAGAATTACATTAGCCAAGATTAAAGATGAGAGAATCTTAAAAGTAGCAAGACAAAAGGAGAGAGTTGCTTACAAAGGAGTTCCCATAAGACTGTCAACTGATTTTTCAAAAGAAACCTTGCAGGCAAGAAGGGGCTGGAAAGAAGTATTCCAAGTCATGAAAGGCAAGGACCTACAGCCAATATTACTCTATCCAGCAAAGCTATCATTTAGAATGGAAGGGCACATAAAGTGCTTCTCAGATAAGGTCAAGTTAAAGGAGTGCATCATCACCAAGTCCTTATTATATGAAATGTTAAAGGGACTTATTTAAGAAAAAGAAAATTAAAAAAATGAACAGTAAAATGACAACAAACTCAGTTATTAACCAAACCTAAAACAAAAACAAAAACAAAAATGAACTAAGCAAACAACTAGAACAGGAACAGAATCACAGAAATGGAGATCACATGGAAAGTTATCAGTGGGGGGGTGGGAGGGGGAGGGAGGGGGAAAAGATACAGACAATAAGTAGCATAAATGGTAGGTAGAAAATGGACAGGGGAAGATTAAGAATAGTATAGAAAATGTAGAAGCCAAAGAACTTATATGTATGGCCCATGGACATGAACTAAAGGTGGGGAATGCTGGTGTGAAGGGGTATGCAGGGCAGAGGGGAATAAAGCGGGGAAAATGGGACAACTGTAATAACATAGTCAATAAAATATATTTTTAAAAAATGAAGTGAAAAGGCAACCTACAGAATGGGAGAAAATATTTGAAATTCATATATCTGATAATAGATTACTGTCCAGAATATAGAGAGAACTCCTAAAAACAATAACAACAACCCAGTCCAGTTCAAAAATAAGCAAGAATTTGAATAGACATTTTTCCAAAAAAGATATATAAATGACTAATAAACGTTGAAGATTCTCAACATCACTAGTCATTAAGGAAATAAAAAATACAGAGAGCTACCACTGAAACTCTTTAGGGTGGCTACTCTAAAAACAAACAGAAAAAAGTAAGTATTACAGAGAGTGTGGGATAAATTGAAATGCTGTATGCTATTGCTTGGCAAAATGGTACAGCCACTATAGAAAATAATATGGAGTTTCTTCAAAACATTAAATGTAGAGTTATTATATGACTCCAAAATTTCACTTCTGCATATCTACCCAAAAGAATTGAAGGCAGAGTTTCCAAGAGATATTTGTAGAGCCATATTTATAGCATTATACATAGTAGCTAAAATGTGAACACAACCCAAATGTCACTGACAGATAAATGGTTAGGCAAAATGTGGTCTATACATATGGGAGTCTGTCTGGTAAAAGTCCAGCCATTGCTAATATAACAAGAACAATTTGTGCCACATCAATGTAACCTAGCATCTAAGGAGAGTGAACTGGAATGCACATGCAGATGATGACTTCACTGTATAAGTTAGTGGGGGTGATAGATGCCATTGAGTAAGCATGTGTACCGTGTGGCCATCACATTCGAAAGGACTGAGCTAGTAGAGCAATGAACCTGAATCAAATTTTGCATTAAGATAACTATTCAGATGATTCAGAAGGCTTTTGGAGATGATGCATTGAGTGTAGCACAAATAAAAATGTGGCACAAATGCTTCAAAGATGGTCAAGAATCTGTTGAAAGTGATCAACACTCTGAAAGGCCTGCAATAAGCAGAATACTGAGAATGTAGAACATGTGTGAGCTACAGTCTACAAAGATCAAGATCAGTGACAGTATGAGAACTAGAAGCTGATCTGGGAATCCCACTACTGTGTCCAAGATTTTGACACAGAATCTTGGCATGAAATGTGTCATGGCAAAATTTGTTCCATGGCTTCTGCTACCAGAGCAAAAGGAATATTGTGCTGCAACTGCTAATGACTTCATTCAAACCACTACCGATGAACCAGATTTCCTCAAGAAGGTCATAACCCAAGATGAATCATGGGTCTACTGATCTGGAAACAAAAGCCAAGTTATCCCAATGGAAATCACCTGGTTCTCCATGCCCGAAGTAGGTGTAGCAACGTCACAGCAAGATCAAGACCATGTTAACTGTTTTTTGATGGGGAAGATGTTGTCCATCACAAGTATGCCCCTGCAGGCCAAACAATAAGGAGTACTACCTAAATGTTCTTTATTGGTTGCGAGATGCAGTATGATAAAAAATGGCCATAGCTATGGGCAACTGGTAATTGGCAGCTTCATCACAACAACACCCCTGCTCCCTGTTCATGCATCACATATTTTGCAAAGTTTTTTGTGAAACATCTAATCACCCAGGTGACTTAGCCCCCACTTCAGCCCAGATTTGGCACCCTGCGACTTCTGGCTTTTTACAAAACTAAAAACACCTTTGAAAGGGAAGAGATTTCAGACCATCACTGAAATGAAGAAAAATATGGCAAACAGCTGGTGGTGATTGGTAGAACTCTGTGAGGTCCCAAGTTGCCTACTCTGAAGGGAACTCAGGCGTCATTGTCCTATGTACAATGTTTCTTGTATCTTGTATCTTCTTCAATAAGTCTCTTTTTTTTCATATTACATGGCTGGATACTTTTCTGGACAGACCTTGTATATATTCAGCCTTAAAAAGAAGGAAATGCATATATATGCTGCATCATGAGTGAACTTCGAGGACATTATGCTCAATGAAATATGCTACTCACAAAGAACAGGAACTGTATGATTACTTATATGAGGTTCTAAGAGTAATTAAACTCATGGAGACATTTCTTTTCATGTATAATGGTGGTTGCCAGAGGCTGGGGGAGAGGGAATTGGGAGTTAGTGTTTAATGAGGACAGTTTCAGTTTTGCAAGATGAAAAGAGGTCTGGAGATGGATGGAGGCAATGATGGTACAACAATATGAATATATGTAATACCACTGAACCAGGCATTTAAAAATTGTAAATTTTATCTTAGGTATATTTTATCACAATTTTTCAAAAGATAATGGGATGTGTGCACAGGTCCAGGAAGAGAACATTTGGGCTTGCCTGGAGGATTTCACTAGGGAAGGAATAAAAGGTGAATTTGGCATTGTGGACTGAGACTAGATGTGCAAAGCCTTGGATAACAGAACAGACTGGCAGTCCCAGTTTGGACTGCAGGTGACATGCAAAGATGGGCACTTTTCCCTGGCAGGAGCAGATGAAGAGAGAACCCAGGTGAGCTAACCAGCACTGGAGATGCTGTGTGAGGTGTGTCTGAAGGCCAGTGAAGCCAGGGATTGAGGAGCTGGTCATGAGGTCTGGGTGGGAAAGGGTGAAGCTGGGAAGGGTGCAGATAGGGAGGCTGAGAGTCTCCGAAGTGGGTGAAGAGATCTAAGTGAGTGGCAGTGGTGAAGTCACGTGGACTGAAAGTTCTGGTCCCTGTGGGGACATCAGCATCTGAGGTCGGTGCCCAAGGTGCAGTGCTGTCAGGAGAAACTGACATGGCCCAGAGTAGGCTGTTGCATTCCCAGGGGACCCTGTGTAAGTAACCATAAGGGATGGAGCAGGTCCCATGTTTCCTTTCAGGTGCTGACAGGAGCCACAAACCTCACAAATAGAATGTCTCCATGAGAGATTGAAGGATGTTCACTTGTCTCAACCCCAGAGATGGAAATGGTGACAGAGTGACAGTATTGTCAGGGATGAGCTAGAGAAGGACATACCCCACTGACCTGACAGTGTTCCTAGAACTTGGCTTGGACCAACCCTTACTGATCAGCCTCTGGAGTGGGTTGTAGAGGTGGCTCTGGGGCCCTCTGAGTGGGTGACCATTAAAGGGCTGAGAAATCAGGAGGGTCACCCCCCGACTCCCACTTCCCCAGCCCCTGGTGGCCACCATGATACCTTCTGTCTCTTCGAACTTGACTCTCCCAGACACTGTGTATCTGACTTAGGAAATGAAAGGAGTTTCCTGAAAAGCTCTGAGCTTGATTCTTTGTCTTAGAAGCTCAGCTTCTCATAGTGACTTGGAAAACTGACCTATTCTTTGCTTTGAAGATTGAAAGAATGCAGTGTGTGTCTCCATGACTCTTTGGCCAGGAATTCCCTGAACAGAGCAAATGCTAAACAGAGAGGAGCCTCTGGGCAACAGCAGAGGGAGCATGCTGCACTGTGACCGTGACCCATGAGGGTGGGCAGAGGTCATGAGACATCTACTTCCTGTGGCATCGGGGAGATCATCCAACCACACTGTATCCTCCTGAAGTGATGGTCAAGGTCAACTGGATAGGAAGACTCAGAGTCTTCCAGAAATGATGGGACATGAGCTTGGGTGAATAAAGACAATGAGGAAAACCAAGGGGGTCCTTCATGGCCACAGTGGGTGACAGAAGAGGGTGGCTGTAGACTTCAGCTAGAGAGCATTGGCCCTGTTTCTGGGCAAGGGTGTGGGAAGTAAGAGGATCTTTGAGGGAAGTCTTGGTTGGGGGATGTATGGTCCCCATGAAGGGAGGACTCATGGCCCATGAAGGGGGTCTGTCTGGAACCGAGTTCCAGAAGGCATTCACATGGCACACTGGGAGAGTCATTCTCAGCTTGCGCTGTCATTCTGGTCCAGCATGCCTCACTGTCCCACTTCTGCCTAGTGAGGTTCTATTTCTCCTCAGCCAGGCTGTGTCCAGGCTTTGTTGGAATGTCTTCACCCCAGCTGCCTGAGACAGAGTGAACCACTCCTGCCTTTGTTCTATGGACACAGATCCAACAGACACTGGGCTTTCACAAACTTGCACTTAATCGTAGGTCTTTACTAGGGCTCCGTGGGGGCTCCTTCCCAAGTTCAGAACAAAATGAGAAGACACAGGATGGGCAGATGGAAATCATATGTTAGCTTTATAGAGGCAAGATAAAGTGGCTTTTGATGCCTCTTTCCAAAACTGATGGATTAGCTGCCTGCTCACTGCCTGCTGGCCTCTCCTGCAGGGGTGCAGCCTGATCAGTCAATGGACACCCCAGAACAGAGCAGGCCAGAGCCACACCGGAGGGACCAGGGGGCACTCAGCCTTTCGGGCAATACCATCTCCCAAACTCATAGGTGAGTGAGATATGTCCTCTCATGGAAAGGGGGGATGAAGGAGAGGACAGGAGGGGAGCAATAGAGAGGAAAGGACAGAGGGAGGGAGGGAAGAGCAAGGAGCACCTTGAGGTCCCACTCAGGCAGGAGCACCCTGGCGGGAACATGAGTACAGCATCAAGGCCTACCTGGACTGTCTTCTGTTGTGTGAGAATTGCTGTCTCACTTTTTATCTGAATGTAAGCTTTCCCTGGCAGCACCCTTGTCTTCCTTACCTTGTCTCAGGCATTTCATGGAGAATTGGCACCTGTTACCACCCAGAATGGGGTTGAGCAGGCAAATGGGAAGGAGGTAGGAACAAATCTTTCCAGAACTTAGGGTTGGAGATGCCTGCATCTCCCATTCTCCGGCTGCTAGGATATGGGCCCAGGGGAGCTCTGCTGCCTCCTGAGACCACAACCCAAATGTTGTTGACAAGAGGTTCGGGTTTCCAGAGAGTTCCTCATGGCCTCTAGCCTGGCCTCTTTCTGACCTGGATCCACTTGGCCTGGAGCCTGGTTGTCTTGTCCAGCCCTGCAGCTCAGGGCCTAGTGGCTGATCTCTGTCTGCAGGGATTAGAGCGTCTTATGCATGCTTCTGCCCAGGGCCTGGGCACAGTCACCTTAGCTTCCCCAGTCACTCCTATGTCAAGTTCAAGGCAGCAACCTGTCATTCCTTCCTCACTGAGGACTGGTCTGCTTCTTCCCTGGTGGTTGAGGACGAGGACCCACTCCCTTTTACCAGCTCATCCAGTCTTGGCTATGCTGGGACACTGACTCAACAAAGGAAAAACACTTGCTGAGTCACTGCCACTTCCTCCAACACCCAGCATCTCCATTAATTCAGGCCTCCCATCCACGTGGTGAATCACCAGCCTGAGATGGAAAGTGAGGGCGCACCCCAGATGCCAGGGGGATTTAAGAAGCACAGCTCGGTCCCCTTTTCGCAGAGCTCACAACACAGGGCCCCTCCCTGCCCTGGCAGAAGATCATCTTCCTTCTATTTGTCTTGGCATAGGCATTTTATATTCAAACACATGTCTTGACCCTGCAATGGGGAGGTTTTTGGAAAATACTTCCCTCTCAAACAAGCTCTAGTTAAAGTCACTGGTCCTACAACATTTTTAAAAACAGAGAATGTACTTATGTGAGTGCCAGTTGTTGAAATACTAGGGAAGTTTAAAATAATTAACCTGTTACATGAAGCTCTCTTGGGCATATATTCAAATCGAATTATGCATTTCAACCTCACAAAAGGCTGAGGTCTTTCAAACCCTGATGTGGCTACTTGTTAGCTGTATCACTTCGATAGAGCCTTCTGGGTCGTTTAAGCCTAGTTCGCTCATCTGTGACTAAGGGAAGATTACTCCTGTTTTAATAGCCTTGTAGAGATGACAGGATGTGCCTGGAGAAGGGACAATAGAATCTACTGGGGCCACCTCTGTGCCAGCTGCTCTGTCAAACACTGTTTCATACTGATATCTTTTTAAATTAGCCTGGATATTTACAAAGTTATGCAATGTTGGTTATTTTATAAGTTGTATAATAATGAAAATAACTGTGGGGCAAGTCTGTTAATGTCTCTGAATTTAATTTCTTTATCTGTGAACCCCAAATAATTTCAGCAAACTCAAAGGGTTGTATAAGACTTATATGAATTCTCAGAGGTAAAGATGCTGGGTAGAAGTTATAAAGAAGCTTTCAAAGAGTAGATATGAATATTCATATTAATGACATATTTTTAAATTGCAACTTGATAATAACCTCTGTAGTTTTCCCAAAGGGCAATACCAGTCTGGGCAGTGGCATCGTTAATGACTTAACCAATGACATAGCTAATGACAGAAGATCTATGTATCCTTTTATCCATTCCAGGCTTTAAATACACCCTCTGGTTGGATCACACTATCAATTTTAAGAGGGCTCAGAGGCTGCCGCACCAAATTTCTGGAGGCAGAGCTCTGCTTCTCTGAAAAAAGGTCTGAGTGGTTTTTCATGTTTTTGTTTTTGTTTTTGTTTTTAAGAAAAACATGCTTTGGGATCTTTTATCTTGAGAATCCTGTTTCTCATGAAAGAAACTAAAGTAGACACTGTTTTACTATTCATTCCACAGTGAATAGTTTGTGCCATGTGAGGTCAGCTCAGGAAATTCTGAATCTTCCCAGCAAAACTGACGGCTGGCAGCAGGGGAGGTTACTACCCAGAGGAAGAAGGGGATTTGAAGGAGGAGGGGGGAGAAGGATCAGCAGAGAAAGAGGGAGCCACAGCACTCGGGAAAGGGAGCGCTGGGAGAGCGGCTCCTGGGGGAAACTGTGTCCCTGACCCTGAGTCCCTCCTGCTATTAGAAAGAAAAGCTATCCTCCTCTGGACCCTCTTGGGCCTCACTCAGCTGAGAAGTGCTTCCATATACATACAGCGACGGACTGCCAGCTGTCACCATCTTCCTGCCTTCAAATGAGTCTTGTGTGCCAGGAAAATCTGGCCTTCATCCTGGCCCAAGTCCCTGTCCACAGCTGGGGTTTGTCAACTGGGTGATCCAAAGTCACGCAAAGTGGGTTTAGGGTAAGGTACAGGGGATATCATGGTTTGGGGCTACACAGAGAACTGTGTCCTCTTTTTTTCCTTTTTCCTATCTGATATGGGCTACAGAAAACATTCTAAATATTGTTGAGGTTAGAAAAGATCACTTCTAGTGTGCTACCAGATTCGAGGCAAAGTGATTTTCTAATACTTCTTCCCTAGACTTGACCAGACTTGAACATGACTCTTTCTCACGGGGCAGGGAAAGACAACTGTGTGCTCAGACCTGCCCGATTAGTTTACTGTTTATGACCAATATATATAGGCCCAGGGATTTATTTTGGTGCATTATAGCTGTAATAAAAGAGGATGGAGACATTAACAGTGTTTGATGTGTGCTTGAGTCCAGAATACTTTTAACATGTTTGTGATTAGTCAGCATCTTTCATGTTGACAAAAGAGATATTTTTTTTTCACTTTAAAAATTATGGTAAAATATATGTAACATTAAGTTTATCATGTTAACTAATTTTAAATGTACATTTCCAAGTACATTCACATTATTGTATCCATCTCCAGAACTTGTTGTTTTCCCAAACTGAAACTGTAGCCATTGAACACTAATTCTCCATCCCCTGCCCCTCCCAGTCCCCAGCACCCACCATCTACTTTCTGTCTCTATGAATCTGACTGCTCTGGGTGCCTCATATAAGTGGAATCCTACAGTATCAGTCCTTTTGTGACTGGCTTATTCCATGAAGTAAAATGTCCTCGAGTCTCATCTATGTTGTAACACATGACATGATTTCCTTACCTTTTTAAGGCTGAATATTCCATTGTACGTAGAGACCACATTTTGTTTATCCCTTCATCCATCAGTGGACATTTGGGTTGTTTCCACCTTTAGCCGTTGTGACTAAAAAGTAGGGAAAATGGGAAAAGTCATGATTTCTTGAGTTATTGTGATTTAAAATTGCCCTAAACCTATATTTTTGGTTTGGAAAAGTAGGTATCACAATAAATAAGGAGTCCAAATATTTTGAATGGAATATATTGGGTGATTCCCACCCACCCCCAACAACAGAAGCAAACCCAAATAACACTGACTCTTTAAAGAGTTGATGTGTTAATAATGAGATGATGATTTAAAATACTTTTTAAATTAAGTATTCCCCCTACTAGTGAATAATGACTAAGAAATCATCGTACTGTGGTGTTTACAGGCCTGGGTGGTGAGATTCCAAAATCAGGTAACAGACTACTTAAACCTGAGGAAAAACCTACTTAAGAACCTTGTGACAGACCACTCACTATAGCCATGGGATTGTAGGAGTTTGCTAATATTGCTCATATACCACTTTGAGAGGAAGTAGTGTAGGTTTATGTGTGTTTTTGTTTTTCATTTTCATGGTTACACAATAAGTCAATAATGGCTAGATGGCTGCAAATTGGAAATACAAACTCCAGAACAATGGAAAGAGTGAGGATGTACAGAGGTGGTGTGTGTGTCTGTATGGGTGCAGGAGGTCCTAAGGAGGTTGGTGCTGGCTGGTCCCTGCCATCCTGAGGGAGCCCCAGGGGCCTGGAAGGAGGCAGCTCCCTGCAGTGACCTTTCATGACAGCAGGTGGCAGCAGCCAGCAACTTCTCCATCATTGTGGGTTCTAGTCTGGACTTGGCTTCTGATGAAAACTTGTGAACTAGTTGCAGTTAAGTGTATTTAACCTCAAAACTCCAACTCATACCATGTTGGCAAATGCATGGGTGCTCCAAGGCAATCCTTGTTGACGTTCCATCATCAGCATTTTTATTAGCTTCAGTGACTATATAGGACGCAGGCTATTTTGACTGACAGGCGACATAAAGTTGGAAGGAATTGCTAATGGACAGAATATGGGTCACAGAAAGATTTGGGCCAAAGGGATGAGCCCAAATCAGCAATGAAATCCAACAGGGCAACGTAAAGCCCTGAATTAAGTTGGAAAATGTCATGGGACGTGCAGGACAAAGGGAAAAAGTCTGGCTTAATGGAGAGACAGGCAGGGGGATAACTCCGTGAAAACTGGAGACGATGCAACTGCTCACTAACGAGGAGACGATTACATGTACATCTGTTAAAAAGAGCAAGTTTGAGCTATTCATACTGACCAGAAAGATCTCCAAGGCATATTACTAAATGGGAAACACCACAGAGAAACATGTGAGGATGCAAACCATCGTATAGTGTGTGAGTGTGCATGTGTGTGTGTGAGTACCTGTGATGGCACAGAAAAGACTGGAGGAATACACACTGGGATGTTCATGCTAACACTTCAGAGCTGAGGAATGGGACTCACACTGTTGAGTTTATATGCTTCTGTATTTACTTTTCAGTGCAAATGTGTTTATATATCAATTCTATTATTATGTACTCACATTGGTGGTCTTTTAATTGAAAATGAGGAAAGGTGATGAGGCTAACAGGAAGCTAACTCAAGCTCAGACCACATTAATACTAATGCTGTGTCAGAAGTAGGATCTTTTCCCAGCTCTTTAAGGTTCTCAGTGGAAAACAGAAGTACTCAGGTCACCCAGAAAGCAGAACAGATGCTGGACATTGCAACACAGCTATCATGATTCCATCTGTACTCCCTGCCCCTCTTTGACCTCATCCCTCTTGCTGTCTCCTTGATTCTGGTGTCTGACCCTTCTCTCTCACTGGACAACTTTCCCTAAGACACTGTCCTGCTTCTCTGTTTCCTTCAGGTCCCTTAGCAGAGAGGCCCTACTTGAGCACCCAATACTAAGTAGCAATTTTCTTTGCCTCTGGCAAGTCCTAGTCCCCTTCCACTGGTTTGTTTTTCTCAATTGCACATCTGTGGCATATATAACCTACAGAGATGCATGTATAGTCTACTTCCTTCAACACAAAGATAGAAGTTTTGCTTTGTCACAGTCCTGGTGCCTAATAGTGGCTGGCACTCAATAGACGTTGACTGAGTGGAATAAGTAAGAGCTGTACAGGAATGCAGTGAATGGCATCTCATGATTAGGGGCAATCTCCTTAGCTCCATCAGCAGTGAGAAGATGGGTACTCCCTATGGTGCTGCCTACAAGAAGCAGGAACAAAGTACACTAGGGGAATTCTAGAAGTCCAGTCTACATCCTTTGTGTGATGGGAACATCCGCAATTGGCCTTTGAGCATGGCATTCTCTGCCCGAGCTCACTTCCCTGGTCCATGCCATAAGAGTAGTCCTATCTAGAGGATTGCAAGAAAAGCATTTGATACCACGAATGGAAGGTATTTGGAGACCCGAACTAGGTGAACCAAAGCTTTCTGTGGTACACTGTTGGTTTTTCTGTAATTGCAGGGTGGACATAGCTGCCATCACCAGAGATTTTTGTGCTGTTACATGGGTGCTCAGCCATTCCTCTCCCATCTATGTAGCTAGTCTCTGTTCCCCTGTATTGTACTTATTTCAGGCTTGGTGTAAGTGTGCATTTTTTCAAGCTTCCAGTTTATCAAGTTTTGCTTAAGTCATTCCTATCTAAATGCCATCCATCATCTTTCCAGCTTGGAATCTATCAAATGGAAAATAGATGACAATCATTTCTCACTTAGCAATTTGCTGGGTAGAGGGTTTTTGCATAAAATATCTTATCTGATTGCATTAACCTTGGGATATATTAAGGAAGTTGAAGTGTGGAGAAATGAAGGAGCTGCTGTCTACCCACTACAGACCCCCTTGCATGTTGTCTGCTGCTCTGCAGTTGACTGTTAGGCCAGTGATAGCAATTACTGGCAACTCAGGTCCAGGCTGCCCTGGAGAATTCATTTGTCCTCCTGAGTAGCCACTGATCCACTCATAACCATTGTGATCCACATTTTGACAGTAGCACGTGTGCAGAAGAGTTGTTTGAGACCACAATTCCTAGTTTATTAATATACCTTGTACAAGACAGAAGTAGCAGTGGGGCCTTACCCATGTCCTAAACTTGTAATACCCAGCCAGTGCTGGAGGCATGGAGGGCTAGTCTGCATGGGGTCCTGGGCTTGACACCGCTAACTCAGCACAGTTGTTCAGGAGAATCTTTAAAAACAAGCAAGAGAGCCTTTTCATTTTAAATTAATGATTTGAAATATATATTCAGGATTACCATTTTCAGAGTTTAAGCTCTAATTTTTAGGCCTGTGACCAGATCTCTCTTTATATCCTTAAAAGTGATCAGAAGCCATCTGTAATTATTTGACTCAGTCCTTAAGACCTTGAGAGTAATAATCTTCATGGCTTGTAAGAGTGAACATACCTACTTACAAACCACGTGCTGCTTTTAACACGCCATGTGCAGAGCATGTTGAAAGGCAAGAACTAGTTCTTACCACTCTTTTATCACCTGGATGAAAGTTGGCTGGTTTGGGCCCTTTTACATTCATTTAAAAAGTGTGTGATTTTCCATAAAAGTGTTCATAATTGTTGATGTATAAAGTACCTTGAAGGCCTTGTACCCAGGACAGAGCTGCTGCTGCTGTCTCAGAGAAAGCGCCTGTGGGACACCCACATGGGAACAGCTGACCCATCAAGTTTATTTCCCATGGAAGTGGGAAAAAAAGCATTTTCTAAGACCCACTTTGATTACATACAAATACACAGAAAGACAATCCTGAAGACAATTCTACAGAAAAGATACCTTGTAGAATTTTTCTCATACCTTAGCCAACCTTCATCATGAAGATCACTTTAATCTGTCAACTTCCATAATTCTAGGAGCCAGATTGGTCATATGAACCCAGCCCAGCATCTTCCAAGCTACAAACCCCATTTGCACAACACACTGTGTGTGTGTTTGTCAAAAACCTGTTGGGGTCAGCATGGGGTTCAGCACAAATCTTTTTTTTCCTCCCTCCCTGGTAACAGAAGCTTGTCTCTAACTGGACAGAAGTATCAAGGATGGTAAACAGATACCCTGGGAATTTATCTCTTTAGTATTATGATGCTTAAATATTAAACTCCTTATATAAAATTGGCTATAGATGACATTAAAATGTGATCTATTAAAAACTGTAATACATTTTAAATAACTATTACATGAATTTATATTTTAATATTTTAAATGATGTTTGAAACATTTACAAAATTATTTTAGTTACAAGCATGTAATTAAAGCTATTATTTACTATTACAAAATGTTTTTTTACAATGCTATTCTTGGCAAAAGGAAAGTGTTTACCCTTATTGAAGAATGCTGAGTGCCATGTTTTGAAAACCATGTCAAACATCATGATAACAACATTAAAGTTCAATGGGTCCTGTGGAACTACTTAATATTTATCTAAACCAGTGTCTATTTTTTTAAAGTCTATTCTATTTTCACTTAAAAAAATTGGAAGCTGAAAAGAAAACTTTTGAAGCACATGAAACTCATTTTTTAATCACAATTTAGAGTTCAGTCTTTCCATCTGTTCTTTAAAAATAGTAACTTCACCCATTTTGTTTCATACTGTGGCAACAAAACAGTCCCAAGAAACTTCTTCAAATTCATGTTCCACCCTTTACCAGTTGTGGAAAAGGCAAACATTGACAGGGAGATAGGGGATCTTGAGCCAGCCTGTAGTTGGTGGCAGTTGGTGATACATTGTATTTCTCCTGCAAAATTACACCTAAAGTTGTGAAATGAGGCCATTGGCTGTCAAGCCATCACTAAGAATGTCTAGTTTGTTTCACATGAGAGATATAATGCTTTTGCAGACTACATACCACAGTTAATATAGTGGCCCTGCAAATTATTCATAACTGAGAGCCCACATTTTAAATTCAATGATAGTACCTAATTACACACCATCTACATATCACTATCTGGGCCTTTGAAATAGTAGGAATATACAATGGTTTTCAGAATGTCTTGTAGATCAAAAGAACATATTTTCCAGTGTTCATTTAAAAAAAAGTATGACAGAGTTTGAAGTATTAGGTAACCTTTTCCATGGTTACTAGAATTTCCAAAGTGAATAAAAGAACCAAGATTCTCTATGTTTACCTTTAATTCAGGGGAAAATGGCAAAAGGAACCCTAAGAGGAACAATCAACCCTTCTCAGAGTCCTGTTTAAGACCCGGTGTTTCTCTCCTTTCTTCAAAATGTGAAATTGCTTTGCACCAATAACCCTACCAGCACAGGGTTTTATTGGAACTAATTTGAGTACAAATCAATTTTGGCATAGGATCGAACATTTGTTTTTTAGCTTTAGAAGAGAAGAGCGCCATCAAAAGCTTTTAGAGTTTCACCTGAGAGCTACAGGAGTTTCAAGTGGTTGCATTTAAGATAAAAATCTTGACCCTGGGGAAATAATGGTGACTTGGCCTTGACAACTAAGCACAGGTTGCCTCATCCTTTTCCTCCTGTCTTTTACCTAATAGCTGGGTAATGTGTTAAACTGGTTTTTTTGACTTTCCAGAACAATATCTGATTAGCAAATAACACAATTCAGTGACATTTAACAGTATGCAAATTCCAGACACTGCAATCATGAACACTGTGAAGACAGTCTTTTCTGTGGGCCTGGAAACAAAGCAGTCCACTGTATTGGGACAAGGCCAGGCATTACATTTCACCAAACGCTGCATGGAGAACCCATCATACATGATGTAGAAGACATACATAAAGACAGCTTCAAAGACAACCCGGAAGAAGATGCTGCTGGTATAGGTCCACCATAATGACCCTTCAATTCGGACCTTTTGGCTTTTGATCTCTTCGATGTCTTTAAATTCACTCTTTATCTCTCCCTTAATGAACTTCCTTTTCTTCTCATGTCTGCGATAGGCCACATGCATGGCCACCAAGAGAGCTGGTGTGGACACGAAGATCAGCTGAAGGGCCCAGAGCCGGATGTGAGAGATGGGGAAGTAGTGATCATAGCACACATTTTTGCATCCAGGCTGCAGAGTGTTGCAGATAAAGTCAGCCTGCTCATCTCCCCACACTTCCTTTGCAGCTACTACCAGGATCATGATGCGAAAAATGAAGAGGACGGTGAGCCAGATTTTTCCAATACTGGTGGAGTGTTTATTGACACCCCCCAGAATAGTCTGCAAAGTGCTCCAATCCATTCTCTCTGGGTGGTTCGCACTGGAAAAGACAAAATGAACACAGTAGAGGAGTGACTCATCAGGACAGAATCTGAGAAACTTCCCTGGGTCTTAGGTAAGTAAGCACCCTTAAATCTCTTCCTGAACAAATACCAACTCTTATGAAGCCTCACCCAAAAGGTGAAAACCAAACCAACTTAGTTTGTCACAGGAGTAAAAGAATAGTTTCCAAACCACTTGAACTTATCTTTTCCCCAATAAAGAGTAGCTTATTCCCTTGAGTAGTTCACCCAGTCTTTTTTTTTAAATCCTCACCCAAGGATATGATATTGATTTGAGAGAGAGAAAAAAGAAACAACATCAGTATGAGGAAGAAACATCAATTAGTTGCCTCCTCCTCCTATGCCTGCCCTGACCTGGGATCGAACCCACAACCTTTTGGTGTATGGGACAAAGCTCCAACCAACTGAGCTACCCAGCCAGGGCCCAAATCTTTAGCTCATAATAAAAATTGGGGGAGGGGGGAGTGGTGCCACAAACAAAAGTGCTCCTAACTTAAAGGCATAATTAGTGCTGATTGACCCCTCTGCAGACACTCCCTGGCGCCTGGACAAGTGGCATTTAATCGTTAAAGCTGCACTTGCTTTTCAGCCATTCTGACTGAGACTAGCCTGGCCACCTTGCTGTAAGGTCCAGCAGGCCATGCCTCCCTGCAGAACGATTTTTCTGAATTTTTTTCATTTAATTATTTCATGGACTTGGGATGTAGCTGTGAAATGTTTCCAACATTAATGTTGACATTTGAGGCACTACATGTTAAAATTTCACAAAGGGCCTCACTCCCTTTTTCTACACTAAAAGGAGCAAGTTGGAAACTTTCTGTCTGTAGAGAAAAGCCACTATACTCACAGATTTTTGTGAATGTTTTGTATATGGACTGGTGGTCCTCACCGTCATGCTGAACTGATGGCTATCTCTTTTGATACAGTGTTGCAGTTGCACATTTTTATTGTGGGCTATGGTTTTAATTTACAAGTGTTTCTGAGGAGACACATTATGAAAAAATGACAGAAAATTTAACTCAGTGATTCCCAGTGATGCCCCAGAAGGTGATATCACTGTGTTGAATACTGAAGCTCAGGATTTTTTTTTTAAATTTTATTTTAATCATTGTTCAAGTACAGTTTTCTCCCCTTTACTCCTAATCCAGCCCGTCCACCCCTCCCTCCCAAACTCCCAACTTCCCTCCCATTACCACCCTTCCCCTAGTTTTTGTCCATGTGTCCTTTAACTTTGTTCCTGTAAACCCTTCCCCTTTTCCCCTGAATCTCCCTCTTCTCTCGCCTCTGGTCACTTTCTGCCTGTCCTCTATTACAGTGTCTTTGGCTATATTTTGCTTGTTTCTTTGTTTTGTTGTTTAGGTGCTGTTAAAGGTGAAATCATATGGTATTTATCTTTCACTGCCTGGCTTATTTCGGTTAGCATAATGTGAAGCTCAGGATTAAAGCTCACTGGGGTTAAGGTACAACTCTCTGTGGATCAATCTGTCATGAGCCAGGAGCCTTCTCTTCATCCCAGGATACAAACTGTCTCCAGTTATTCATAGTTATGTCCCATCTGTCTCAATCAGCCCCTCTTCTAGATAAGATTCCACTTCTCACCCTGGCTGGTGTAGCTCAGTGGATTGAGCTCGGGCTGCGAACCAAAGCATCGCAGGTTTGATTCCCAGTCAGGGCACATGCCTGGATTGCAGGCCACGGCCCCCAGCAACTGCACATTGATGTCTCTCTCTCTCTCTCTCTCTCCCTTCCTTCCCTCTCTAAAAATAAATAAATAAAATCTAAAAAAAAAAAAAAAAAAAGATTCCACTTCTCCACAATCCCGATGAGCAGTGTGTTTTCCATCTCCTCTATGCTGGCAATGAACCCATCTTCTCTTACTTAAAAGCACAGTGCTCCCCTCATTTTGAGAAAATTTGGTCCTGTTTTCCCCCACCCCCATGGATTTCCTAAGCAGACTCATCACTGAGCATCATCTCAGGTGGGGACACCAAGGTCTGGCTGATGCCATTCAATGTCACCGTGGCCAGTCATGACACAAAAGTTGTGTAAACTTGAAATGTACTTCAGAAACATATAGCTTTACTTAGCTTGAAAAAGGCAAACATCACTGGAAAAAACAGTGGTTCAGCCCTGACCATTTAAACACAGACTGTCTGGAGGTCCTCCCAGGGACATCCTGCTGAAGGTTCCACAGTCTAATCTGCCTGACAGTAGAACCAAAATGCATGGTCTAACCACATTATTTTATGGAATTACAGTTCAGTTCTTCATGGACATTAAGTGAGAATGGGACACTTATGGAAATAAGCTGCCCATGGTACCTGTGGCTAAAAATTGGGGGATAGTCAGGAGGGTTTATGCCTTTGTCTTTTTTCAAAGTACCAAACATGGACCCCACACTCTTTTATAAACCAATCCAACCACCATCAGCCAAGAAAACTACAGTGAATCCCATATCGTTGTGGCTGCAACTACATATTTGTAGATCCTTTCAGGAAAAGGAGCAAATTAAAATTTAACCCACAAGTGGGACAGGGTAACAGGTCAAGATTGGCTAACACAGCAGGATGAAACCAGTGGGGAGCTGCTGTCCCGCCCTGGCCCAAAGCAGCCTGCCATTGTGTGGAGCTCTGGCAGAGGCAAGCTCTGTTCTTTAGGGAAGGCATAGGTTTCAGAAAAGGCGAAAGCAATTCTTACTCTTAACTTCTCAATCCCTCCTTTTTCCCTGGCAGACCTTGGCCAACTGCCTCCACAGAGCACCCGAGGCCTCTCATGGGTGTCTAATCGTGACAATCAGTACCTGAGTTTTTAAAGGACTCAAAGGTCAAGCAGGGAAATGGTTGTCGCCTTACGTTTGAGACAGAGTCCCACGTAAATGGTCATATGTGTCCAACTGTCAGAATGCTGGGGGCCACACACTGATCAGGCTCACGTCCCCTCCCTCCAGGAGCAGAAAGGCTGATGCAACCACCCTAGTGAGTGCTTCTCAGTTGTGTTTGACCTTCCAGCTGGAAAACTCCACCTGGAAACGACGGCTCTCCAAGTATTGAGGAAAAAGAAGCGAGGTTTAGGCTACGGTGCCCTGCTTCCAGAGTGGGTAGTCCTGGCTCAAAAAGGTTACCTCCTCCATGCAGGACTCCTGCTTAACAAATGGAACCCAGCTTTCTTTCCAATCAGAGCCTTCAGCCAATTAAACACACCTGGTGGTAACAGATTAGACTTCAGCAGAGGAAGGTTATCGACGATCATCAATCCCGATGTGGGCTGCCTGTCCCAGGCCCCCTCCTCCCCGGAGCGTGGGTCCCTATCTGTCACCGTGCTGGTGTCACCACGTCCCCTCCTTGCAGAAAGTCGGTAACTTGGTGGGATATTCACTCTCCACAAATTCTCCCTGGACACCCGACTGTCGCCTGCGGTCCGCTGTCGCGGCTGCCAGGGACAGGGGCCCGTGCAGGGGCCTCGGTGTGCGCGGGATCCACTCTGGGGACCCTATCCGGATTCCCACAGCCTGGGCTGTGCCAGGTCCCCTCCCCCTCTAAGGTCTCAGACCGCCCGTACCAGGGACTTTGCCCCGCTGGGTCCCACAGTGCCTGAATGTCCCAGGCCGGGTCCTCCTCTCCCTTTTCCCTCGTTCCCGCAGCTCCTGCCATCCCCAGTCCCCTCTTTGGGCCATGTCCCCTCCCCCGCTGGGTGCTACAACTTGCGGTGTCCGGAGACCCGGGAGTTGGGCACCAACCTCACGGTTGTGACCTGGGGCACGCCGGCATGGCGGGCTCACCTGCGGGGGAAGGAGGGCTCCGGTGGCTGCGGGAGTGCTCGCGGGGGTCCTGGGCGGGTCCTGGGTGGTCCTGGCCTGGCCGCCTCTGCGCTGGTCCGCGCAGGGAGCCCCGGGGAACGGAGCGCGGGCACCTGTACTCTGCGGCACCTGAGGCTCCAGTGGCGCCTTTTAACCGCGCCACACACCCCGCCTCCTCCCCACGCTCTTCAGAAGGTCCCGGAGAGGGCGGCTCCTTGACGCTTGGGCCCCCCGTGCTTGGGCTGGATGCGCTGGCCTCCTGTTCCCAGAGGTCGCCCGCGTGGCTTCCTGCCTCCCCCAAGCCTCCTGAGGCCCCGGAGCTCCCAGGACCCCCAGTGTCCTAGGCTGCCCTCCCGGCTCCTTCTCCCAGACCCTCCTCCGAGGCCGAAGCCCCGGGTTTGGGGGGCGGGGTCAAAAAATAGTTGCTGCCGTTACTGTTGTTTCTTCAGGACTTCTTTCAGTACCACTATTACTGTTTTTGAAGCTCTGCTTTAATTAAAAAAATAAAATTACTAGAGCATCAGGAATTCCCAACAATGTGAAGATTTAAGTTCAGGCCACGGAGGATCTGTGCGGGTCACTGCGAAGTTGGCGGGGCGGGGGTGGGGTCCCTCCTGGGAATCTGGAGACAAAGGGGGAGAAGAGGTGGCGTAACCAGAGCTGGCCAACTCTGTTTCTTTCTCCCCAAAACCTCACATGTGAGCTAAACGGCCGCCTCCTTGAACTCTCCATTTGTTTCGGTCACTTTCAACAATACATCCAGGTTGGGGGTTGGAGGCGGGCAAGTTGGGGGCAAGCCTGGCTTTTGTCCAAGGGCACTGGACTCGCACTTCTGCCCTCCACGCTCTACCCGCTTTGTTCTTTCACAGTTGAGAAGTCGCAAGTAGGTAGCTCAGTCTGGGGTTGGGGAGGCCCAAGTTATTAGGAAAGGAAAGAAAGAGAACGAATGAAGCCTATGACCCTTCTGCCCCTGCACACGCCCCACTAAAGGGGCTCAGTGCCTCAGGGCTTCTGGTTGGGTATTTTAACCTCTTGAGACACACCTGACAGAGAGTGGGTATTCACAAAGCAAGAGGATGGAGAACTGAAGTTGCAAGAGCAGGCCGCATTGGAGAGGTCATGCGGGGCTTTGGTGGTGCCCTGTGCCTGCATGGAGGCAGCTTGCTCTTATGCTGACCTTCACTTGGGTCCCCTTCTGTGTTAACCAAAGATGACAATGATTCATCCTGACAGGGCAGATTTGGCCTATCCTTGCCCCCATGAGGGTGAGGGTTTTGACTTTTCCTTGTAAAACTGGCGCCCATCACCAAGGGCCAACTCGAGCTGGTCTTGTACTGGTGCACGGGAGCCTAGTCCCACAGTCACCACCCCACCTTCTAGTGCTAAGCCTTAGTCTTTACAGGCGTGTCTGTAAAGGCGTGTCCTGAAGAAACAAAGCCCCACAGCTGCCCAGACCTGCTCTGCCCATCTGAGAGATACGCTGATTCGCCTGGTTAGACAGGACAAGGCTAAGCCAGGTGGGGAGAAGGCACTCTGGCCTGGGCGCACCTCTGGATGATGTGAGAGATGGCATGGGTTGGCTGCCGGGCCCTCCCTTTAGTCATTCGAGACATGGCTACTCAGGAGTCTGCTATAGTCCTGTGGGTTGGAGTGAAGGGAGTGTCCAGAGCCCTTTTGGGAAGTTAGCTGGTGAAGATGTCTTGCAAATTTTAAGTTGACTCACTTTCTCCATTGACAAATCTCACCTTAGGTTTTAGTGTCTTTACCATGATTACAGGGTGCTGTTCAACTGCCCTTTCCTCCTTTCCCCTGACTTTTTCTCCTGATTTGCATAATTAGTGCATGTTGTTGGCTAATTGCGTGTCCTAGCCACTCTAGGCTCTATATATTTTAGATATATAGCTCTACAATTCAGCACCTGGTTCTTCTCTGTTGTGTGTGTTTCCATTGTTTTTCTGTGCTGGTGTTTTCCTCCTAACCAGATTTGGATTCTTCTAGGGCAGGAAATCTCATATATACATATATTTGTGTGTGTGTATGTCCTCAAGAGTAGAGAAGAAGGAAAGGTAAGAGAAAAAAGGGTCTCAAGCTTGGAAATTTGAAGTTATTTACAAATAAGCTTAGATACACACACAATTACAAGAATGACAACATCTATATCTAAAGCTTTATCTATATCTAAATATATGCTATAATACACACACACGCACACACGCACACACACACATCTCCTCACCCGAGGATATGTTCATTGGTCTTAGAGAGAAAGGAGAGGAAGAGACAGAGAAGCATCAGTGTGAGAGAAACATCAATTGGCTGCCTCCTGTAACTGCCTACCTGGGGGGTCGAATCTAGGTCTGTGCCCTGATTGGGAATTGAACCCACAACATTTTGATGTATGGGACAATGCTCCAAACAACTGAGCCACCCAGCCAGGACACAAATTAATATTTTTATAAGTCTTGTATTTATTTTGTAAAGAGCACAATCATATTGCTGCACTGTTTTGGTTGAAAACATTACTTTATTAAGTGTCAGCTTTGAGAAAAAGCCTTAATTGTGTTGCCCTGTTTTCACCCTTCTTCATCTTTTAATGTACCAGCCCCTGCCCTGCACTCCTTCCAGTGGCCCCAGCGCCACCACATAGAGGTGCAGGGGCTGCCAGCTGCCTGATGGGCACACCTCGGTCTCATTAACTGGTAGGTACTGAACAACTTACAGTTATTGACTTGGCTTCATGTGAAAAAAACAACTCTGGTGTTTCCTGGGTAGGTAGTGGATGAAGCTGACAGAGGACTGTCAGTTCCTGAACACTTATCAAGTGACTATTGATAATTAACTGACAAGGATCTATTACAGCCACACCTTGCCACTTCAGAGTGTCAGAGGTACATATAACTAATATTTTCATGTACGTGTATAGTAGCAAGTAGGTAAACTGAGGTGTTTATAAGTGAGCTGAACTTTCAAGCAGATAATTTCAAGTGATGCAGTTGTCAGTTTACAAGGTGAAATGCTAATGGTTAAAGCTATTTGGTATTTTAATTTGACAAGCGTTTTATAAATAAACCGGAAAGAAAGAAGCTGCCATGGTTCAAGAAGTCAGTGGGAGACAAATCCTATGACTTAACGTATTTTAATGAAGGGCTGCTTACCAGCTGCCTAATAAGGCACGCTTTTGCATTTCCCCAGGAGGGGTGCTCTGCATGTACATAAAAAATGTCTTAGTTACATTTCTGACTCACACATCTTGTGTAGATGAGAGCAGAAAATGTCTCAAGACAAGAAGAGACTCGTGAGAGAATGGGAGGCCCTGTTCTAACACTTGGCAGTTTTAAAGCAAGTTAGCTCCTTTGAATCTCTCTTAGTTGTTAGTTATTAACATTAGCTATTGGTCTATATCCACCTTCACTTTGCTGTTGAACTATTACATATTAATAATTGATCAAAAAATTAGCTCCCCTCAAAATAGCAATGGAAAACTGAAGATAGAATGAATACCTGGCATCTCTGAGTAATTAAATACAACTTACACATGATTGATAAAGAAGTGTGATCCTTTTTAATTTTTGTGATACATATTACAAGAAAACATCATTTCATTTTTACTTCTCTCTGCACCATTGACCCATATCTTCACTGATGGTCCTGAAAATTGTTAGTGTCAAATCACTTAGGGGGATAAAAAACAATTGTTATGTTCATAGAGTAAAACAAGCAGACTTCAACAATTTAATTGTTCTTTCACTTTCAAAGTAAAGACATCTCATAAAAATTCCACCTTTTGAGTTGCTATTAAAATTGTTACAAGCCTTTCCATTTTCTGCATTCTAGTCTTGTATCACACATAAAATATTTTGGGGCAGTTTGGGTGGCTAGGCACATCTCAGTTGCAAGCCAAGGGTAAATTAAGCCTGTGTCCTTGGCTTTACGGGATGAGCATATGCTCTTTTACGAATATTTAAGCAGACTCTGAAAAAAAATCACAGTTTCTCCTAATGTGTTTGTGTCAAAAGCACATTTCATTCACAAATGAATACAAAGCTGTAACTCCCTAGGCAAACAGGGAACTTTCACTTCCATTGAATATAAAAATTCTATAAGCTATAGTGGCTTGCCAAAATGGAAACTCTGTATCTTTCTCTAATAACAAAATAGATTTCTATATTTCAGTTTGTGTTCCAAACCAAAGTGCTTTTGGAATAAGTTAGAGAAAAACTAAACACCCATATTACGAGTTGCTTTAGTAAAAAAAAAAAAAAAAAATTATGGACATAGGTTTGACAAGAGACTCTAGATCAATGATTCCCTGGTTAGAGGATTTGATAGACCACAGTGGGTTTTCATGACGTGCTAGTCTAGAATGTCCTGAATTTAAATTTCTCACTCTCTGGAAACTGCAGATTACAAGATCAGTTTTGCTCCTGAGGCTCCAGTCAGATGGACGTTCTCTGACTTGGATGTGAAGTCTTTGGCCTTAGAATGTAGAACTGGGTTTGTGTGTTAGCTGTTCATCTAAACTTCTTAAACTGTTTCACAGCTGTTTCTACTTTGGGGGGGAAAAACACATATTGGTGTGGAGAATTCTCTGATTTAATTTTATCCTTAAAAAAAAAAAATCTCTGCCAGGATGTTTTAAAAGGCACTTGCAATACCCAGAGGTTACAGTAGATGGCACTGGGCAGATTTGTTTTTGTAAAATACACATCCTGGAAGGAGAGTGGAATAAAAATGGATCATCTTTTCTTACTAGCGTTGCTTGTCCCAACCTCATTAATAGGCTAGGACATAAACTTCTATCCATTTTTCCCAAAATTAAATGAAATAGAATAAAACAGAATATGTCAGAAAACATTGCTCCTAGTAAGGGTTAAGTAGTGCTATATGAAATGTTTGTTTTGTGTGTATGTTTCCATTCTCACTTGTGCACTGAGCCCATGTAAAATGTACTTTTTTCCTTAGATCTCCCTCACAAAAGGTGGCTTTCTCCCTCAGAAAGCCATTGTTGTATTTCATTCCCAGGGCAACAGACATATCACAGTGGCCTCAGGTGAAATGGTGCTATTACTGAAAGGACAGATATCCAGGCTCTAAGAACAGCCCCTTGCTCTGCTCTGCCTTTTTTGTATTCACAGTTCAGTGATCCCAGAAACTCCAAGCTGGTGGGATTTATTGGTAGTTGGGCTGCTTAAGAACTTTAGTTCATGCCAGAGAAGGCCCTCCTTCTATCAGACTTCCATTTCCCAGTGCTCCTCTCTGATCTGAGGATGTTGGGTTTATGGGGTGCACAAGAAGCAATAGCAACATTTGATTAGGTATTAATAAAATTATTTGTCTAATATATATACATATATGTATGTATATATACATACATATAAAATGTTTTGATGTCTAGTATGCTAAAGAGTCATAGATAACCATTTTTTTAAAATCCTCACCTGAGGATATATTTATTGATTTTAGAGAGGAAGGGAGAGAGAGAGAGACACTGATGTGAGAGAGAAACAATTGGTTGCCTCCCATACATATCCCAACTAGGAATTGAATACACAACCTACTACATGCCCTGATGGGGAATCGAACCCGTGACCTTTTGGTGTATGGGATAACTAACTGGGCCACCCAGCCAGGACTTAGTGGATTATATATTTAAAGAACCAGGTGGAGACTTTTATAATAAAATCTATGGATTAGACTACTGTGCTTTGGGAAAGAGGAGGCAGTAAACATAATGCCCTTTATTGTTTCTTTATTGTCTTTGAAATAAATAAGTGATGAATTTGGACTATTCTCTTTTGTGATAGGGAGGCTCCTGTACATATTGTGCACCATTAGTGGGGATGGTCTTTGTCAATCTGGAGGATCATTTTATCATCTTCTCGTCATCTGATGGGAAACACTTCATTTTTTTCTTATTGGCTACCTGACATTGCATACTAGATTATTAGGTCAATAGGCTTTGGAAAGACACAGTCCTTACAATTTACCAAGGGAAAAAAAGAGACTGTTGTAAAGTAACATATTTGAATGACTAATTTAGGTTGTGTAACTGACACACAAAAACACATACATATAAATGAAGGCATCTCTAGTTATAACCCAATGCAAAAGTCACTGTGTTAATTACTTATCTGCCACTACTTGATATCTTGAAATATACCACATACTTGGTGTTTATTTTATTGTATAACTCTATGGAAAAAGTATTTTTCATTCCATTCTATACATGTGGAAACTGAGTCTTAAGAATCAAGAAATTAAAAAAAAATGAGGTGACTGTTTTTGCTAATTTATTTTGTGTCTTTTAAGAATTTCCTTGTACATATGAGTGTGATATAAATCTATATATGACTTGAATCTGTATGACTATAGATGACTTTTCTTTCCTCTCTTACTGAAATAGTAAAGCATTTTACACATTGTCCTACACTTTGCTTTTCTCACTTAATATATCTGGGAAACTGTTTATACAAGTAAATAAGGAATATCCTCATTCTTTCACATATAGTATTTCTTTATATAATTATATAATTTAATTAAAATTCCTTATTGATAGCCATAAGAACACTATGGCTTCTGTTTCCACTTAGGAATAGAGTGCAAAATACAATTACTTTTGAGGTAACAATAACAAAAACCCTGCTAAAAAGGAAAATCATACTTTTCTATGGTAATTATCAAAGAAGAGCAGACAGAGTAAACTTCAATGAACTGGATTGTAGGAAGCAATGGTGATCAGAGAGTCACAGGTGCTTCCACATCTGGGAAAGTGCCTGGGAAGGTGGAGAAGCAGGCTCCCTATAAATAAAGAGATTTATAGAGTTGAGGATGAATCAGGCAAGATCTTAATAACAGTGTGGGTTGCCAAATAGATTGGAATTTTAAAATGCTTCAAATACAAAAATAAATTGTTTGGCTCAACAATCACTACCACCCAGCCCCCCAGTTTTACTGCAAAAGTGGCAGTGTAGGCAAGGTTGAAAAACAGAGAACTGCACTATTTCGTGCTTGAATTTTGGAGTGGTGCTGGAATTGAAGGCAGGCTGAGCCAAAACTACTTGATGGCTTTGTCTCGACCTCCTCTTAGATCAAGCGCTGACAAGATAAAAAAGACCAGCCACTCTACGTGGGGGTGTAGGAAACTGAGGTTGGGCTGAAAGGCAAAGTGGAATTTCCTTGTTTCTCTTGGACAGCAGAGGTACACTCAGTTTTACTAACACTACTGATCAGTCTCAGGTCAAGTTGATTCTTTTGATGAAATCTGAATGGTCAAGTCCTCATTATAGCCACGTTTTAGAGAAAAAGACTTGCACCCACTGGAAAAAAAAAAACAAAAACAGACTAAACAGTCCTGGTGATTCTCTCATGTGCAATGTCTAGCACTGAGTAAAAAATTAGAAGATGTGTGAGGAAACAGGAGAATGAGACCCACAATCAGGAGGAAATAATCAATAGAAGCAGACTTACAGGCAGGTTGAAAGGTTAAAAGGTGGAAAAAATACAGATTATTATAGCCCAAATCATAAAAAAGCTAGAATGACTAGACTATAACATACAAAGTATGCTTCTAAACAAGAAGATTACCAGAATTCAAGAGACATTTCTTTTTTTTTTTAAGATTTTTATTTATTTTTTAGAGAGAGGGGAAGGAAGGGAGAAGGAGAGGGAGAGAAACAGAAATGTATGGTTGCCTCTCACTTGTCCCATACTGGGGACCTGGCCCGCCACCCAGGCATGTGCCCTGACTAGGAATTGAACTGGCAACCCTTTGGTTCGCAGGCTGGCACTCAATTCACTGAACCACATTAGCCAGGGCTCAAGAGACATTTCCAGCAGCAAAAGAGTTATGTCATGAAGAAGATATCAGTCCAAATATTTATAAATTAAACAAATAATCTGTGGGTAAAAGAAAAAATGTAAGACATTTAAAATGAATGGAAAGAAAAACAGAAATATCAAAATTTGCAAGATGCACCTGAAGTAGTGCTGAAAAGTACATTTTTGCTTTAAGTGTATATACTAGAAAAAGAAGAAAGGTTTAAAATCGGTTATCTATACTTTTACCTTAGGAAGCTTGAAAAATTGAAACTCAATATATGTATAGGAGGAAAATAATAAAGATAAAAAATCAATGACCTAGAAAACAAATAATAGAGAAAATTAAATAAGGTCAAAGCTTAGTTCTTTGAAAATATTAATTAAATCTATATATTCCTTATCATCATCATTTGGGGCAGCTATAAAAAATACTATAGACTGAGTGGTTTAGACAATAGACATTTATTTTCTCACAGTTCTGGAGGATGGAGGTTTATGACCAGGGTCCAGGATCATGGTTGAGTCCTGGTAAGGACTCTCTTCCTGACTCACAGATGGCTGCCTTCTTGCTGTGTCCTCAGATGGCAGATAGAAAAAACAAGCTCTCTGTTGTCTCTTCCTTTAAGGGCCCTAATCCCATCATGAGGGCCCACTCCCATGACTTCATCTAAACCTGATTACCTCTCAGAGGCCCCATCTCCAAATATCAGCACACTGGGAGTTACAGCTTCAATTATGAATTAGGAGGGGGACACAATTCAGTCCATAAAATTCTGAGCAAGATTAATTTTTAAAAAAGAGGTAAAAACATCATAATTGTCTGGAACAAAAGAGGTAAAATTAAGGTGAGGAAGAGAAATATGTGGGGGGAAGTTTCCTGAACTCTGGGTTAGAGGTCAGTATTAACTCTTTCTCTGGATGTTTTGTAAAACCTTCTAAAAAGTGAAAAAACAATGGTCGTTTTGAGGTTCTAGTCACATGGAAATATTAAGACAGAGTAATATAGAAAACAAAAAGAAGAGAGAGAAGGATGTACTTGATAACCATTTCTTCAGTGCTTACAAAAGACTTTTTAAGAATATATATATTTTTTCCCTGGCTAGTATGGTTCAGTTGGTTGGAATGTCATCTCCTAACTAAATAGCTGTGGGTTTGATTCTTGGTTGAGCATGTATGGGAGGCAACCAATCGATTTTTCTCTCTCATATCCATGTTTCTATCTCTTCCTTTTTCTCTTCCTTTCTCTTCCTCTAAAAGCAATTAAAAGAGAGAATATATTTTTTTAATTTAAAGAACTTAAGACACTGAGTTAAAGTATTTGTCCAGATGACTTGGACATCTGGCAACACATCAGTAGGGCCCATTCTAGAAATTTCCCTCTCTCACTTCCAACATAATACTTCTCAAAAAATGTTGTACCTTCAACTATTGTGCATGTTTGTACTTTCAATTTTTAATTATATGACTTTTGAGCATCATTTTTATCTAGTGGCTATGTTACTAACATAATAAGCCACAGCTCTTGTTCATGTCAAACCATGCAGGACACTTTGTTTACTTTCTTCCCAACTTCTGCCATGCTTAGGCCCTGGGCTGTAGTGTCTGAGGGCAGCAAATGAGGCAGGATTTTGGAAAATGCTGTCAAGAAGACCGGAGACTTGGTGTCCACGCTCTTCCATTTCCCCATCACTCTGAGGCAGTATGACAGGGCAGAGGGTCAGTGACACCGAAATTTGAGACTTTTGCTCTTTTCATTGAAGTCTGTTTTCCCTTCTGAAAGATGAGGGTCAGCATACCCACCAAGTACAATATCCAGCCCAGCACCTGGCTTACGGTAGACACTTGAAAAACTAGGGTCTTCAATTCACTTGGCATAAAGGGAGATGCAAAAGTTGGAAAAAGAAAAACCTGGAGCCAGAAATCTACCTACTTCCATCCTCAGAGGGAAGGTGGGATCCAGACAGCTCCCTTCACTGAAATAATTGCATGCTGCCCTGACCTTGCCTTGTATCTGCACCTGTGGCTCTCTTGGTCCAGGAGGTACAGCCACTCTGACACAGAGCAAATGGGGACACTGGGTCCTCACCTTGTGATGGGCTCAGTTCCTGACCTTTTGTCTGTATCAGAGAAGATAAGGGAAAACATTTTGAAAGAAAGGAGAAAGAAGATAGCCACAGAAAAACAAAGCAAAGGAGCTGGCAGAAAAAGGAATGAGGCCTGTGGCACCAAAGGAAGCAGAGATCGATAAACTAAGTAGGATAAAGACAGAAAGCAGATCCGGAAAGGAATTTATCAAAAGTCTTTAATGTGGTTTTATTTATGAGGAGAGTGATGGGTGACTGTGGTGTGTTAAGAGAACCACTTATCTGAAGCCTGAGACCAGGCTGACTGACCACGGAGATGGCCCTTCATGGGCATCAGAGGTGAAGGGCTGGACAGACCAGGGCCACCACAGGGAAGGGGGTGTGACTGACTGAGCCCGCCCCTTCCCCATATAGGACAATTTGCTGAAAGGACACACTCATGTTTTGAGTCCATAAGGCTGACAAGAGGTGAATCAACATACAGTGTTTACACAACCATTTTTATTATCCTGTGGCTGAATGTGACACACTTTTACAGATACATTTCCAGAGTGGAAATATTTCAGAGGTACAGCTATTTTCAAGGATCCTGCTTGAAATTCCAGGCATTTGTTTCTGAAGGCCAGTGTGAGGCCAGCAGGAGAAAATTTCTAGGTTCCCCCCACCCCTAGGCTGACTGAATTAGACCCTCTGGTGTAGACCCTAGGACAAGCAGGCTGAATGACTTCGCCAGTTGGTTCTTGGGCACACTGAGATTCAAAAAGTTTGTCTGCACCATGGGACCATGGAACAAGGCTGGCTGTGTAAAAACCAACTCAGATCTCTGTTAAAAATACAGACTCCTGGGCTGTGAGACCAGATAGTCTGAGTCAGCAGGTTTGGGAAACCACGATTTGTAGTCTATATTAATTTGGTCCTTACAGTTTCATACCTGGGCTTAGCACTATCTTAACAGATGTGTTTCAGAGGAGACTTAAGATGTTGACCCTATTAATGTTAACTTCAGCTGACGGGCATCCACCTTGGCTGGGATTACAACTGTGGTGGACAGGGAGTAGGCACAATATGACAGAATTTCAAGTCCCAAGCATCTGGTAAGCAGGCTGGAGTATTTCTTTGGTCTTAGTGCTGAACCCAGAGTTGGGCATCCCCTTCTGCGAATGGAATCTAGACCCTTCATTGGTCTTTTTTAGGGCTGAAGTTCAAGCAGAAATAATCAATTTTCTCTTGAGTATGCCTTCCATTTTCTAAACATTGATAACCAGTCAGGAGAGACTGTCTCAAGTTATATTAACATGGCTTGAATTTGTATTCTATTCAAACCATTTTAATACAACCTAAGTTAATAAGAGATTAGTAAGGATAACAACATACAAAGAAGTAATTACTTATAACTTAGTGAGAACTACAATTTAAAATACCACATTAATCCTGAGTCTATAAATGTTAAGTTTATGTTAGAAAAACTAGAAATATATTATTTTAGTGTCTATCTAATAAATCATACCCAGAAATGACTTAGATGAATAAGTACCTTCATGTTTCTGAGGTTCATTAATGATGGAATCTCTGAGGTCTGTAGTATTATCATTTTAAAAAATATATATTATGATTATGCTATTACAGTTGTCCCATTTTTTCTTCCCTTTATTCCTTTCTGCCCTGCACCCCACTCCTATCAGCATTCCCCAACCCCCGCCACTTACTTCATGTCTGTGGTTCATACAAATAAGTTCCTTGGCTTCTATATTTCCTATACTATTCTTAACCTCCCCCTGTCTATTTTGTACCTACCACTTATGATTCTTATTCCTTGTACCTTATCCCCCACTCTCCCCTGTCTTCCTCCCCACTGATAACCCTCTATGTGATCTCCATTTCTGTGATTCTGATCCTGTTCTAGTTGTTTGCTTAGTTTTTGTTTTAGGTTCAGTTGTTGATAGTTGTGAGTTTGTTGTTATTTTACTGTTTATATTTTTGATCATCTTCTTTTTCTTAGATAAGGCTCTTTAACATTTCCTATATAAGGGCTTGGTGATGATGAACTCCTTTAACTTGACCTTATCTGGGAAGCACTTTATCTGCCCTTCCATTCTAAATGATAGCTTTGCTGGATAGAGTAATATTGGATGTAGGTCCTTGCCTCTCATGACTTTGAATACTTCTTCCCAGCTTCTTCTTACCTGCAAGGTTTCTTTTAAGAAATCAGTTGATGGTCTTATGGGAACTCCTTGGTAGGTAACCCTCTCCTTTTCCCTTGCTGCTTTTAAGATTCTCTCCTTTAATCTTGGGTAATGTAATTCTGTTGTGCCTGGGTGTGTGCTTCCTGGGGTCAAACTTTTTTGGGACTCTGAGCTTCCTGGATTTCCTGGAAGTCTATTTCCTTTACCAGATTGGGGGAGTTCTCCTTCATTATTTTTTCAAATAAATTTTCAATTTTTTGCTATTCCTCTTCTCCTTCTGGCACTCCTATGATTCAGATGTTGGAAAATTTAAAGTTTTCTCAGAGGTTCCTAAGCCTGTCCTCATTTTTTTTTTTCATTCTTGTTTCTTCATTCTCTTCTGGTTGAATGTTTATTTCTGGTCCAAATCATTGATTTGAATTCCAGTTTCCTTCCCTTCACTGTTGTTTCCTTGTATATTTTGCTTTATTTCACTTTGCATAGCCTTCACTTTTTCTTCCATTTTGTGACCATACTCAACCATTTCTGTGAGCATTTAGATGACCAGTGTTTTGAACCCTGCATCTGATAAGTGGGCTATCTCTTTATTGCTCAGTTCTATGTTTGGAGTTTTGATCTCTTCTTTCATTTGGGCCATATTTTTTTGTCTCGGTGCACCTGTTACATTGTAAGTGGTGGAGCCTTCAGTATTTGCCAGGGTGGGGCAACCCACTTGGGTGTGTTGTGGTGCTGTATGTGGAGGAGGGGTCCAGGAGGGATTAATGATGAGTACTCGGCTCTCAGTAGACTTTCAGTCACTTCCCCCACTACCCACAAGCAAATCTGGCCCTCTGGTGCTATTTCTGGGTGGGTGGGCTTGTGTACATTTTAGAATCCTGTGGGCTCCTCCAATGGACTCTCCTGTGAGGCTGGGAGTTTCTCCTGCTGCTGCAACCCCCACAGCTATTTACAGCCAGAGGTTTGTTTTTTTTTTTTTTAATTTTATTTTAATCATTGTTCAAGTACAGTTTTCTCCCCTTTACTCCCAGTCAAGCCCACCCACCCCCCTCCCAACTTCCCTCCCATTACCACCCTCCCCCTAGATTTTATCCATATGTCTTTTAACTTTGTTCCTGTAAACCCTTCCCCTTTTCCCCTGAAATTCCCTCTTCTCTCTCCTCTGGTCACTTTCTGCCTGTCCTCTATTACAGTGTCTTTGGCTATATTTTGCTTGTTTCTTTGTTTTGTTGTTTAGGTTCCTGTTAAAGGTGAGATCATATGGTATTTATCTTTCACTGCCTGGCTTATTTCGCTTAGCATAATGCTTTCCAGTTGCATCCATGATGTTGCAAAGGGTAGGAGCTCCTTCTTTCTTTCTGCTGCATAGAAATTTTACAAATTCCATTGTGTAAATGTACCATAGCTTTTTGATCCATTCATTTACTGATGGATATCTAGGTTGCTTCCAGCACTTAGCTATTGTAAATTGTGCTGCTATGAACACTGGGATGCAAAGGTTCTTTTGTATTGGTGTTTTAGGATTCTTAGGATATAGTCCCAGCAGTGGAATTGCTGGGTCAAAAGGCAGATCCATTTTTAGTTTTCTGAGGAAGTTCCATACTATTTTCCACAGTCAGCCAGAGGTTTTGAGGCTTTCTTTTCCAATGCTAGAACCCTGGTTTGCACAGTCTGTCTTGCTCCCCAGTTGTTCCTCCCAGTTTATCTGCATGCAAATGTGGGACCACCTGGTCCTCCAGCCTCCACCTTGCTGTGCATCCTCTCCACATTGGCTGTCAGTCTCCACCCCTCCTGCTGGTCTGGATGAATATTTCTTCTTTAACTCCTTGGTTGTCGGACTCCCATACAGTTCGATTTTCTGGCAGTTCTGGTTATTTTTTATCTTTAAATTTGTTGTTGTCATTCTTTTTGTTGTGCCAGGAGGTGAACTTTATCTACCTACACCTCCATCTTGGCCAGCTGTAGTATTATCTTTAAAAAGATTCTTGGCCATAATTTCACAATTAATTTAATTCCCCATCTTGGTGAGTTTTTCCCACTGCACTCTGACATCTGAATGGTTTCAGGGCACTCTGTCACTTCAATTTTTTCCCTCTTAAAATGACCTGAAAAGGCCTTGGCTAGCCATGCTGGGTTCTTCCATCAGCATTCACCTAAGTACTCTAGTGGGTGAGGAAACCATAGCAACAGCAGTGCTGGCAATTAGGGAAGTTACTCATAGGGCTTCATAAAGCTACCATCAGGTTTCCTTCAAGATGGGAAGCTAATGAGCCTTATTCCTGTCCCAATGGCTATGCAACAAAGTGAGAGGAAAAGGATTAGTATTCAAGACTCAGATTAATTCAACATATGTTTATTGGTGCTCTCTATGTAAAGAGACATGTTTAGTGGATAAAGTGAAAGGGGCTGGCTCTCCTCAGTTCTGGAACCCCCACCATAATGCGGAGGGAGATGATCACTCAAGCACAAATGCCCACAGAGTGACCTTGGGGAGGAAAGGAGGAGGAAGAGGTTCTGCCTAAGGTGAAGCAAGGAGAGTCTTGGGAATGAAGACTTTGAACACGTCTAGAAAGACAGGCTGGGGGAGGGGCAGGTAGAGGGGACATTGCAGGCAGGAGATAGCCTAAGGTGGGGATAAGTGAACAGCCCTTAGAACAGTGAGAAACTTGGGAATGCGTGCTAATGTCAGAGGACTTGATGTTATACTATCAATTTATATAAAATACAAAGCATGAAAGAACATATTAAATAATATAATAAATATGCAATCAGCAAAATCTATGCTGTGAGAAACTCTAGGAGACAAATGACCCTGATTTGAGGAAAAAAAAGTTGTAAAAAAATTAAAAAGAAGTGAAGGGAAACCAATAGATTAAAATGATTTAAGAGACATATCAACTGATTATAATATATGGATTTCACTGATTTCAAACTACTATTTAAATTTTTTTTAATTTTGCAAATGGCTGCGAACCAGGCATTGCAGGTTCGATTCCCAGTCAGGGCACATGCCTAGGTTGCAGGCCATGTTCCCCAGCAACCACACATTGATGTTTCTATCTCTCTCTCTTTCTCCCTCCCTTCCCTCTCTAAAAATAAATAAATAAAATCTTTAAAAAAAATTTTGCAAATGGGAAGGAAGATGCTAGATGTACTTTTCCCTGTACTTCTGGCTAGGTGCAACTAAAACCCTGGAAATTATATAACATATATATATATACAAAAACAAATATAAGAAGACTGAAAGGTGGAGAAAAGAAGGCAGACCAGGTAGGGACCTCAGGATGCAGGTTGCCTGTTCCTTTGCCTCATAAATCCCAAACTGAAGAAGGCAGCAATCCAAAACACCAATGGGTGCAGACAAAAAAAAAAAACAACCCAAAACAACAAAAACAAAAAAACCCAAATGACCCAAGAAAAGGCTTCTGTCTCCAGCCAGATGACCAGGAAAAAGGGAAGCCTAGCAACTCAGAAAAGTGTTAGATAATAACTGCTCTACACCAGCTAAATATCATAGAAAAAACTATGCCTCACTTGACAACAGCAAAGGCCAAAAAAAGAACCTAGACTTCTACCTGTGAGCCCTGAGGCAAAAAAACAATAATAAAAAAGACACCTACTAAGAAAGGCCCTGGTTTTAACCAACTGGGCTCAAATTAAAAAAGCAGAAGCTTAGCAGCCATTTCCTGCACAGGGGCCTCTTGCACTAAAATTTCTGTCTGCACTGTGTCTCTGCCATCCGAGCCAGCTTCTGTAATGTTTTCCTGGGATCTTTTTCAACCAATAGGATTGAGGCTTCCCCACTCTGTCCAATCAAAGTAGCTCTATTCTAACCAATCAGGACACTGTCTTTTGGACCAATCAGACTATAAGGGTTTGTCATCCTTATTTCCATGAGTATGAACCAATTAGGAACCAGGGATGGGGACTTCTGTTCTTATATGCCAGCTTCACTCTGGCTTGGAGAACCACACATCCCCTCTTTATGGAAGAGCTGAAACACCAAAGATGTCTCCAGAGCAGGGTGGAGCAGACCAGAATAGAGCAAAGCACGGAGCAGAGCTGTTTAGCCTGAGAGGGGCCTGGCGCCAGAGCTGTCCTATAGCTGTGCTGTTTTCACATCCATGCTGTAGCACAAATGAGCTGTTTTACCCTGAATAAAGTTTCCTTCTTCACCGCACCCCAAATTGGGGATTTCTGTGGGCATTGAATTGGAACTAACAGCCATTGGTCCACCTACCTCAATGAGGTTTTCATGAGGTGGTGTCAGAGAAGGCCAAGGGAAAGCTGGGGTGTTCATCCCACTGGATGGTGACAAGGTCCCTGCACCCTGTGGTATCAGTGGAGGCCATGTCGGGAGCATGCACCCCACCTCCACCTGGGACCTTTCCCTCTCCCCTGTGTTGGTGTCAGTAGAGCCCTGGTAGAAAGACAGGCCTTTTAGCATTGCCTACTAGTAATGAGCCTCCCTCCACCCACTAAAGTGTCAGTGGAGAGTGAAGTGTCACTGGGAGCTGAAACTCCCACCCCTGCCCAGCAGTCACAAGGAGTTATCCTGATCTCAGATGTCAACAGGGGCCAAGTGAAAAACCTGGACTTTTACCTTCCCTGACAGTAATGAGGTGGTGCCCACCCTTTTCCTCTCTGAACTGGTGTCAGAGGAAGCCAGCTAAAACACACAATTTACATGAAATTCAGTGACACATAACATAATACCCAAAATATCCAGAATCCAATCAGAAATCCCTTGTCATACCAAGGAGATTTCAAACTGAATGGAAAACTAAAATCAATAGATAATAAACCCAAGATGACAGAAATGTTAGAATAATCTGACAAATACTTTTTTAAATTCAGGAGAAAAATACCTCAGTGAGCAATTACAAACCCATTTGAAGCAAATGAAAAAATAGAATCTGAGCAAGAAATAGAAAAAAATATAAAGAAGAACCAAATGAAAATCTTGGAACTAAAAAAAATATAATAAAAAAACTCAGTAGGTGGGCTCAACAGCAGATGGGTGAAAGGGGAAAGAATTTATAGGCTGAAACAACAAAAACACTTAATCTGAACAAGACAGAGAATATAGAGTGAAAAAAAATGAACAGAGCCCCAAGGACCTCTATTTCTACAACAAAACCCCAAATATTCCTGTCATTAGAGTCCCAGAAGGAGAGGAGAACAAGGGCAGGACTAAAAAAGGTGCTCAAATAAATAATGGCTGGAAACTTTCCAAATTTAGCCAGAGATATAAACCTATAGTTTGAAGAAATTAAGCCCAAACAGGATAAGCCCTAAAAAATCATCCTAAGACACATCAGAATTTTACTTGTGAAAACTAAAGTAAATTAAAAAATCTTGAAAGCAGCCAAAGGAAAACAGAAAAAAAACCCTCCTCTTTAGAGAAAACAATTCAAAATTGTAGAGAATTTCTTGTCAGAAATCATGGATGCCAGAGAAGTGACATGATATTTTTTAAGTAAATGTAAAATTCTATTCCCAAAAATAGCATCCTTCATGAATGAAGAAGAAATCAAAGCATTTCCAAATGAAAGACTACTTAGAAAATTTGTTGCCAAGAGACCTCTCATTAAAAATTGGGTAAAAGAAGTTCTTTATACAGAAAAGAAATGATTAGAAAAGGGATTTTAGAAGGAAGGGAAGGAAGGAAGGAAAAAAGGAAGGAGGGGAGGAAATGGTAAGTGAAAATATGAGTAAATATAAGCTTCTCTTCTTGAATTTTCTAACTCATGTTTGACAACTGAAACATAATATTGTGTGATACAGTTATAAATGTATGTATCAATAGAGGAAATATTTAAGATAATTCTAAATAGAGGATGGTAAAGACATGGAAAAGGAGGTAAAGTTTCTATAGTTCACCCAAAGTGGTAAAATGATAATATTAGCAGACTATGATAAGTGGTGTATATATAAAGTAGTATCTGGAGCAAACACTGAAAAGTTTAGAAAGATACACACAAAAGCACCAAATAAATAAAAATGGTACTGTAAAAAACATTTAAGCAAACAAAAGCAGGAAAGCAGGAAAAATAAAAACAGAGATTAAAAAAACAGATACAAACAGAAAACAAAAAATAAAATGGCAAATCAAGCCTTAAACTATGAACAGTTACATTATGTATAAATGATATAAACACATCAACTAAACAAATGATTGGCACAATGGATTTAAAAACGTAACCCGATGATATACTGTCTATAAGAAATTCACTTCAAATGTAATAACATAGACCGGTTGTAAGTAAATGGATAAAAAAAAGATGTATCATGCAAGCATTAATCAAAGGGATGCAGATAAAGTAGACTTTGGAGCAAAAAAAAATCACCAAACAGAGAAGGACATCATGTCCTTCTCATAAAAAGAAGTCGTAGCAATTCAAAATGTGTATGCACTAAATAACAGAACTGAAAAATATGTGATACAAACACTGATAAAACTGAAAGGAGACATAGACATATCCACAATTATAGTTGGATACTTTAACACCTCTTGCTCAACAATGGATTGAACAACTAGACAGATAATCAGCAATGATATAGACAAAGTCAGCCACCCTGTCAACCAATAGGATCTAATTGACATTTATAGAACATTTCATCTGACAACAACAGAATATGTATTCTTTCCAAGTGCCCATTGAACATATACCAAGATAGACCCTATTCTAGTTTATTTAAAAATGTAACCAGGATTTGTTTTAATCAGGTAAGGTAAGATATGCAGACATAGATATGACTGTCATGAAGGAATAAGTTTTTAGTCACAGTCCTCTTACCAGGCGTGTCCAACTTGTGGTCCACAGGCTGCATGCAGCCCAAGATGGTTGTGAATGTAGCCCAACACAAAATCATAAATTTACTTAAAACATTATGAGATTTTCTTTTGATTACAATTTGCAATGTATTTAATGTGTGGCCCAAGACAACCCTTCTTCTTCCAGTGTGGCACAGACATGCCAAAAGGTTGGATACCTCTGCTTAGAAGGAAGTACAATATGCCAGGCAAGGCCACACAGGGAAGCACCAGGGTCAGTCAGGAGGCAGAAGGAGTAAGAGGAAAATGTGGGCAAAAGTCTTTATTGCTTTATTGTGGTTTCTGGGAAAGGTAAGGCAAGATAAGGTAAACAGGCTTAGCACTGGCTAGTTTGAAACATTTCAGCAAGTTGTCTGGTACCTGGCGCTGGGGTGGTTAGGGCAGGTGGATAGTGGCCAAGAATGTGAGAGCCCATGAGAGCCTGATAAATAAGTGGTTGGGTTGTGGACTTTGGATGGTTGTTGTGCACATGAAAGGTGCAATCACAGGTCAGTCTGTTTGCTGTCTCCAGGAATTGGCTGCAGGACAGGCAGTCCACCTAGGTTTAATGCAGATGTCAACACAGTAGAATAAAAAGATATGCTTGATACATGGGCCACAAGAACATCTCAACACATTTCAAATGTTAAAATAGTAAAGAGTGTGCTCTCTGATCACAATGGAATCACAGTAGACATCAATGACAGGAAAAAAACAGGAAAGTCTCCAAACACTTGGAAACTAAGACATACATCTAAATAAACTGTTGGATTGAATAAAAGTGAAAAATTCAGCATATCAAAATTTGTTAGACACAGCTACAGAAGTGCTGATACGGAGATGTATGGCACTGAATTTATGCATTGGAAAAGAGGAAAAGATGCAAATTAATAATCTAAGCTCCCATTTCAAGAATTTAGAAAAGAAGTACAAAATAAACCCAAAGAAAACAGAAGGAAGAACATAATAATGGTAAGAACAGAAGTTAATTAAGTTGTAAACAGAAAAGGAATAGAGGAAATTGATGAAACAAGCTGGTTTGCTGAAGTGATCAATAAAATTGATGAAACTCTAGGAAGACTGACAAAGGCAAAAAAGGGAGAAGACACAAATTATCAGTATTAGGAATCAAACAGGGGCTGTCGCTACAGGACCTGAAGACATCCAAATGATAATAAGGTAATACCACCAACAATTCTGTACTTACAAAGTTTGCAATATAGGTGAAGTGGGTCACTTCCTCAAGATATACAAGCTACCATAACCCACTCAATATGAAATATGAGGCGGAACCTAAAAAACCCTGGAATTTTCTTCTGGAGTGTGAGCCCCTGGTAGTACATAAAGGCTTCCCTGGCTAGGTGAGTGCTCTAGGAACCCATGTGTATCTGTGTACCAGCTGGCATTGTTGTGAGAGGCTGCATTCAGCTTCAGTGATGTTTTCTGAAGACTCTTTCAATGTGTTTGCCCATTTCATGATGGGCGATTTACAAGTGCACCTGCCCA